>VZRF01012016.1:37665-139482 GCA_013396875.1 Vireo altiloquus | reverse complement strand
AGCTCAGGCAGGAGTGGCACACAGAAATTGAGATAAGAACTTAATAAATAACATGAAGAACAGAAGCTGCACTTGTGACTCCTTTCTTTTCTGGTATGGAGCCTTGAAAAAGAAGAAAAAGCAGCCTGGAGAGGGGCAAAAGGCTTTTTCAGATGGGCATAATTCAATTTTTTTCCCCTTGATTGCTGCAAAGTGATTTTGTTAATTTTTTATTCTCCCTTTTAAGATGAATGACCCTACCTCTGAGTTTTGTCTGATACTTTACACGATTTCAGCAATCCCTCTTAATTAACCAGAGGCCCTTCTATCCTGGACATGTATTTGATGGAAATAGAAGGGGATGGGACAAGCTGTACTTTGATTCTTAGTCACAGAGAAATTTGATGGTTTAATTAAGGTCATACCTCTGGATTTAGTTGAGCACCTGAGACTTTTGAACCTTTGCACTTTGTAGGCTACTTAACCTTTTATCTCCTGCCCAAATTTCTTGCTCTGGGGTGAGTATTCAAGGACTTTCTTGACCACCTCCTTGCTGAGCCCAAACCCTTGAAGGAAAATCTTGAAAGGGAGGGAAAGATGGATCAAATAGGGAAGAAGAGAAATTTTTGGAAGAATTCCCTTAATATTAGAGCCTTTCTTTCTTCCCAAACATGTTAGGTTCTCACTCACTTCTCTGGAAAACAGGCGAAAAGTATGTTCACATGTGGATTTTAATAGAGAAAATGTCTGGAAATATAACTAAATTTCTCTGTTTGTTTCATGTGTTATTTGAATTCCAGGAGATTTTCAGGTGCTTCAGTACTGGGTAGGTCTCTGCTTCTCCTAATCCCACTCCTTTTGTTTATTTTTCTCCTTATATGCAATTTAATAAAGCAACTTGGTAGTCCTTCAGTGTGAGATTCATGGTTGGCTTTATCTTGTTTTTCATTTTTCTAATGGATTTTCCTCCCTAATGCTGCTTTTTTTCTCCCAGTCCTTGACATATTCTGAGGAGCTCTTGCTCACCTCTGAATTCTTTATTAATGTGAGCACACTGGAGCAGGGGAAGATTGCCAGCGACGGGAGGAACACTGGGCTAAATGTCACTTGTCTGAGAGCAGCTTCTGTGCAATTGGTGCTGCTTGCTCTTTGTCACCAGAGGAGGGGAGTGGGGAATATTCGTGATTGAAAGCAAGTCTTGGAGAGCCAGCCTTTGTTTTGGGGAGGAATCTTTGTCTTTGAGCTGCACAGCCTTTGACACCAGGGTGATCCATGTCTGTGTGTGTATAAGTGTGCGTTCTGTACTCAAAGAATTCTTTTTGAAAGTCAGGAATCCAAGCATTCAGAAGTTCTGGCTGTACCATTTACTTTATTCTTCCCCCTTTGGTGTTGAGCCTAAGGCAGGAGCCTTGTGGAGCAAAGGAGGGATTCCAGATGGTTTTGTGATAAATCTCTGCATCAGAGGTGGTTTAATCCTGTCTCAGTAGCTCCAACACCTTCACCTCTCACATGTCCTTTTTGTGCGTAATTTTGTTTCAGAAGATTTAGAAAAGTTATGGTTTGCACTGTTGAAAACCAGAAGGAGCATTTCCTACTTTGGAGGAGGATCAGCTTTCTCCCAAAGTATTGCTGAATTTCATGAGTATTATAATTTGAAGCATGTCACCCGTGGCTGAGGGATGTTGTGTGTCAGTCAATGGCTCCAAGTTCCTGCCCATCCAAGGGGGTTATTACTCTTCAACACCAGCTCCTTACACAACCATCTCTACTCATCCCTCTGACAAAGAATTGAAGAACTCATTTCCGAATAACTTCAGAATGTTTATAGCAGTTTTAGAGTATTTGTGCCTCTAATTTGGAAGACAGAGATTTGTTTCAGCCATGATTTCCTGCTTGGTTAAAGGAACTCCACTGTTCTGCCGTGCTTCCTTGCCAGCCAAACTCATCCTACAGGTTGTGGTTACCAAGGCTTTCAGCCATGGCATTGGACAGATTTTTTTCTCACCATTTGGACCAAAGATTTATCTTATTTATCTATGTAAAGAGTTTCTAATTGATTTTTTTTTAATTAAGAAAAAGTTATTTGAAGACACGACCTGTTGGTTCAGAACATCCTCTGCTTCCACCTTCCTTGGTGCAGCAGCTCCAGCTCTGCTGCTTGGCTCGAGGCTCCTGTGCCTGCTGCAGCTCCCCAGGCTGGTGCTGTGGCTCTGTGCAAATCATTATCTGCCCATTATTTGGATATTAAACATTCATTCCAGTGGGTTTCATTTAGTTTTTCCTGGAACCTATTACTGTTGTGAAATGCAAGCTTTTCTGATGTTTTAAAGAAACTTAAACTCACAATTTTCATGTCTTACTGGGGTTTTCATCTGAACAATAAGCCTTGGGCTTTATATTTTCTTTATTATTTTTGCAATCTCTTCACAAAACAGTCTTTAGTTAAAGTGCCCCCTTGTTCTGATGAGAACAGACAGGAAACATTCCAGTTGTGTTTTCTGCATTCTGGTGAACGCTCTTGAACCTCTGTTTCAGATCACTTGGGGTTTGCCAAAGGCACATAAGGTTTTAAGCTGTAATTAGATGAGTAGTAAGAGTTTAGGGGCTTTTTTTCCCATCTGAGGAACAGTGAACTGAACAGGGCTCTTCTTCTAGGAAATATTGCAGGAGGGGTTTGGAACAAGATGATCTTTAAGGTCCCTTCCAACCCAAACCATTCTGGGGGTGGTTTAGGGGGTTGGCACCAACCCAAACCATTCTGGGATTTTTGTAGCTGTTTACTGCCAGTCTAAAATACCTAGAAAGAGGCTGGGGGAGAATAAGGGCCAAGTCCATTCTTTGATCTTAAGAGCCACGACTGTTTTGGAAAGCATTTCCCTTGGGATCATTCTCGGCAGGGCAGCTGCTCTGTCCCAGCCCTCCCAACTGTGTCGTGTTCCAAGTCTGGCTCTGCCTTCTGAGCTGTCTCCTCTCTTACCCTGGCTTTCTCCTCCACAGAGCATGGGCTTCTCACTGCCAGCAGCACCACGAGGAGCCTGCTGAGAGAGTGCAAGGGGAGGACAAGTGAGCTGCTCCGGGGATGATGCCCCAGGTGCTTCTGCACGGCCCTGGAATAAGATCCAGCTGACAAGCAAGGCTGGGGGAGCTGTGGAAGAAAAGTGCCCAGAGGAGAACAAGGAATACAGTGCAGTCAGCTGGAGGTTTTACTGGAAGCCACACACACCCAGGATTGAAAGGTGAGAGGCTTTTTTTAATTTCAGTTTTGGGTGAGCTGTTAGATGTGGTGAATACATTTTTTTTAATAATAAAGAAAACAATCCCAGAATCTCAGAGGCTAGAAAAGCTCTCCCAGACCATGTCTGCCCACTCCCTGCCTTGTCATCAGCACAGAGCACTGAGAGCCACATCCAGGCCTTCCTTGGACACCCCCAGGGATGGGGACTCCACCAATGCCCCTGTTCCAATCCCTGACTACCTTTTCCAAGAAAAAATTCCTCCTGATGTCCAACCTGGTGATTTGTCTCTAATATGTATCTGTATTAAAATTACCTGAGCAACCACACATGTTGATTTGCTTGAGTTTAGTAAGTTTACCTGATGTTTAATTTTAGATCTGGTGATCAAATGTCCTGGGAATAAAAATTTGCTGGGAACTGATTCTTACCTGACAGTTTAGAGGTGCAGAGATTGAATGAAATGCTTGAATACTGGAGGCAGACTGGAGTGACAGACAGGAGCAGGATAAGATGCTTGTAGGAGGCTGAAATCAGATAAATACAGAATGGAAATGGAGAGTAAGAATGAGGCTTTCAAAAGTAGCTTGAAGATGATATCATTTATCACATTACTCGATGTTTTAAATCCCAATTCTATAGAATTCAAGAAATGCCACCGTGGGGCTGAATAAAACAATCTTAACCAGGGTTTGCAGGGGATATCCAAACACATGAGAGTGATATTCCCTTCCAGCCTTTTGTCATCTGTTTGCAGCTGATGGAAAGCATCCTTTTCAGGGCTGAAATCGTGGTGGATAAAATTATAGCTGGCAATTAGTGGCAATTAGAAGGAGAGTGTGAATCGTCTTCCATGCATCAGAAACAGAGCTGCTCTTGCTGGGTTTTAAATGGGAAGCATCAGATGTGGGAGGCACAGGTTGGGTAATTTGCCAGGTGTGACATTTAAGTATTTGCTCATCACATGGCTGCCTGAAAGGGTTCCTGCCCTGTGGGGAATGGGGGTTATTAAATGTTGCAATAGATTTGCAGTTTGTGTTCTTGATCATCTCAGTAGTACAACCTGACCTTTATTTGTGGCATCACCTAAAACTTGATGTAATTAATTCCAGTGCATAAGATTACTGTACTCACATCTGTTTCCTTTGTCAGCCAGCCTGGTTAATTAACTTTTGTGCTAGTGATTCTCAGTGAGATCTCCAAATAGATACAAAAGGCAACATTAAAATAGATTATTTCTGGGTTTTCTTTTGTTTGGTTGGTTGTTTTTTAATATTATGTGTTATCTTTTAGCACATTCTCTCCTAGGTGATACTCCCTAGGTCCCATGGGCCTGTTGATGTTGAGTTAATAGAGAATAAAATTGCTGTGAGGTTTTTAGGGATTGTACCTGTGCTTTCAGTTACAAGGAGTAGTCAGACAATCTGCCAGGAGTAAACTCTCATTTGTGGCAGGAGTGGAGCAGCAAAACCTTCCCAGCATCATCAGCTAACAAAGGCTTACACAAAAAATTCCACAGATTGTTTCTGTTGCCTGATAGGTTCCTGTGCTAGGTTAGGTGTTACCTGGGCACTAAATTCCATTATTTTTGTGGTTTACAATCAACCTAGACAGGAAGTTTTAGGCTACTTTTTATGTTGCTGTTTAAGGGCATGTCCCAAAATCACCCTCATTTACAAAGTCAAGTGATGACACAGAAAAATAAAAAATTCAAACTGAACAGGCCGATCACTATTTATAGTTTAACTTAATTTTATCAGGCCTAACTAGGATTAAACTACATCCAGGCTGTGCTTGTGCAAAATGGCAAACATCAAGGAATTCTGACAAGTTATTGGCGTTTTTCTATTTAGCATTGCAGGTGTTGTTCTCTTATAAATTTAAATTGAAAGCAAAATGCTCAGCAACAGGAAAGTTTTAAAATATTTATTCTCTTATAATATGAGCCATCCCAACCAATTCAAGAAATTGTTACCTCACAGGTGATCCAGAAAGGTTGTTGTCAGTACTGCTCTTATTTATTGCAACCACTACAAGTAAAAATGACACTTCAGAAACTCAGAGTTGCAGCTGACTCTTGGAATAATTCTTTTCACAAGAGTTTTCCAGTGTAGCCTTATATAATTTATGCCACACACACACACACAAAAAATAGGTAAAAAGCAATTATGTTAAAGTAAGTTTCCAATCATGTAAATAAAATGGTTTTCTCATGCTGTGCTCAACCAAACTCTCAAATGCTGGCTGGATTGTGGTGTTCCATCAGCATTAGCTGTGGTTTGCACTGCAGTCCTAGCAGAGGGCTGGAGTAGGAGCTGTAGGAAACAAAAAACTAGTGTCATTATTTTTCATCCTTTCTCAAATGCTCTTTTTCTCTCGGATTTACTCAAGCCAATGTGGTAAATGATTTCCAAAACTCACAATCACTGTTTCCCCTCCATCCTCAAAAGAAAAGCCTCCACTTTTCTTGAGGGCAGACATAGCAGAAAAGATATTCTTTCTATTTATTTAGTGTAGAATGATCTCATAGCTGCTGAGCTTCTACCTTCAAATAGATCCAGCTTCTAATTAAAAAAGAAAATAAAAAAACCCAGCCTTTGTGTGTGGAAGTGAATTTTTGCTTTTCATCTTTAATTGAATGCACAGAGTGTTGAAAGAGAAAACCCTGTTATGAATATTGGCCCTTTTGAAGGCTTGAGGGATGAAGTGTCATCTTGAGCTGGTTATCAAAGCAGTGTTGGAGAAAGCTCCTCAAGTGGTGCCTGATAACATATCAGTCCAGCATTTCATGGCATGTAGATTACACACCTCTTCCTTAGCTCTTTTCCCTTCCCCAAAGCTGGCAGTCACTTTAGATTTACAGAGAGATTTCCTGGAAACTTTTTATTTCTTAGCAGTGGCACCTATGCTGATGTCTGGAAGCTTGATTGGAATCAATAAATGTAATGAGTGGTAAGATTAATTCTCCCAGCGCTCCAAAATCTTTTGGCAGTTGCATTAAACTTTCAAACCCTGTATAAATTTCTCAAGCAAATTTATTTAGTGAGCTCCAGTTATGGCTGTCTTGGACAATACAAGAATGTAATAAAAGCGTGGTTCAGAAAAGGGAAGGGGGTGGGGAGGGAGCAGATGTTGAGTGCTGCCCAAAGTCAGGGGAGCAGCAGGGCTGGCATTTGTCAGTCACACCTCATGGGCTTCATTTAGAAAGAGCACATTCAGTGAACTGAATGCAGAACATGGGAATAATTTTTGGTCATTTTTCTTTTCATGGAATCATGGGATGAAATCCATAGAAATCCTTGGATTGGAAGGGGTCTTGAAGGACATCTCATTCCTGCTATGGGCAGGGACACTTTCCACTATCCCAGGCTGCTCCAAGCCTGGCCTTGGGCACTGCCAGGGATCCAGGGGCAGCCCCAGCTTCTCTGGGCACCCTGTGCCAGGGCCTGCCCACCCTCCCAGGGAACAATTCCTGCCCAATATCCCATCCATCCCTGCCCTCGGGCACTGGGAAGCCATTCCCTGTGTCCTGTCCCTCCATGCCTTGTCCAAGGTCAGGCAGAATAATCTGGTTCAACCTTCCCTTCAGGAGAGCTGCTATGTCACACTGAATGAGTCAGGTACAACCAGATAAAATGGTGTCACAAAACCTGAGAGAAATTCCATCCCTCAGACACTTCAAGGATTGTTTTCTCTTTGAGACAGCTGAAAATGATAAACTGTTATCCAGTCTGGAATGGGGAGGTTTTGAGTGACTCACAATAACTCAGTCCTTCCATTTTTAGTTCAAGTTAACAGGTGGTTCTCATGGTGTTCAGGAAACAAGATCTTTCCTGAGCTGAAAAAATCCATGTGTGGGCAAATTGGTTTGACAATGTGTGCCTTTGCGTACGTTAAATAATCAGTAGCAAGAGGGAATGTTCAAAATCCTGCTTTTATTTAAGCAGCTGTGGTGTTTAAATAGTGGATTTCACATCAGACTGCACGAAAAGTGATTAGAGGCCGATAGCTCTGGAAGTCTCACTGTCTCCTGTATGATATCTAAATTGTCAAGAGCAATTGTTGCTGTTACCTTGCAATAATACTCTTGCTGTAGAAAGGAAGGTTTAAGTATTTTTCTTTTTTTTTTTTTTGAAGCATAAGAGTAGCAATATTTAGCACAAAAAATCTATTCTGGAAAGATGCTGGCTGTGTATTCATTGAAGGTTTTGGTGCTCTTTGTGACTGGCTTGCATGAAGAAATTTCCTTTGAATGACAGTGTTCGTTATGCAGAACATAAAAGCTATTGTGGTGTGCTGTAATCAGAAAGACAACATATAACAATATTAATAAATTGAATAATAATAATAACAACACACTTATGAATTAATTTAATAAAATAATCCTGACACTTGTGATTTATTTGTATGATAAGGAGAGGGAAACCTGATGGCCTTTGATTTATTTGGGTATTTTTGCCAGAAAAATGTAAACTGGATGTGCATATCTTGTGACCACATACACATTTCTCTGAAGTTGCCCAAACCAGCTTAGAGACAAAGTTTCTTTTAGGTGCCTTATAGACCTTGAAAGGCTATAGATTGTCTTTCATGGCATTTTTTTCTTATTCAGTCTGTTGGTGTTCACTATTCATCAATAATCTTTTCCAAAAGCAATCCCTCAGCACCAACCTGCCCTCGGCCTGTGCAGTGTCAATTCTGTGTTCCTGGGATTCTGGACCTGTCAGCTTCCAGCTGGATGTGGAGTCTCTCAGATGTAATCAAAAGATTCTGTGATATCCACTGGCAAACTTCTTGAGAAAACAATAACCACCTCTGATAGAAGTTAAAAGGAGGATTTTTGTACAAAAATCTCACCCTGGGAGACTGCCAGACTCAAGGGCACCAATTTTGTTGCTGCTGCAGAGCACAGTGATACAGCCTGTCCAGCTCTTCTAATGACACACATCTGGTGTTTTGTACCCACTCAAGCCACTACCTTTGGGTGAATCCTCTTGGTTCAAGTGGATTTTTGGGCAGCAAATAATGGATGGGGATTCTGGAGAAGGATTCTGTATCAAGGGTTTTTAGCTTCAGATCCTCACAAGTGTGTTTTAAAGAAGTCAGTGGGAACTTTAGCAAGGAAATCCTTCCATGGACAAACAATGGATTAGAAAGTAGGAAATGGAGGTTAAAAGCCTGGGATCAGCCCTCATGAGGGAAGGAGCTCGCCACTGGAGTGAGGAGCACATCAGGATCTCTGTTGTTCAGTATATCCTGAAAAACAGGCTTACTGTGGCTACCTGAGGTTATTTAGTGATGCCAGTAAGTTGCTTTGGGGGTTCTGAAGGTGAGAGCTGACAAGGAAGATCTGCAGAGGACCCTGTGAGAGGGACAGCTGTTAAAATGCCAAGTGAAATTCAGTGTAATTGGCAAAAGATACACAAGAAGGAAGTAATTTTAACTTCATCTCTGATGTGATTGTTGCCATTTGGGAGCAGGAGTCTGAACTTGCAGTCAGTGGTTCTACGAAAATGTCCAGTCAAGATTAACCAATACATTTAAAATATGCTGTGTGGGGAGTAAAGAGGAATCAGTTGTTCACTGCTGCTTTAAAGACCTCAGGTGAAGCTTGCAGGAGCCAGGGCTCAACGAAAAGAGGAGAGTTTTCACCCCATTGAGACAATCCCAGGGGATGATGGAAGTTCACACATGCTAAAGGGAAGAGCAGATGTGGTTTTAGAGGAGAAACCCACTGCAAGTTACCCAGCACCTGAACTGAACATAGCTTGATGAACACCTGGTCTGGAAATGGTAGACATGGAGAAAGGTTCAAGGATGTGTGGGTTTTTTCTTTGCTTGTTCCACTGCCTTGGCTTGTGCTTTTGACGTGATCAGAGGTGAAGAACTGACCTGCCTGGTTCTGGGAGGGCTGAGGGTGCTTTGCTTGTTCAGCTGGAGCAGAGGAGCCTGAGGGCAGAGCTGGTTGTGGTCTGCAGCTCCTCCTGAGGGGCAGCTCTGATCTCTGCTCCCTGGGACAGGACAGCACCCAGGGAACGCTGGAGCTGGGCCAGGGGAGGTTTAGGTTGGGTATCAGGGAAAGGTTCTGCTTCCCCCCGAGGGTGCTGGCACTGCCCAGGCTCCCCAGGGAATGGGCACAGCCCCGAGGCTGCCAGAGCTCCAGGAGCGTTTGGGCAGCACTGCCAGGGATGGACAGGGTGGGATTGTTGGGGGGTCTGGGCAGGGCCAGGAGCTGGATCCATGATCCCTGTGGGTCCCTTCCAGCTCAGGGTATTTCATGAGCCCTCCAGACTGCTCTGGAATGGCCTTTCCTGGCACTGAGTGTTGCCATGGGATCTGTCTGAACAGGAGTAGGCCCAAAATCCCCTAACACCCATTCTCCATCTCAGCAGCAAATGAATTTTTATTACTTTTAGCAGGTTCTCTGTCAGAAATGAGAGCACAATTGGGATGGACATGCCCCTGCAGTTCCTCTATGGGAGCACAAGCTTAAGTAGGATGAGGTAACCTGAGGATTGAGCTCTGTTGATGAAGATTTCAGATTATTATTTCTGCCTATTCGGCGGCAGTTCATGGGAAGGGGTTTGGCCGACGTGGAATTTGCCTTCAGGAATGTTCACTCCAGCCATGTGTCTGGGCAGGAGTGCTCCCACTTTCCAGGGGTTTATCCAAAATATCAGGCTGGGGTTGGCAGCTTGACACACACCTGAATGGCACCTGGAGCTTATACAAGCAGATGGATTCTCCTGAACAACAGGAAAGTCACTCATTTAGAAAATGTCATTCATCCCATTTAAGTTTTAGATTCAGGATAATTTTTTCACGTTGCAAAGAAAACCCAGCATTGCTTATACCTTAAAGGTTAAACCTCTTCACTGGTGGATGAATTAATCTTTCTGATAGCTTCATATGATCTTTCAGACATAAGAGCTTTGTGCCTTGGTTTGTTTTCTGGGGGCTTCTCCGTTGCTTGTGGGTCTAATATATGTTCTTGAGAAAATGAGAAATTTGAACTTGTCATTTTATGTAGAAGAAAATGGAGACTTTTAAAACTTTTTTTCTTAAGTACAGTTCTTTCTCTCCAGTGACTAGTAGGTGAAGGTCTTAGGGCAATCCTGATTGAGATCTCTGTCCCAGAACATATTCTCGGACCAGTTTTGCATTTTCACACCCAGATCACACCTCTGTTACCAACTCTGTTTACCTTGGAAAATAAACAAACAAACAAAAAAAAATTCCAGAATGGTTTGAATTGGAAGGGACCTTAAACATCATCTAGTCCCATCCCCCATATATTTAATATATTTAATATATTTAATTTTCTAAATAAGACAGGGCTTTATTTGTGTACCTCAGACCTCTCTTAGTGTATCAGATGGTTTAAATTCCAGCTTAAAGGAAGTCCCTTAAGCAGGAAGATTTTTTTTCTCTATTTCAATGCAAGCAGAATGTCAACAGAAGAAATAGCTCTTCTGACTCTGTGCTCCAGTGGTGTAAATCCTGTAGTGTCCTTGGGGTTCCTTTGGCATCTTGCCGAGGAGAGTGGAGATGTTTCCTGCAGGAGAAGACTTTAACAAGAGATGTATCAAATGCTTCATATGTGCATCAGTGCAGGCTCTGAATGTTTAGGTCAGCCAGTGTGGAGCTGGAATATGAAAAATGAGCTTTTATTGAGAAGTACTTGTACTGGCAGACATTGTCTTGCTGCTTTCCAGAGAACAATTATCTATTAAACAAAATTCTGGATAAGAACAGCTGTGTACAGGGTTCTGTGTCAGTGCAGAGATAAC
Organism: Vireo altiloquus; assembly: GCA_013396875.1. Lineage (NCBI taxonomy): Eukaryota > Metazoa > Chordata > Aves > Passeriformes > Vireonidae > Vireo > Vireo altiloquus. The sequence continues at coordinate 128,480 of VZRF01012016.1, read as the reverse complement.
CTCATGGAAGTGGCTGTTGGTTTGAAAAGCCTTTAAGGCTTTTTCAGGATGCCATGTCTGACTGGATAAGGATTGTGCATCTAATGGCTCTTCACTTATCCACGGAAGGTTGGTGTTCCCAGGTCTTAGACAAACCCCTGACTTTGAGAGCATCTTTGGCCCTTCACTTTGGGGATAAAAGAGAGGGCAAAAGGACAGAGTGGGCTTTGTTTTCTGCTGAGCAGCTTGGGCTCAGACCCAGCCTGAGTCTCAGGCTCTCTGCCAACCTGTGTGGCACCATCCCACCCCAAACCCTGCAGAGGGGGCACCCACACCACCCAGGCACTGCAGTCACTCACACTTCAAGAATCTTGAGTCACTTCTGGGGTTTTTTGATTTCTGTCTAGAATTTCCTGTTGCTCAGAGTCCTAGAACCACTGAGGTTGGAAAAGACCTCCAATATCATCAAGTCCAACCTTTGACTGAACACCACCTTATTTGTAAAGGTTTAGGACTTCACCAGGCCCAGAACACAGAGGCCAGAGTCCCTAATTGGGGTGAGAAATGTGCTGGGTTCCCTGTAAAGTATGAGACAGCTCCAGCCTTCTTGAGGGCCTTGAAATTGGGAGCAGTCTGGGAGTCATAGAAGTGTGTCTGCCTCTAGGACGGGATCTGGAAATACAGAATCCCAGGTTTGGGTTGAGAGGGAACTTAAAGCCCAGCCCAGCCCATCCCATCCCATCCCATCCCATCCCATCCCATCCCATCCCATCCCATCCCATCCCATCCCATCCCACCCCCTGGGCACCTTTCACACATTGGGACACCTTCTGTTGTCCCAGGCTGCTCCCAGCCCCAATGTCCAGCCTGGCCTTGGGCACTGCCAGGGATCCAGGGGCAGCCACAGCTGCTCTGGGCACCCTGTGCCAGGGCCTGCCCACCCTCCCAGGGAACAATTCCTTCCCCATACCTAATCAAAACCACCTCTCTTTGGGTTTTAAGCCATTACCTCCCATCCTGTCACTACAGAAAGCAGGCAGAAAAGCTGATGTGTTTTAAGAATGCAAAGATTAAATGATTGACTGCTTCAGGCCAGTGTTATGTCCATTGGTGTCCATGGATAACTTCTTCCCAAGGGTTGGAGGCAAGCTGGATGTGAGTGTGGAAGTCTGACAAGTGAGACCAAGTTATCAACCCAGCTTCTCAGCAGATGGGCAAAAAATATTCTTAAATTATCCACATGGAGATGATCAGAGCTGCAGCAATGATGTTGCTATTTGTCACTCCAAGTTTCCTAACCTTAACACGTGCCTGAACTAAGATTAGTCAAAATGCACTTGGTCCCCAACTCAAGCACAAATTTAACTGCCAAAGTTTGGTTTTTCTAGGGAATACTGTATTTGTAGCCTTCAAATCCTTGGCTGTTTTCATGTCTTGCGCTTAGGTTTTGGGTGGGTTTTATTTATTTATATTATTATTATTGCTGTTGTTGTTGTTGTTATTGTTATTAACCTAATTAATTTCTTTAGAAACTTCAAACAGAAAAACAAAGAAGGCATTTTTTAGTTTCCATTTAGCAAATGTTACCTGCATGAGCAAGGTTGCAGTGCTCTCCTCGCTGGGACAGCCTAAGATTTCAAATTTGAAATTTATATCCAACCATTTTTGAGGATGGATGCCTGGGTACATGTGCTTAAATAATGAGTTTACAGAAACAGGGAAGACAGCTTCTCAGAGCTGTTTTGGGGATTACACTGGAATTTGCTTTTACACCAGAATTGTTGCTTTATTGTGGTATCTGTGTAGTCGTGTAGGGCATTAAATTGTAAAGGCAGAAGGATTCAGGCAATGCAGTGTTTGTATTATAGCTTAGAGCTCAAAGAGGTTTTGCAGTAATTTACTGTCTCTGTTTCCCTATTTTTCCTCCTCTCTAGAACCTGTGGCCCAGAGAGATACAGGGACTGTTCCAAATACACAAAGCTTTGGGCAGAGAGTTCCTGTCATGGGAATCTTCAGTGCTTTGCTCTCCCAGGCTCTGCTCCATGAGGAAACAGGTTCAGAGTTTGCATTTCAGTGGAATAAGTGACCTTTTCAGTGTGCAATGAATCTATCTTAAAACCAGGATCTTGAAGGATTACATTGATTTTTAGAGGAAGGCATTGTGGTAAGAATAGGGAAAATAAGGGGCAGGAAAACAAGCATTGTAAAAATGCCACTTATTTTTGTTGTGGAAACAGGTCAGTCACTGCTGTGGAATCTGCATGTATTTAATGTGTTTGTGTCTTTAGATGCAGCTTCAGAAATGTTGGATTTTCATTTTTACATTGGGACAAGAACCAAACCAAGATTATGTTCTGTAGAAAAGAGCAACAGCCGAGGTCAGACAGAAGAGAAATGTGTGCCCAGGCCATGCCCTGTAGCACTGAGGCTTTGCAGCAGCCCTGGAGCACCCTGAACAGCCTCCAAATCCCAAACATCAGATGGGATGACAAACTCATGTAAAGCCTGGTTCTTAGCAAGTCCAGGCCAAGCCAAGTGCTACTGCCATGGGGTTAATCTGGGAGTGTAATCCAATCTCCAGTTCTTGCTGATTTCTTGTTGACTTTAGAGTTGATTTCCTTTTACCAGTGGCCCTGTTAATACTTCCTTGGGTGTGCTGATTGCCAAGGTCATGATTTTTATCAGAAGTCCAGCAGTAATGGGAATTTCATAGCAATTTTAATCACTTTTTTTGCCATGAAGTGATTTTTTTTTTTGATTTCTTTATTGCTGTCATCAAGACAAGGTATATTCTGACAATGAAGTGATACCAAGTAAATGACGTCGTTATAATCATCAAAGGTAGTAATGGGCACATAAATTTTTCAGTGTGCAGGCAGTGGAGATGAAATTACATCCTGCAACTGTGTCAGATTTTCCCTGGTATCCAAGCATTTGGAATGGTATTCACAATCCAAACTTGGGATAGGTGGCATTCCCAAACATTCCTATATGCTCTCTAATATATAATGAAAATCATTGTGTTGCATTGAGAATTGCCTTTGCCCTTTCTCCCAAGAGAAACTTCCTGCCAAAATCCAATTTTTGTAGGGAGTGCTGTATTTGTAGCCTTCAAATCCTTGGCTGTTTTCATGTCTTGCCTTTAGATTTGGGAGGGGATTTTTGTTTGCTCTGTTAATTTCATTATTGTTATTATTATTTACCTGATTGGTTTATTTAGAAAGTTTCATTGCAAAAGCAAACGAGGCAATTTTTTCTTTCCATTTAACCAATGTGACCTGCACAAGCAAGGTTGCAGTGCCTCAAGATAGCCTAAGATTTCAAATTTGAAATTTATATCCAAGCATTTTAGAGGATGGATGCCTGGATAGATGTGCTTAGATATTTAGTTTTGGTCAAACTGAATTATAATGAATGTAAACAAAGACATAAACTTCAGAGTCCAGCAAGAATATCACTTTTTTAAATAAAAAAAGGAAAGTATTTTGTACGGATGCCTTTGAGATCTTTGAGTTGGGGGTGTTGTTCTGGGGAGTAAACTGGTATGACTAAGGAAAAATAAGGAGCAGACTGGGATTTCCAAGGGGGTGGGGAAGGAAGCCATGGATTCAAACACACCATGGCATGACACCATTATAAGGGCATTATAAGGTACTGGAAATCTGCTGGGTTATGGTACTTAAGGGCTTTATTACATTGGAATGTGCAAGGTTAACATCATACACGTGTTTTTTTCCTAACTAACTGTTCAAGGCATTCAGTTCCCTTCTTGACAGGCCTTTTTTCAAGGGATATGCCTGTTATTGTTTATTCCTAGCAGCTTGTGTTCTGTAACATGGTCATTATTTTAATGACAGGGCATTAATTGAACAGCTAAATAATAGCTGTGTCGTGCTGGGCTTTTGTTTTCTCCTAACTGTGACTTCTCCTACAAGAGATGGACCTTTTGTACCTGAACTCTCTTGTTGGTGTCTCTGCTGTGAGTTACCCCCACTATTTTCCTGCTGAGATTCTTGGAATCAGAATATCCCAAGCTGAAAGGGACACATAGGGATCATTAAGTGTAACTCCTGCTCCTCTCAAGATGACCTAAAGCTCAGTGCTGTGTCTGAGAGTGTCATCCTGAAGCTCTGGCAGCCTTGGGGCAGTGTCCATTCCCTGGGGAGCCTGTTCAGTGCCTGACCACCTGTGGGGGAAGAGCCTTTTTCTCTAAAATCCACCCTGAATCTTTCCAGGAATGGAAGTGAGCTAAGTTGAAGATTACTGAGTTTTGCCTCAGCACAATAGACTGGGAGAATAGACTTTTATGTAGTCCTTCAGTGATCCTGCAAGGTAGATTAATATATTTTGGGGTACAGTGTAGGATTCGCATTGACATTACCAAGTTGTCCTTCGGGCAGGGGTGAAAGGCGAAGATCCTCACCTCAGAACTCAGCACTCCTGCTCATCCCTATTCCACATTCCATGGCAAAGCAGCATGCTGGCATTCAGATGTGTTAAATGCTGCCTGCTGCCAGTGTGACTTCAGAGCAGAACTGTAGCTGGAAGCTTTTTTGAGTGTTTCTTCCCTTTCTAGGTGAAACATTCTAGTAATAAACACCCCAATGAACAAACAGTTCTGGGGTTCCTTTAGGCAGAAGGAGAAGGGAACACATTTCAAGACCATGGAAATTGGATTTCCTGGTTGTTCAAATGAGATAAAATAATATTGCAAAGATGCACTGGGCAGGCCAGAAATATAGGTTGATAATCAAGTTTATTTTTCAGTTATGAAGAATTAAATTTGAGAGGGGTGAATAATAGAAGGAGCATGTTCCCAGGAGGAAGAGAGAGTTCTTTAGTAACCACCTACTGGAGAAGCTGGAAATCTCCTTGTATTCCATAAGTAATGAATGGATAGCTCTAAGTCCCTCTTTTAAAAATGCATTGAGTACTTAACCAGTCCTTCTCGTGCCTGGTGAAGCATCTGCAGTTCCACGAAATGCCTGCCAAAAGCTCTGCTCTGTAACCCTGTGAGTTGCTGATGCTCATGGAGCTTCAATTATTGAATTCCCCAAGTTTCTGCCCTTCCCTCAAGACCTGAGCTGCAAAAAATTCTTTCACAGGATTTAAGCTTTATTTTTTTTTTCTTTTTCAGCTTCACAGAGTTTTTAGTACTTGAATCAAAATAGCCATGAAAAAGTGCAGTAATGTGTCAGGGAGGATTCTTGGTAGTCAATGGAACATTAGCACCGCACATTTCTTTGGAACAAGTGGAGATGAGAACCTTCCAGAGGACTCAGAACTGATGCATTTTCCCTCCTTTCCAGGCATGAATCCTTTGTGAATCACTGAATAAGTGTCAGCCATCAGGGCTGAATGTGGCACTGTGTGTGGGAAGGAGCCAGGGTAGTTTTCCCTCTCTGTTCTGTAACCTGCTGTCCAACTCTCTTCCTTCCCACACTAAATAATTGCTTCCCAAATTCCAGCCAGTGACCCTGGGTCCATGGAGCTGCCACTGTGTGTCCCCAAGGACCTAATCAGGATGGGTGAACCAATTACAGCAATGTGTGGTAATTAAAAATCCAGTAGGACTTTGCTGCCTTTCCCTTAAATAGGGCAGGTTTTACACCTTGGGGATTATTTTAATTAATATTAATTGGTGGTTCTAATTCAACGTTCAGGCTGAGCACTTTTGACTAGGTAACTGCTGAACACTGCAAATTTGAGCCTCCCCAGTGCCATTTTTTATGACTAAGTTTTAAATAAATAAGTGGAGTATAGAAAGCAAATTGGACATAAACTACTGTTGGAAGCATATATATTTCAGAAGCTTAAACCTCAAACACCATAACAGGTTTCTTCGAGCTTTCCCAGAGATCTTTGTGCCAAACATACTGGGAAAAGAATTCATTTGTTTCCCATAGCACGAAAGAATTTCTACAGAATTTTAAATTTTGTATTTAAATATTTTAATTTAGTTTTTGTTTTTAAATATGTGAGGGGTTTTCAAAGACTTCCAGAATTGCAGGATGGTTTGGGTTGGAAAGACCTTAAACCCCATCCCTCTTCTGCTTCTATTTTAAAAAATAAAATTATATTTGACCCAATTTCTTGATTTCCAGGTGAATAAGCTGGTCTTGGTTCACAGAGCTGGGAATTGCTATTAACAGATAATAGAAATGAATAGACCAAAAGTATTTTAAAAATACCATGTCAAATTTCGGTTTTAGTTTTAAAAGCTAGATTTGATTAAGTAATCAAATTTTTAATCTTCATATTAACCAAAGGAACTGTGAGAACATTTAGTATTAGCATCTATTACATGAAAATTACAGCTATGAAAAGTCCTGGTTTTCATTCCAGGATTGGCCTGCATGTTTAACATTTTTTTGAGATGTGGGGCCTGTCACAATCGAGTCTTCATGGGGCTGGGAAGCTTACCTAAGTTTCTGTTTCTCTTCAGAGTCTGTGCTCTGAGAGAGGGAATTGAAGAACCTCTCAATGAAACAATGTCTCTTGAAATTCTGAATGTAAAATATGGGCCCTCACAACCACTGGGGATTTGAAACAACATCAGGCGAGGAATTTGATCGGTTTGAGGTTTTATTAACCTATTTTTAGTGCCCAGGAACCATGAGTGCTCTTTCTCCAGAGTATAATGGTAGGGGAAGAACAAAAATTACGCTTATACAAAACATTTTGTCTTTTGTCTGCGAAAGGGGTCAATCTCCATCCCCCAAATTGTTCCAGTTGCTTGAACATCTGCTGAAGTGGACGTTCAGGTCATGGTGAGAGCTGCTGGGTGCTGCCTGGTTTTGAAGATTTGATCCCCAGCTGCCTATTGATTAATTCTAATAAATTCTCTTTGGGAAAATAGGCCGTTTCAGCTTAAATGCCCAGTGCACAGCAGGAGCTTGGAGGTGATGGCCAGAGCTTTCCTCTTCCTGCTTGTGGTTTTCTGTTGTCCCCTCTGTTTCATGGTAGCAAAGACACACTTTTCTATAGAAAACATAAAAATCAGCTTTGCAAATTGCTGAAACCTTTTCATTTAAACAATTAAGCCCCACAGAGCATTCTCTCCAATGTCTCTCTGAATACTGCTGACCCCCATTAAAATGGTTATTGAGTTCTTCCGAGTTGCACAACCTACATATTAATGGTAAAACTTCTATAATTAACTCAATTTTTATTGGCTCTGTGGCTGCAGAGAAATTTGTGCTGAATGTGGGGACACAGAGCTCCAGGTTGGTGCTTTCCATTCAACTCCTGCATATCTCAGCGTGGCTCAAAATTGGGCTCTCAGAGCCAAAGTTGAAAGGAGATTGTGAAGGTGGGCTGAGAGATTAAATAAAGGACAGCACAAAGCAGGACTGCCTTGGGTTTGGAGTGGGTTTTAAAAAGCAACAGGAGATTTTGGGGCTGTCAGAAATGTGGAGTTTTGCTAATTTCCATTTCTCCTCAGATCAGGGGGATTTCCATAATTTCCTCAGGAAAATATCTTTCAAAGTCATCCTTAGGGCTTTTTTATCACTCTTTTACCTCCAAACCTAACAGATGTTTTCTAGTAGTTAACTTATTATGAGCATATGACAAGCTTTCTTAAAGTCTAGAGGGGAAAAAAAATCTGTGCCTCAGTTCTGTGGTACAATTTTTATGCTAATTGAGTGAGATCAGAGGAAACCTAACTGGAATATGGAGAGTGGCTGTTTCCCTGATGGACATTGCACAAAGGGAACTGAATTTCACAGTGGCCATATTTTCACAATATTTCTCAAATTCAGCTTTTGGTGAGTAACTCTCCCAGGGACCAGTACTCCCTTTTCCCCTCCTACGGCCACCAGCAAATAATTCCCCAGAGAAGGGATGATGTTCTCCAGCTCCTTCAGGTGTGTGTCTGAGGGGGTGTCAGGGGGGATGTTCTACTTTGGACCCTGACTCCTGGCCCAGCTCTGTTCCTTGTTTCAGTGTCCCATGTCCCAAAAAGATGAAATGAGGCTTCTTTCTGCTGTTTCAAAGCTTGTTTATTTCTTGTTCTTATCAAAGTTTCAGAGGCACAGAGTGTGCTGTGACCTCCAGGAACACGAGGGCAGAATGGCAATGGCTACCCAAAGCAGGTAGCTTTTATATCTATTATCAACCAGTTAGAAAACTTTACCTATCTTATTTTGTTCCCAAAACCAGTGAATATCAACCTCATTGACATGTCTCCTCTACACTAAATTCTATCTACCAATTAGCAAACCACAGGAACTCATGTCAGAGGGAAAAAGGAAGAGAAGGAGAAGAGAGAAGAAGATGAAGAAGAAGCCAACACCCTAGAATCTCCATGTTGGCTCCATATAATATATATAGCAAAACATAAAAACTACAACTACACATTCTGTGGTGCACTAAACAACATCTCCTCATTTCTTTGGTGTTCTCAGCTCATCCAGAATTGGGGGCAAATGCTCCCATGAGCTTGGTTCACAGGCCAAGCCTTTTTAGAGGAGCTCTGAGAGTAAAACAAACACCCAGAGGAGCAGGAAAAGTTCCCAAGCTTTTCCTAGACTCCAACATGGGGGCTGCCCGTGGGAGAGCCCAGGTGATTTGTCCATCAGTAAACAAGCATCTGAGCTGGGATAAGCCAAGTTTTGTGCCACCCAAACTGTTGGGTTTGTAGGGCTGATCTTCCCAGAGACACTGCAGGCTGCCAGCGCCTTGGGCAATTTCTGCCTAGCTCACCTGAGTTCTGAGAGTGAATTTTGGAGGAGCTCAATAAGTATTTGTGAACTGGACCTTTGTCAGGAATCGTGACTCCATGCTGGTGGAACTCTGCCTGAGAGCAGAGCCCTTCACTCACCAGAGCAAATCTGTCTCAGGGAGTCTATTTGGGAAAAGTAAAACATGTATGTGATGATAACCTGAATTTATTCCTCATAAGGTAATGTGCATCTGTCTGCAACCACATTGGCTCATTGATCTCCACTAGAAAAAGCCAGATTTCACTTATTTCTCCTCATTTCCAATGTTCTTCTAGTCACTCTGCTTCCTGCTAATTTGATTAGAGCTTGACTGGGGTTCCTGTTGTAGTTTGGCCAAGCAGTTGCTAATATATAATTATTTTATTTCTGTTGTTATTTTCTGTGGTGAGATATAAAGTCCTGTGAAGGAAACTTTGAGTAAACAGAGCTCTTTATGAGCTTTTCCCTCTGAATTTGTCTTTCCCAGGTCAGACACCCTAATTCCTAGGATGCTGTTCAGTGTAGAAACTGTTTGAAACAAACTGTATGAGACAAAATGCTGACCTGAGAGCACAAACAGTATTTTTCATTCCTCTCTGCACAAGATCCGATTGAAAAGAAAATATCATCATGTTTATTTTCATTGTCATGGTGAAATTGTCATTTCCATCGTCATGAAGTGGCTCATTTCTATTACAATGAAGTTGTCACTAAGTGGTAGTTGTTCTCCTGAGATCTTTTCCTGTCAGAGTGGGCAAGGTTTTAGTCCTAGAAGACATTCCTGGGAGAGATTTTTTTGATAGCACAGATTTCTCCATGGAAGGAAGTTTTGTACATGGAGGAAGTAGGAGGTTGCATTGCTCTTCAGGAATCCTTCAGATGCTCCTGAATGTCGTCTGGATCCACAGGAGAGACCTGGCTTAAAGCAAGTCAGCCCTGGAATGATGGGTTGAGTTCTAGGAAAGAGTTTGTTCATCCTCTACGTAAAACATGCTCACATACGAGGAGTAAAAGGAGAGATGGGGAGGGGTTCAAGGCAAATGAGAGAAAAAAAGGGGAAAAAAAAATTTTTAAACAGCTCCCACCCCCTCATTGAGAGTAGTCCCACCTACTGAAGTAAGATATGGAAACTGTGGTGGTTTTTTTGTTTGAATTTCTTCTGTTCTGATTCAGTAATAAGTTGTTGTAAAGTAAAAATGTCTGTCAGCTTCTCCGTGGGTCATTAAAATGCACAATTCTGTAACATTTTGTGCAGTCCTACAGAAATGGCACAGGAGGAAGTCAGTTCCCATCTCCTGTTTCCTCCATTGATGCGAGGAAGGCACACAGAAATGTGCATTTCCTTTGGTAAATTCAGCATAACCACAGCTCTTTTTTTCTGCATTCTTGATTTGCTCACCTGCCTGGTGAAGCATGCTCTCAGATACCATCGTGTTTTGGATGAAAAAGTCACTTGTAAGACGTTGATGTGAACAAAAGTGTGGTTTGGAAGAACAACTGGGGGGCAGTTGTAGATAGCCACAGGCACTGATCCTCTGGCCAGTGCCAGGGGGAATTGCCAGGGGTAATTCTGGATTTCTCCACTCGTGGCTGCTCCTGCCTGTTGGCATTCCAAGGTGAAGCTGCTGGAGCAGCAGCTGCTTGTGCTGCCCTCTGACACTGCTGTCCTGTCAAATGGAGTCTGAGTCCTCAGCCAGCCGAGCACGATGCCACAGGTGACATCTCTCAGATATTCCTGTGCCCATGGAGAACACAGAGGATGATAATCAATTCCTTGATTGGGTTCCCTAAAACTTTCCAGAAGAGGACTCTCATGGCAGCGACCTTCAGGTTTGTTTCTCTGTGAAGTCCCTTTATCTTCCCACATCATTTACACACAGAACTATCAAGAAGTGCTTTCAATATCACAAAGCACCAGCACAGGGTGCCCAGAGAAGCTGTGCCAGGATCCCTGGCAGTGTCCGAGGACAAGCTGGATGGGGCTTGAAGCACCCTGGGATAGTGGAAGCTGTCCCTGCTTATGGAACTGAATAGATTTTAAGGTCCCTTCCCACCCAAACCACTCTGGAATTCTGTGATTCCTAATGAGCTGGGACTTCTTGAACTAGTGTTCCAATAAAAGTAAGGCAGAGGATGAGGGGAGTGTGGGGAGGGGGAGAAAAAATAAATCCAAGAGGTTTCAGAGACTATTGGATCTCCAAAGTAAGATTTGATTTAATGAACTACAAGCAAAGCTCTTCCGATCATATCCTGTGTATCAACATCCCCTCCTTAGACCTCCCCGCATCTGACCTTGTTCAGATGATTCTATGAAATATTGAAGAATAAAGGAAGTTTCACCCTTTTTTATGGCAGAGATCAGAGCCAGGGTAAAAACCTGCCAGGATAAATAGCACGAGTATTGTTCTATTGATTGTGAGTGCCTTTGCTCCAACCTGCTGTCCCCTGTCCTTTAGCAATTTTCCAGGACAGAGAACTAATTCTGCCAAGATCCCCTCACTGACATGACAATTCCACAGCCTCCTCTGGGGACAGCCAGGAGTGTGATCAGATTTGCAATCTGTGAACACTTATTGATTTGCTTCTCAAAAAACTTCCTAAGAAATCCCACCTGGGCGAAGAATTCCTCTGAACTCCATCAGACTCTCTAACAAGTTCTTCAAAAGAATTATTATCTTTTGAATAGGACTTCAGTAGTGTGTTCTTGAAAGAATATGAAATTAAATTACCTGAGCTGGAGTGCAGTTATTACAGGAGGTTTAGGATGAAGTATAAAAATGGATTATCTGTCTATTCTTAGGATATATACATGTGTTAGATAATTAAAAATCATGTACATCTTCCTGGGTTATTTGGGGGGCTTTGTTTAATGATTGGAAAGTCAATGGGATTTTAAGGCTTTTATTCCCATATCAGTTAATACAGATAGAGGTTGTATTAGCCATTTAACAACAAAAAATGGGTATCAGTGCAAAAGTGCCATCATTTTTTAGGTATTGAGTTCATATATACAAAATTTTATCTACTCCTTGAGAAACATGGTGCTCCTTAATTCTGGCTGCTGGAGTTGGATATTGCACTCCCCAAGCCAAAAGGGGCCTCGTTTCCCTGAAGAGCACCATAAAGTGCTCAATTTAAGGGGCTCAATTTAAGTCAATCTCTCTTATTCTTTTTGTACACCAGAACACCTTACCATTAAATCCTGCACATGTGGTTACATTAATCCTGATTCCATTCAGCAGGCACAGGAATAAAAATGGGATTTAAGATTGGAATTGGGCTTTGCTCCTTCTCTGTGTATGAAATGCAGTTTTTCCAAGCCCTGAGGAGCATCTTTGCCCAACCCAGAGGATCAGCCCCTGGCTCAGAGGTTGTGCTGGATGATCTTGGAGGTCTCCGCCAACCTTGTTGACTCCTGGGAGTGAAATGTTTTCGGGGAAGTTTGGCTCTGTGGGGATGGGATTAGTGTTTTGCTGTCAGGGTTCAAAGGGGAGTCCCACCCTGGAGCTGTGTCCATGTGCAGGGATTGCCTGCAGTGCCCAGGGGATAAACCCAGCCCTAAATGGCTCAGTGGGGCTTCACCAACACCCTGGGAGAAGGCTTTGGGATGGCAGTTCCAAGAGGGAGTGAATGTTGGGGATCAGCAAAGCTGCACAGCTTTGCCTGTTCTCCTGGGGACCAAATTTATCCCCAAAGCTCCACAAGAAGCTTTGCCATCGAAATGAGCCCTTGGGAGAAGCTGCCCCCACTTCTAAATGATCATCAAACACCAAAGAAATGAAAAGCTGAATGTTTGATGTGCTATAGAAAGATAGGTTTGTAGTTTTAGAATTGCCTCATATGTTACTATGGGACCAAGATGGAGATTTTAGGGTGTCAGTTCCTTCTCCTTCTCTTTCTTCCCTCTTCTCCTTCTTCTTCCCTTTTCTGTGACCTCAGTTCCTATCATGTAGTAATTGGTAGAGAGAATTTTATTTAGAAAAGACCTGTTAATAATAGTGATAGTTACTGGACTTATTAACAAAATAATGTACGTAGAATCTTTCTAATTGATGATAAACCTTCTATAAACCCTCTACTCCATGTGTCTGAGGCCATTTTGGCACCTGGAATCAGTGGTGACACTGTGTTCCTGAACCTTTGATAACTTTAGAATAAACAACCTGAAGCAACCCTGAAGTCTTTTGTTATTTTGTCCCTGAGATGAGAGATTGAGAAGATAAAGCAGTCTGGGCACGAACCATCTTTGTGGGACCCTACCAGGGTGGCCACAGTGAAGAGGAACCAAGCTTGGAATATTTTTCCTCGGCTTTGGTGTGTGTTTGTTTGACTCTGAGGAAGAAGGCTAAATTTGTATGCAAGTCTAAGCAGGACTTAGGCAGCAAACCTGAGCACGTCAAGTGTAAAATTCTCCTCTCAGTTCAATGAGAGGGATTTAGATTAGGCTGAAGAACACTGATCAGGACGTGTCAACGCATAGCACAGGGGCAATTTGTGACTGTGAGAGGGGTGGGAGGGTTGTGTAGTCACAGGTTTGCTTCAGTGTCAGCCCTGTCCACCAGCATGTGTCAGACAAGGTTGGTTTGAAACAGAGAGAGGAAGCAAAATGCTCTCATAACTCAAATTTCCACCAATTATCTTCACTGGCTGATTCCTCAGCTGGTCCCATCAATATCCTTTGTGTCCTGGGGGATACCAAAAGATGAGGCAGAAGAGCTCTTAGCAACTGAGGGGAAACAAATGTAGAGTTTGAAACACACTCAGCCTTGAGTGCTGTATAATGTGAAGTTTTGTGGGACTCTTTCCAGCATGAAAGAATTTGGTAATTAAAGAAAAACATCTTTCTGTCAAAAAAAAAAAAAAAATACAATCCGAACCTTTTCTAGCTTTGAAATGATGGGAAGATGCAATTCCAGAAATGCTGTGAGGAAAGAACATTTTCCTGACTGCCAAGATATGCCCCAGAAGGCCACAGGTGACTGAAATACAAGGGTAGAGGATGCCTTTGCAGGGGAAGTCAGTATCAGACAGAGGGCAGAGAGCAGGGGGGTTATTTATTCTGCACAGAACTGTGTGTAACACTCAGAAATGGAACAAGCCCTGTCTGAACTGATGTGAGGAAAAAGATCACAGGTGGAAGTGATACAAATGGAAGGGTTTTTGTTCATTGCAACCCTGGGTTTGGGTCTTAGACAATACCATTATTGGAGTTAAAAGCTGAAATTCCTGCCTTGTTACCAGCACGAGGGCAGGGAGTGTGGAAAGGTAGCAGATCCCCAAAGTGAGCTGAACAGCAGAAATCAGAGACCTGTCTGAAATGTGCTTTATTTTGGTGTCAAGCAGCAGTCACAGGTGGTGCCTCTTGTGCAAATGTGTGTGACATTCATGGTTTCTGATGTGAGGAGAGCCCATAAATCCACTCACTCTCCCTCAGAAGTTATTAATGCTTGTGGCAGGTATAATTATTACAGGATCTTTGTCTTGTTCTAACCCAGAGAGCTATGGCACAGTGGACCTGTTTGGGATCGATTTACCTTGATTGTCTGGGTCAAGTTATCTTTCCTTGTCCTTTGAAATAGAAATTTTGTCAGCAGAACTTCAGCTGAGCTGAGAGCACCACTGCAGTTTGTCCTCACTCCTGTGGGTAAGTGGGGAAGCCTGTTCAAAACAAACTACTTCAAATGGGAGCCTGGAATAGCTAAAATCACCTAAGTCTACTCATCCATGGACATGTGAGGGTCACACGGATTGGGGAGGCCACACAGGTCTTGGGAAGGTCTCAGTTTCTCTTTGCTCTCCAGCAAATCCAGAACAGGTGGTGCTGAGGAGCTGCAGTGTGGGGAACTCTCATGGAGCTGCGCTGATCTTTGGTGCCGTTTTGGGCTCTCAGGATGATTCAGAGCCAGCTCTTGCCTGCCTGCTGAGGAACTGCACATTCCTCTCTTGCTGGAGCCACAGGATGAGCCTTAACCACCCCATTCACATTCCCACCTGCAAAGCAGGCAGGTCCTGATAGCACTTAAAATGTGGGAAATGTTCTTGAATTCTCGGCTGAGGAAGAAAGAGGACAATACTCAGACTTGGGGCTTTATGGCTTTCCAGTGACTGGTCTGAGGAGTGCATCGAGCCTTCAGAGGAACATTTCTCTGCCTTCTTTCCCTGGGATTGCTCAGCCAAATGGTATTTCCAACCTTACGGTGGAATTTGAGTGCCAAGGTGAATATGTTGCTTCAGTAAAAAGTACAGAGTAGTTGAAAGAGAATGAAAAGGATGAATCCTAAAAGCACCAAAAAATGAGAGAGATTCTGGTGTTATCAATAATGTTGCTCATTATTTGTTTGATGTAATGTTGCATTTTTCACCCCTTTTGCTCCTTTCTGCCCTTCCTTAGAGCTTCTTTCCTTCCAGGGCAGTGTGCACGTGGTGGATGTTCACAATGAGGGAGATTTCTCTCCCTTTTCTCCTCTTCAATCTAAATACCTTTCGGATTTAATCTAATTTTTTTTATGAGAGTTGTAAATTCAGTGCTGTTTAACAAAGGTTAAATGGATATACCAGAGATCCTGATGGTACCACAGCTGAAGGAGAATCTGAGCAGTTTGAGCATTACTTGTATCCACTATTAAATTTAGGACTCTTCTGAACTGTTCAAGGTTTTTTCATTCATTTCGCAGTATACTTGAAAGCTTGTGCTGAACAGCAGCCCCCAGCAATGTTATTTCATTTAAAGGCTGCTCATAAATAGTGAATTCCTGTTAGACTTTTGTACTTCTTGACTATTAAAAGCAATAGCTGATCCTCACTGCAACACCAGGGGTGTGAAGCAAACCTGTGTGAGAAGCCCTTGGTTAAAATTCCCTTTTAACACTTTAACAAATTCCTGATGCTGCAGCTTTTCATCGGTGACTGCATCTTCCCTTGCCTCCCTTCAGCCCTGGACTTCCCTGGGGGTGTTTCACACACTGAAATTCCTGCTCTGCATCCTGTGCTGGTATTTTCCCCCCTGGCTTTACAGGGGTAGGAACAGAATTTATTGATCAGCCCTCACACTTGAGGAGTTTTATCTAATGTGCTTTGCTAAGCTACACCTGGGGAGACTCAGTGCATGTGTCTGAGTTTAACCACAGTTGGTCCTGCTTTAAGGATTTGTTTACCTATAAATATGGAATTCAATATTACTTTAATATTTTATTAAATTAGCTCAGGTTCAAACAAAAATAAACAAGTAAATGTCATTAAAGCACAGTTTTGCTCACACCATGACGCAAGATGGGTATTTTTGAAAGAAGCAAATGCAATTTTGATACAATAAATAGGAGTAAATCCCTGTTTTCTAGCAAAAGTATTTTATTACAGTGCGTTGTTGCAAATAAAATGAAATTGTACACAGGATATTAAAAAACCTCCTAAAGATTCTCTAAACCAAAAATGTTGGTGTGTAAATAGAGGTTTGATAGATAATGCTCAGGTGCTCTCATCTGCGGCCCTTATTCCTTGCTGCAGAGAAATGTGCCAAAAAATTTCACATATGAGCTTTCTTTGCATATTTTTTACCAAAAAAAGCTGTAAATGAAAGGTGTCTGTGACCATGTAGCTCTGTTGTGTCTTTAATATATTCATTTTTACAGTTGAAGATGGCTTTTAAAAATGCTGATCTCAGTTCTTCCAAATGCGACAGGCAAGCCTGGCAACTCTGTGCTCGTTTTGTTGTTCCTAAATCTAAGAGCAGCAAATGTGACACAAAAAAGGATTTAAAATCTTAAATAACAGCCATGCCAAAACCCTAAGATTTTGTGCCAATGGCTGAAGGTCAGAGAATTAAAAGAATTGTTCATTAGGGTCGAGTTGCTGCAATAAAAGGTGTGGTTTGTGCTTGTTGCAAGTGTCTGAGAATATTTTTTTCCAAGAGATTTATCAAATGAAAGTTCTTAATTATGAAATCTGTACTTTAATGGCGCTGGAATGTTGTGACAATAAGGACATGGTTGTCACTTTGCCTCAAAGCCCCAGCTCCACTCCGGGATATTGTGGATTTATCTTCGTTTGCTATGATAATAAAGTGCTATGATGTGCTCACGCTGGTAAACAAGATCCAATTTCATTGCTGCTGACAAAGCCATGTGTCTCCAGCACAAAGGAAAATTGGCCACAGGCACTGCACAAGCCACTGCTGCATATTCTCCTCTCCTGGTTTGTAAATATTGTCAGCATTGCTTCAATCATCATTTGGGGTACAACAAACCCTCCTCAGCCCCCATTGTTAGGGCTGCAAGTTGCAGGGACTCTCTGCAGAGAGCAGTTTTAAGGAAGACCTTCCCAGCACAGAATTTGTCACCTTTGCAGCTTGTAGGATGAGTGTTGGAGTGGTAACAGACTCGGGGTGGGAGTGAGGATGGCTAGGAGGGGACCTGAGGAGGGCTCTACTCCCCCTCCTGCCTGAGGCAGGGCCAGCTCTGGGGGCAGACCAGGTTCTCCAGGGCTCCACATGGAAAAAACCGAGTGTGGAGACTGCAGGGACTCCCTGGCAGCCTCCTGCCCCCTCACCACCCCTCAAGGGAATCCTTTCCCAGCAATGCTGCCTGGAATCCAGCCTGGAGGGAACTCTCCCTTTCCAGTGACATTAAATTCTGACTCCAGCCACAGGTTACTCCTGGGGCTCAGAGAGTGAAGAAGTGACATTCCCTTTTTAAAAATACTCTTCAAAAGCCAGCACTGAATCTTTTGTTTCCCGGGATATTTCAGATCAGGAAATGGTTATTTGCATTGAGGGTGTATAAATATTTCTGGATGTGTCACATTTACTTCAGTGCAAACCTTTGGAAGTTCAGTGTCTGGAAGGTCGGGACAGTATTTCAAGGCAAGGGTTACTTGGTGGAGAGCAGGAAGGAGGTGAGAACCCTGAGCAAGTGTCTTTAATGCCATGCACATCATCTCTGTGCTTGCTGAAGGAGGAATATCTATATTAAGCCTCAGTGCGTGTGTGAGGTTGTTTTAATACTGCTTTTCTAAAAGACTTGTTTTCCATTTGAGATGCACAATGATCTGGGTAACTTGGAAACAGCTCAGAGCTGTAAAACATCCTCAGGAAAGCAGTGGCATAGAGGAAACAGAAAAACCTGAGCCTCTCTTCCCCATCAAACTTTTCAGGCTGCTCTTGATTCTTTGGTGACCTCTGAGGGACTGAGAGCATTTCTTCAGCTACTGAGCTTCAGCTCAGGTCATTCCCTTCCCACCTGGTTTTCTGAGTCCCAAGGAACTGCAAGACAAGAACTGAAAGGGATTGAAGGGAAAAGGTTTCAAAACAACAGAGCAACCAGCATTTCAGAGTAATCAAAAAAAATTTGTTGTTTTCTATTTATTATTGACCATCCCTTGGTCCAATGGGCATTTGGAAAGACTTGGATGATGGAAGAAGCATGAGCTGCTTTTCTTGAATTATTTCAGCTCAGTTTTTGCTTCTACCCCTGATCAGCCCCCAAATCTGTTGTGGATTTTCTTTTGGAACTACCTGTAATGAGGTGGGGGTCAGTCTCTTCTGCCATGTCTCAAGCCAAAGGGTGAGATGAAATGGCCTTAAAATTGTGCTAGGGAAGCTTCTGACTAGATACTAGGAAAAATTCCCTGATGGCATGGCAACAAGTTTCCCAGTTCAGTGGTGGAGTCACTGATTCTGGAAGGGATCAAGAGGCATCAGGAGGTGGCCCTTGAGGACACAGTTTGGGGGTTGGTAGTGCTGGGGAGCTCCATGGAGGTCTCTTCCAGCCTTGATGAGTCTGTGACTTGCTGTGACTTGGAGCTGCTTTTGCATTACCATGGAAAGATAGTGCTTCAAACATTTAAATAAGAGCTTTTGTATATATCAGCACAGACCATATCAGTCTAAATCCTCACATTGCAGGAATTTGCAGGATAATAAAGGACCACATTGTTATAAAATGTTATGTCGGCAGGTTAGCCAAGACTTTGTGTCACAGAATCCTGGGATGGTTTGGGCACAAAGGGACCTCAAAGCCCATCCAGTGCCACCCCTGCCATGGGCAGGGACACCTTCCACTGTCCCAGGCTGCTCCCAGCCCCAATGTCCAGCCTGGCCTTGGGCACTGCCAGGGATCCAGGGGCAGCCACAGCTGCTCTGGGCACCCTGTGCCAGGGCCTGCCCACCCTCCCAGGGAACAATTCCTGCCCAATATCCCAACCAAACAGTCCCTGTAGCTGCTATTGATGATGCCACATGCACAGAGAGCATTTGTGCAGTGCTGTTTTCCCCTGCAGGTGATGCATTTAATACAAGAGGGATTTTTGGTTCATTTTTGGTTTGCTTTTTTATTTCCCCGCTTTCTTTTCCCTGTCAATGTCAGTGTTGAAGAGATCTCCAAAACTGACTGAAAACAGCGTGGGGCACATTGAGAGTCATCAGGCTCAGAAATGCCCCCTGTGACTCAGAAGGAAAATTCAATTTCCAGAGGAATTTTCTTGACTTCAGGCATATTAAAAAATGCATAAAAGGCAGGCAAAATCTGGGTGATGATGTAGATATTGTCTAAGAGTATGAGTAACCCTGGAGGTGTAGAAATGGGAAATGATGTGGCAAATGAAGCTTTTAGGGTTTTTTACCAGCTTTTTGGTTGAGTTTGTGTCAGGCGAGGTTCAGGGCTATGCCTACGTTTAGCCTTAAAGATGGACATAGCATAAAGCACCTTCTAGTTATTCTCCTCAGGGCCACTGCAAGTAAGCAGGGTAAAAATTGATACTCTCTGCTTGGAGAAATGTAAGATATTGCCCCATTCTGGCAAAGGAGAAGATGGGCTGCAGTGGGAGAATGCAAGCTTAGGAGAAATTAATTTAAAATGAGAGTATTTAGCTGGCATCCAACTGTCTATCCTAAAAATAGTACTGATAAAACAGTAACTGCTGGGAGATGCATTGGAAATACAATTACTGGTATAAATATCCTGTCAAGGCTCGGTGTTGGAGAAGGAGGAGTATTTTATCTGGGCAATTATAAATAACATATAAAGATCTTCTGCACACTGTGTATGATTATAAGTTTAATAGATCTAGTGACAACATATCCCTGTGGAATCAGAAGCTTACACAACAGAATACAACATGAAATAACTGCAGAGTAGTCACTGGGCCCAAAATGACTCTGCTTCTCTTTTTGTTTGCTAATTGCTTCACTTAAGAAATAAATACCATGATTCAGAGGAGGATTTGGGGCATCCAGAACCTCCCAATGCCAATTTGTCCATTTCCTGTCCCACAGGATTTCAGAGCAAATCTCTCTGGGTTTGTGCTGGGCACAGAATGGAATCTGCTATCATTTATCTGCCAAATGAGTGTCTTTGAGTACTGCATGGTTTTGTTCTGCTCCATGCCGTGCTCAGGAGCAGCCTGACTTTATTCATTTCTGAGCAAGAACAGCAAAACCAAACTCGTAGGAAATGTTTTAATGTCCATTAAAATGTGCTGCTCTCAGGTCTTGGTCCCTGCTCATGTGTTTCGGCAGAGGCTGGATATGATGGCCACTGGGACCATGTGGAGAATGATTTTTGGGGACCCGAGGAAACTCAGCCACTGTTGGGTTACTTTTTAGGATGGTTTTGGAGTTCAGCTCTCCAGTCTGCAAAGGTGCCAGTGAATAAAGGCAGCCCAGAGAACCAACAGGGATATACTGGAAATGAAACCTTGGGATCTGTGCAAGAGAATCAAAAGCATCTGTGATTCCTGATTTCTTGGTCTGAACTGCAGGGTTGGAGTGAAGGAGCACTGCTAATTAGCAGTGAAGGAGGGCATGGTGCAGCTCATCCTCACCACAGCTCGTCCTGAGCACCACTGGATATGAGCTGGCAGCAAAAGTCACTTCTGGAGTACCTGCAAATTATATCCTTAATTCGACGATTTTTCAGGTGCTCTTCTCAGGTAGATAATTTGCTTATTTTTGCAAGTCAGTAGCTCAGGTCATCAAATCAGAAAGGGTTTCTTAATAGATCATCTCTGAAAGAACTGATGCTCTATTTCACAGGAGTGCTTCTCTCTGGGTGTGCAGAGCCCAAGGAGGTTCCTGGGAACTGGAGAGCTCTTGCACAGATGGAACATTTAGGAATAGGTTTTGTCATATGATTTATTTGTAGGTGAAAGAGTTACTGACTTCTGCCACACCTCTGCAGTGGTTCTTTCTTGATGCTTTGTAGAGTTGAGGAATAATAAAAAACCCCAACTATTTCTCCCCTGCCTTTTCCTTGGTTTTACTTTTTTGTTTACAATACATCCATAGTTTCATTTGCTGATCAGCTCCTTCCTGGCCCTTGTAAACACTGATTTAAACACAGTGGAGCCAGAGAAATGCAGTTACATGAGGGAATTCCCTGTAGGCCTGGAAGAAACTTTTCCCTCCAGCATGGCCTGGGAAAACACACCTTAAACTCATTTTCAGGGAGCCTGGGGGGGATCCCTAGGGGTAATATGGGAGGATAAAAGGGGGTTGGGGTGGGATGTGAGTGGGCTCTGGGGAGTATTTGGGAGGCAGGGGAGGGGTCTGGGGATTGGTTTGGAGTCAGTTGGGGAGCTTTGGGGCACTTTTTGGTCATTTATGGGTCACTCAGGGGTTAATTGTGGGGCTAGGGAGGTCATTTGGGGGTCACTTGGCTAATTACAACAATCAGACAACCCCCAAGTTGATGGCTATAATGGTCTGCACTCAGGATAACATAACATAACATAACATAACATAACATAACATAACATAACATAACACAACATAACAATTAACATATTATTCCTTGCGGGGCTCCACATGGCACAAATTGGAATTTGGTGTTCTTGGGTTGCCATTTTATCGTTTTAGGATTAATTTTATCAAAGCTGATTTAAAGGTGTTTGGAAAATTCCGGGGTTCTGCTGCAAAGTGGCTGCTTGAAGTGGGCAGGTAGTTTTGAAACAGAGCCATCCAAGATGTTCATGACTATTTTAAAGTCTGCGGCATCAAGGAAATGTATTTTTACTTTTTTTTTTTCACTTTTTGGAGGCATAAAGTAAAAAATGTATTTTTACTCAATAGAAAGGATAAACTCCAATAGTAAAATTTACTTTTTTCTGAGACCACAGTGATTTGTTTCCTCAACTTGACCACACCTTGATTTTCTGAAGAAAGTCCTGGTCCCTTGGTTAAAATGAATTCTGGTTAAAATTAATTGCAGCTGCACAGCAGCTGTGGCTCAGAATAAAGGTGTTGCATCTTCCCTTTGCTGTTCTGAATGTTATTCGGAAGCTGTAAAGTTCTGTATGGGATATAAAAACATGGGCAAGGATTTCTGTACCCTTTGTATCCATTTTCTGTACTCAGATTTCAGCAGGTTTAAAGAATTGATCTCTGCTGCTAAGGAAACATCCATGGCAGTGTGGTGGCTTTTGACTCCCAGGAATGGCTGGGAATTTCCTTGGGCTGTCAGGTTGTATTGGTACAAAGAATAATCTCCCCTTTTTTGCACTTTTGAATTAAAATACCCTTTTTTCTTTCAAGCTGCTAATTTGCCTTTTTTTTTTTTTTTTTTAATACATGTCTTTTTGAACTTCTGCTGTTCTTTTAATCTTCTAGAAAATTTTACCTAGCGTTGTTTACATCTACAAATAATATTTTTTGGGGAAAAATGGCTTTCTGATTTTATGGAGAAAGAAAATTTTAATCCCTTAACCAATTAGCAGAACTGTTTAAACATAGAAGAAAACAGAAACTTGTTAGACAAAGACTGTGCCTGCTGTTGAATTCCAAGGAGATGGATGGAATGTCAATTATTATGGACATGCAGCAAGATCAGTTCATGATTTCATTACCTTGATTCAGGCTCCTTTGGTGATCCTTTATGGGCCATCCTGTATTTAGAAAATGAAGGGTGTTGGGAAATGGAGCATCTCCTGTGCTCACATAAGGCAGGGTAGATCATTCCTATTGGATTTTTGGATGTGGATCTCCAAGGCATGAAGGGGTCAGGCTCTGTCTGAGCTCTGGTCTGCAGTGACAGTGATGAGAAGAGAGATTTTTGGGCAGACTTGTCTCATTAAAGGAGGATGCAGTGAGAATTCATTCTCCACGAGCTGCCTCAACCCTCACATTGCCTTTGTCTACTGGTCCTGAAAATTGCTTTTGTGTGCTGGATCTGAGAAGCAGGATCTCTGCAGGAGTCCTGGATTACTTTGGACAGCAGGGATGAGGATGGGGAATTTATCCTTTGATTTGCCAGCTCCTCTCCACCCCACTAATCCTCATGGGCACTCAGTGTGGGCCTGCCCCGCTGGCTGTGCTGGGTTTGCCAGGGCACAGGAAGGATCAGCACTTGAGCAGCAAAGCCTCAAAGCCACATCCGTGGGCATCCCAATCCCTTTCATGCTTAATCACTTCAGACTTAGCCTTCCAGATAAGCTGGAAAATGCCCCTTGCCTTCCCTTTCGACTGTGGCAGTCATCTACATGAGGTATAAATGGATTACTGTGAGGCTGGAGCAGCAGGAGATCCGTGACTTTTGGTTAGAGTGGTTATTTAAACAAACAGTATTTGTCTGGGAATATTTTTAACTGTAAAATAAGGCAGATATGAAATAAAATGGAGCTGAACTCTGGATACAGGGGCTGTGCTCTGAGAGCCTTTAAGGAAGTGTAATCCTTAACTTGGATTCTGTGGTCCCCAGGTGAATTAAGTCCTACCATGCAAATTTGGTGACATTTCAGTAAATGAAATGTTTACCTGTTGATTGATTTTTATAATCCTTCTTACATTTTATTTGATGTTTTCCCCTCATTTTGTCAATGTGGAAGCCACTTTAAATAAATGCTTCTCAGTCATTCTTGGCCGTTCTTCAGAGCCAAACAGCAACACTGCTCCTCAAAGAAAAAACTGGGAAAATCAGAAGCTGCTGCTGAAATATGAGACTCACTTAGACAACCTCACTATTATATTTCAGTGCCATTTTGGTTTGGGTTTTGTGGCCATCAGGGAAGTGTAATTTTCCTCTTCAAGCAAGTTGGGAAAATGGAACAATAAGTGTTTAACCACCTGAAGGAGGGGTAGGGAGGGGATGGCCAAGGCTCCTTCAACCTGAGAGCAGGCACAGGTTAGATAAAAATTCCACATAAGGATTTATTTTGTTTTTTTTTCCTGTAAGAAGAGTGATGAAAAGTGGGAAAAGGACCAAGACAAGATGAAGCAACTCCATCCTTGGAGGTCTTCAAGCCAAAATGGGCAAGGCTCTGAGCAACCTCTTGAGGTTGAACTTTGTGGAGCAGCAGGTTGGGTTAGAGGTGATCATTAAGACATGAAGAAAAGGATTAATTCAGTTTGAGGTGCCTGAGAAGAAGGCTGGCAATGTGCACAGATAACAGGGGCATGTTGTGTGTCTGCTGAGTGTTTCCTTCTAAATATTGGTGCCTGATTGAAAAGGCCTCTCTCAGTGTGGAGGATCAGAGGAAATGAGGGATTGCAGACTGTTTGTTGTGTGTGTTACATGCATAGCAAGGCCTGGACATAAAGCTCCACCTAGCATCAGGACCCAAAGGACCACTGAAAAAAAACACATTTATAACAGTTCCACGTTCTAAGGTCAAATAACAGTAGAGCCACAAGGTCCCCCCTGAGCCTCCTTTTCTCCTGGTACCACTGAGACTGAAACTTA
Organism: Vireo altiloquus; assembly: GCA_013396875.1. Taxonomy (NCBI): domain Eukaryota; kingdom Metazoa; phylum Chordata; class Aves; order Passeriformes; family Vireonidae; genus Vireo; species Vireo altiloquus. The sequence continues at coordinate 104,131 of VZRF01012016.1, read as the reverse complement.
TAAGCTGCTCATTTGAATAAAAAGGGACAATTATTAATTTTTTTTTAATGTTTGCTTCCGCAATTTTCACTAATTTTATATCAGCGTTTATTTTGCTGACATCTTTTTACTCAAATACTGAGGCAGAACAGAGATTGAACATTGATCCAATCTATTTCTCTCTTAAAAAATAAATCTTCCAAATCCAAGAGCCACAAAGAAAAGCGATGGGTGCTCACCTGGGGTACCTGGTACATACTCAGGACCATCCAGTTAGATGATGGGATAATGTCAGTGTGATTCCACCTCCTAAACCTGATTCAGGTGCTGTGGAAGGAGAACTTAATGTATTCCAGAACGGGGAGTTCATGGCAGTCTGCTCTCTGCTTATTTTGTCTTTTTGCTAACTCGTAAAAGCACTGTAGAAGTACATTTCTTTGAAGTGTTTGCAAGGTTATTTTAACTGGAAATTTAAAATATAGAGTATTACCTTTGAATGTGCAAGAGGTGTAAAACACTGGCCTTAGTGCCATAAATACACAATGAAAAAATACCTGGGTTTTATGTTCTGTGACAGCACTTCCATAAAACACCCTCCTGTAATGAGTGAGGAACTAGTTGCACAGAGCTGAACTTTAAAACAAACTTTATTGCTGGAGCTGCTGCTGTTTTCCAGAATGAACCACATTGTGAGAGCTTCAATCTCTTCCCCTCCTTTTGTTGAATTTTGTGAATTAATACTGCGGGTCATTTTAATTCTTACATAATTTTTGTGCTTGTGTCTGCTTAGAAGCCAAATGGGATGAAAGGATGATTCATTAGTGCTCTCAAGTATGAGAATCAGAAGCTGCTCAGAATTAAAATTGGAGCTCTCTAAATATTACACATAATTAATCTCCTGGGAATGCCGGAAACTGAGGATTTCTATGCGTTAATTGCACATCAAACATCTTTTGTTTCCCTCAATAAATGTCAGGTGACCCAGATGGAGCTGCACCCTGAACAACCTGAGCACAGAAATGCCAGGAAATTGGAGAAGGAATTTGCACTTTAGCAATATGAGAAGGGAGAGGATTTTTGGCACGGCTTTTCCTGAAGAGCGGAAACATTCCATGTTTTCTGGAGTCCCAGAGCCACGTGCGAAGTACTTTGCTTTTGTTGATGGCAGCTGTCCTCACTGCTGGTCCATAAGTTCCTTTGGAATGGAGGGACTGCGTGAGCCAAATCCTGGAGTCTCTCATTTTTGGAAGCTGCTGTCAGATGTTGACATTTCTTCACCATTTGTTTCAGGTGACAAGAGCTCAGGTGAGCTTTTGCGAGCAATTCACCTAATTCCCGTGATTTACAAGCATCAGGAAAACAAATTACTTTATTCTGGAGTCATTGCTGTAAATTCAGTGGAAGAAACTCTTCCTTGTGAGGATGGGCAGGCCTTGGCACAGGGTGCCCAGAGCAGCTGTGGCTGCCCCTGGATCCCTGGCAGTGCCCAAGGCCAGGCTGGACATTGGGGCTGGGAGCAGCCTGGGACAGTGGAAGGTGTCCCTGCCCATGGCAGGGGTGGCACTGGATGGGCTTTCAGGTCCCTCCATGACTCTCTAAATGAGCTTTCTTCACTTCAGTGTAGTTTTCTGGAACACCAACCTGCTGTGTTCAAGAGCAGAGGATTTACTGCAGCATGAGGGCTGAGGCCTTGCTTTGAGCAGCCTTGAACAGGGCAGTGCTGTGGGACTGAGGAGGCAGAACAAAGACAAGGAGGGTGTGTTTGGCAGGAAAGGGCTCTGGGCTAAACCTGTGTGGGAGGTTTCAACCCTGAGCTTCTTTAAGTGGAGCCTGGAGGTCTTCTGGCATCTCAGGACAACACTGCTGCCTGGGGTGTAAGAAACAAAGTAGTTCCTTTCTTTCTGTCCTTGAGGCAATAAACTTCAATGTTGTGTCCGCTGTTGAGCAGGATTGTGCCCAAGCTGGAGAAAACTTTGTCTGTTCTAAACTAAAAATGATCCAAATTTGCAGAGGTTATTTAATTAACTTCTTTAAGACCGTATATTCTACAACCCTCTGGAGTAAAAAGAACATCTGTGAAAGTGAAGATGCAAGCAATGATCTGCTTGGAGTATATTCCCAATTCCAAGGTGAGAAATCTCAGTACAGTTACAGTACTGAAATTCCAGAACACGCAATTCACACTTCAGAAACAAGGTTTAATTTAAATCTTTTCCTGCTGCAGGAGGCTGTAAATATCATGTGGAGCTACTAACGAATGAGACGTGGTGATAATGGGAGAATTTCCTCAAGAAAACCACCAGAAGTTTGGGTATTTAATTTCCCAAGCTATTTTACATTGACTGTTTAATAATGCAACGTGTGTTTGCCTTAGAACTTGTATGTGTACATAAAGTAGAAGCTATTGGAGTTTTAATCTACATTTATATCATTATTTCATGTCTCATTGTGCTGGAGAATATGTAGAAAAATATCAATGTGTATTTGTTACACAGAAAAGCATTTCATGACAGAAAGGAAGAATTCCAGAGGATAAAACTGATTCCCCATGAGGCTCCCATGCTGATCCCCCACACTGCCAAGACAGGGAGCAGTAAAGTTACCCCACAAGGTCACTGTGAGACCAGGAAAGTGCCAGAAACAGCTGGCAGGAAATTGAATTCCAGATTTCTGCAGCTGCCTACTGCCCTTGCCAAGCTATGGGAAGGATGGAATTGGTTTTAGCAGCTGAACTGGTTTAATGTTTTTATTTAAAATGTTGAACTGGTTTGTTTTGTTTTGTTTTTTTTTTTTTGGAAAAGAAATTTCACCGTTGAATCAATGTTGAGCTAATCCTTAAATTATATAGGTTCACAGTACAGTTTGTATTTAAATTTTCATGCTGGTTTTGGGAATAGTTTCTCCAGTTCTGGGCATAGTGGGATACTTTTGGAATGATGCAGAGGAAAGAGGAATTGAGTGCCAGAGCTGGATTTAAGTTGAAGCTGAAGTACTTCCAGATTTAATATCCCTCAGAACCTCCATGGTGGCATTAAATATGATTTTGGAGAAGTTAGAAAGGAATAAGCAAGTTCTGCGTGCAGAGGCTGTTTCCTGAAGCAGAAATTTTAAGGCTTTATGTTAAATTTCTCACACTCTACAGGAAGGATAATAAAAAAATATCTCTTTTTTTCCCTATCCTGAATTTTTCCTTTAGTCCCCCATTACTACCCATGGCTAATGACACATCTCTTAGCAAGCTGGAGCTTCTCTGTGGTGCTCCAAAGCTGTCCCTGCATGAAACAAACCCCTTTTCATCCAGGTGTGTGGAGGTCTGAGCCCTCCAGAGCTGTCTGGTCCCACAAGTCACTTTGATTTGAGGTAAAATACATGAGAAAGGATTTATCTCCTGTTATGATTGTCACAAAATCTCCAATCCTTCCTCACACAGTAATTCCTCAAACTATTTCTTTTCTTAATGCAGACACTTCTTCCACCTTTGCTACTCCCAGCTTTTTCTGCCTCACATTCTGCGTCACAATAGGAATTTTTTCAATTTGGAGTTAAAAATAAAAGTTGTGAAATTTAAGGACTGCACTTGTTAGCAAGAAAATGAAAACAGCTTCCATATCACATCAATCGATCTTCGTGGTGGTTAATTTAATACAGTAAAATTCACAAGTTTGATCTTAATAGGTTAAAAAAAAAACAACAAAACATCCATTATTTTTGTAACTGGATTCTGCTCGCAGAGTATTTGTATTTATTATGGCATTTTCCCTAAATCAAAGTTAAATTCGTTCCAGACAAGCAAAACATAAACTAAAAAGCTAAGAAACAAAGAAAAAACCCTAAACCCAACAAGACACTCAGAGGGTTTATGCTTTTATTTGACTTCATTCCATTTCCTCTGCTACAACATTCCCTGGGGACATCATACTCCTGTCCCTTGGAATGGCACCTGGATTTCGGGGCTGCAGCTGCCCTGAGTGAGTTTTGTTCCCTGCTTTTGTCCCACTGAATATTCACAGGAGGTGTCAAGGTCTGTGCCCTGCATTTTTCCCTCTGCCCTGCTGGCGTTTGCTGCTGCTGAGGGTCTGTCAGTGCATGTTTGGAAGCTTTGGCACCATGGAAAAAGGTGTCACAGTAATTACCTGCTTCCACAACTTCCTCAGAGGGTTGGGAACAAATTCTGCCTCCCCCTGTGCTGCCTCTGAAAATTGGGTGGAATAACTGTAAGTCAGGATCTGCCTCAATACTTATTTCCTTTCTTTCCTTGAGCTCTACCCTCATGGAGCTCTTCACTTTGAATACATCACCCAATAAAGCAGGAAAATTTTCCATAACCCTACTCCCGTGCCCTGAACAAAAGGAAAAGGTAGGATTGCTCAGCATCTTGTCAATTAAAAGCCAAAGACACACGTTGGCACTGCTGCCTTGATGTAAATTAGGAGGTATGGAAGGTTTTTCTGGCTCTGTGTTTGACTAATCCTGACTAAGCTTTATCTCCACCAAAGCCTCATTTAGACATGGCTGGGTTTTGCAGACTAAATGAGTCGTTAGTAAATACCCTCAGCAGTTCCTGAAGGGCTACATGAGCTTTAGAAGAGCCCAAGCAGCAAGTCAGCAAGAAACGAATTTATATCCTACCCAATCTAATCAAATAAAAAAAATCAGCGGTATAGAAAGGAGAAAGGACTGAAAATGAGGGGGTGAGAGGGGGACAGAGATGCTGCAAAAGGAAAGTCCTGGAATTGCAGCAATACCTGGACAAATCCTTTGTAAAAGTGCTTGTCCTAAAAGTGTGGGTGGTTTTTGTTCCATTTTTATAAATATTAATAGATCATACATCTTTCTGTTTCCATCCTTATTTTTGCACTGCAGCGTTTGGTTGGGATTTTCTGCTTTCCTCTCTGACCCCAATCAGTGTCTCCAGGATTCATCTTTATCCAACCTTTACAATTCCCAATTAACTGGGCCAGGTTCTGTGCTGGGTTTAGCTTGGCTGGGCAGCGTGAATCACTCCACGACAATCCAATACTGTGCAGTCATTTTCTATCACTGATGTGGTTTTAAACTCACACTTTGTACCATGTGAGCTCTTTGTGATCTCTTCCTTTTGACACAGAGGTTTTCTTGGAGCTAATAAATAGCTGAATATTCCATTTAGCAAAAAAAAGCTCTTTTCTTTCCTTCTCTCTCCTTCCTTTCCAGGTTGTGTGTGTGTTTTCTGTGGATTTACAGCTCTAGCTCTTCTTGTGTTTGTGCCTTGTTCTCTGGCTTGAGCTGTGTCACACAGGAAGCTCTTGAGCCCAACTCCCTGAGTCTTCTCCATCCTGAAACGCTTTGCATTTCCTCACCTGTGTAAGTGCAGCTCAGAAATTCCTTCAGCTGCATTCCTTAGCGAAGGAGTGCAGGGAACAAGGCCTCCTTCTTCTGCCATTTGATACCTGATTCGAGGAATATCCAGGTTGGAGAGTCTGACCATGGATGTATAACTTGGCTACTGGGAATAAGCCAGCATGGCTGCAGGAAGGGAGGAAATCCAAGCAGGTTGCCTTGCTGAGAGTGCAGATAATCATCAAGGGATTGAGTGGGAATCCAAAGTAACCTCATCTCTGACTGATTAGAAGCCTTTACTATCACAGAATCCCAGAATGGTTTGGGTGGGAAGGGACCTTAACACTCATCTCATTCCACCCCATCCATGGGCAGGGACACCTTCCACTGTGCCAGGCTGCTCCAAGCCCCAATGTCCAGCCTGGCCTTGGGCACTGCCAGGGATCCAGGGGCAGCCCCAGCTTCTCTGGGCACCCTGTGCCAGGGCCTGCCCACCCTCCCAGGGAACAATTCCTTCCCAATATCCCATCTAGCCCTGCCTTCCTTCATCCTAAGGCCGTTCAGGTCACTTGCCATCCTGCAGTTTGTGTGTGGTGGTATCGCTGCACATCTGGCCAGCCCAGATGTGCTGTGCCAAGCCTTTAATGGTTTTTCACTGTAGATTCTCCTCTAACATGAGGCATTGAGGCTGGAGAGGCCACCAGGCACCTGCTCTTCCAGCAATCTGTGCTGGATAATCCTGCTGCACATTAATCAGGATGCTCTGAGATGGAGCAGCTCATTTTGCTCCTGCGTCCCCTGCAGTGAGGCTGCTCTCAACATCCTGCCTCAAACTGCTCGGGGCTCTTTTATACATATTTATCCTGTGCCCACAGCCTTCACTTTGCTGAGCTTAGTTTGTGTTTGCCCTTGCACAGCTGATGTGTGAAGAGAGCAACAATTTCATCTCTTGGCCTTGGTGTTGTCAGATTAAAGAAGTTAAGCTCATCCTGCCTTGTTTTGTTAAACTCTCTAGAGGCGTTTCTCCCCCTCCTAATTCCTTCTCTTCACCTTCTGTGCACTCCAAAAAGATTAATTTCAAGTACACAGCCCAGACAAGAGGTGGTGTTGGAGATAAGGCCTCACGTTGCTCCCCAGGATCTCAGCAGGCCTCTGGCTCTACCTGAAACCAGGCAAATGGACTTGGCAAAAAGCAGCAGCAGAAGTGAGGATTAAAAAAGCATTTTGAAATGTGAGCAGCTTGGGGAAGCGAAGCATTAAACTGTAAAATCACACACTTGACATGTCCTGCTTTATGTGTGGAGTCACCTGTAAGTATTTATGACATCAGAGGTTTGATTAAATACTTTTTATTATAAAAAGTAAAGCACCATATTTAATAGTTATGCAAGATCCAGAACCAGCTGAAGCTGATCTGCTTAGCTTTTACTTTATCAGCCATATAGTTTGATCACATAAATGGATTCTTTTAGGTTTGGGGTTGTGTGATTTTTTTTAATGAGTGGTAAATTTGGTGACTTTTGGTTAATCTCGGGCATTAGGCCCATTGTGGACATTCAGAAATATTTTCCTGTTCTCCCCTGGACTGATCCTGTGCTTTTCCACCGATGAGTAACAGATTTAAAGAATCCAGAATGCAAACAACTGGTCTGTGATGCACTTTATGATTTGATGTTTGAAGTTGCTGCACAATCTGTGAGATTGAACCTCTGCTGACATGACTGAGAAGGTGCAGGGTTTTCTTCTGGAGTTACTGGTGTGTTTGTCTGGGAACAGAGTGCTCCAGAGCCCTAAGGAGACTTTTCCAGGCTACTGAGCCATCTGCTTGTGAAACTCAGGATCAGGACAAAGCCCTTGGTTTTGTTTGAGACAGCTCTCCAGGTTCAGGTTTTCACTAGACAATAATCATCTCTCCAGGTTCCATCAGGAACCTGGAGAGATGATTATTGTCTAGTGAAAACCAGGTTTGAGATGTAGCAAGATGATTCACTTCCATCATCTCCTGATGCCATGAAGTGTAGTCACAGAGCTGGGCTGGGTGACTTTTAAAGCATCCTAAAAGAATCTGTCTGAATATGAAACTTCTATAGGATCTGGGCCCTGTTTTTCAGAAGTCCTACATGGTCTTATTTCTTATTCTAATCTGGTAGAGATTATTAATTTGCTTCAATACACTAATTTTTAAATGTGTGTCTTCAATTTTAATGTGAGTTAAACCTTGGATTTTCATCTGAGTTGCAGCCTAGTCCACAACAGTGTCTTTACAAAAGTTCAGTATCTTATGTGGCTTACTGTTTTTAAATAGAAACTTTTCACATCTGTTGCTAATTATCACGAAAATCACTACATTAATGACTTTTGCTTAAATACACTTTCGCTTCAATAATTTTCATATTGTGTTAATTCCCATTCCAAGCTAAGATTTTTTGAACAGATGTGTTTCCCTCGAGCAAATGTCTCAAAGTGCTCTCAGCTGTTGTTTTTTTGCAGGTGGGGTTTTTCTGGCGTGTGTTTTTCTGGGTTTTGTTTTTCATTTTCTTGCTCTTCAGCTCCTGAGTTGCCTTGATCTGAATAACTGCACCTGTTCTTTACACCAACCCTTCCCCTCCTGAGAATGAGTACCAAACCCCTCCTGGAGGAAGGATGTGTATTTTAACTTTTATATGTTGAGAGAGCAGATTTGGGACAAGTTTTTCAGGATTTCAGACCTACAGTGGGCTATAAATAGAAGAAAGAAAGGTGCTATATTTTCCATACTTTCTGACGTAGTTTCAGAACCATGTTCCAATTCACACGTATGTGAATGGCTTAAACCGAATTTCCCCAAGAATTTTCTGATGTTAAAATCTGTTTTGGCCTCCCAGGTTTTACCCACCTGATAAAGAGTTTATTCCACCCAAACTGAAGGTGCCCACACTTGTTTTGAGGAGTTATTTTATTGTTGCTCTCTCCTTGGCTGGAATGAGCTCCGTTATATATTTTCTATTCCTCCATTGAACTGTGCTCAATGATAACAAAGCACAGCCTGCTCCTAACCTCCACAATTCCTGCCCAAGTGCCTAGTTCAGTTTTCTTCCAGCTGGTATTTTAGTACCATTCAGTAACTCATTATTTCCATAAATTCTCTGGGTTTGGTGCTGTGCTGGCACCAGCTGCTGCCAGAGGTGCACAAGTGCCCTGATGAGGGCAACAAAGATGGCTTGTGATGAGTCCTCTCCTCCTGACCTCAGCTGGGGAATTATTTTTAGCAGTTCTCTCCTCCAAGCCCTCTATTGTTTGCTGAGACAGTGCAGCTGCACAAAAATACCTCCTGTGCACAGGGCATTTTGCATTTCTTCAGCTGCACTCCCAGGGTAAAAGGAAAGGATGAAATTCTTCACAGCTCAATTGTGGAATTACAGAGAAAATTCTTATTTCATCTCCTCCAGCCTTGCCTCTGTGTATTAAAGGTACAGAGAACAGAGCAGCCTCTCCTAGCACTTATTCAAAACAACAAAGAAGAAAATAGAAATTTTTTAAATGGAATCTGCCCTGCAACCATTTGGATTTTTTGGTTTTTTTTCCTGGAGTAGCATTCCAGAAATCAATGACCAGAAAAATGAACTTAGAAAGTGATTAATAAACTCTCTTACTCTTTGTGCTGCTATCAGCCCACACTGTGTTTTAAAATTTGTTGTCTAATTTAGCATATTAAACCACAATGTACTTACTCTGTTTCTTGTAAGGGATAGAAAGGAAATGAAAGATCTTTTGAAAGATTTTTGGCCCTATTTCTACCAAGAGTTAAAAAAACAATAACAGTAAAGCTGCCAAAATGATAGAGATCTTATCTCAGGCCTGACTGTTCCATTGGCTTTGATCAGCAATATTGGGCACAGAGGGATTTTAGCTCCATAATCGTTTGGATTGTGCCTGGCTTTTGTGAAAGCAAAATTGCTCACTTTTAGTCCATCTATGAATAACAAAAGACTGTGAAATCTTAGTCATGGTGTTTGGTTTTTTTTTTAATGTTTATGTTGAAAACTGAGGGAAATTGGTACTTACCACTTATAATTAAAAATCAGATACTAAATTGAGTCTGCATCCTGCAGCAGGATTGATTCCAGAGTCATCCCTAATGATGGGGGAATGCCTCTGCCATGATTAGACAGCTTCAGGCTGGGAGGAAAGCCCCTTAATTAGCTGGGAGAAGAGAAGCTGCTGTGGCTGAGGATTTGCAAGGTGCTTAATTTGCCTTCTTGTCTTTGGCTGCAGGTGCCACTAATGCTGAAAATACATGTTGTAGAAAATTTTCAGGTTTGGGGGAAGAGATAATTGAGAAAGACTAAATTATTTCCTCCATTCCCTTTTTTAGTATTTTCCCCTGTGGTATTAATATATAAACACCTTGATTTATCTTTGAATCGTAATTGTCTCTCTTAGCAGTGATGGCTAAACCAAATTCCTTCATTTACCCTCAAAATAATTGTTCTGGTTATTCCCAATATTTGATGGTTAATAATGGAACACATTGATTCCAGAGGTACTGTTGGCCATGGAGAACAGATTGTCTGATAATTTTTTTATTTCAGGGTACATTTCCCAGGAATTTTGTTGGCTTCCTAAAAAAATATTTATCACCACATCAGGGATATTCCTCAGATCTTTCCATCCTTTGAGATTGGGACTCTGTTTTCAGAACTCAAGCAAATACTGTCCTTTTTAGGGTAATTTTTTCTTTTAAATCAGCACAAGAGCAACGCAGGAATATTCATCAGTTTAGAGCTTCCTGTCAGGTTTTATACACACTGCCTAAAGCATAAATCACTTAGAAATTCATCTTTCAGAAATCATTGCCACTTAAAGGAATATTTATCCTTTCTATGGGCTGGACATGAAAAGCCCTGAAGGAAAGCAAATACTTTTGGAAAGGCTTGATGAGATACCTGGACTTGCAGTAGGATGTGTTTTTTTAAAAATCAGACCAAATACTTGATCTTTTGCATTTTTAAGGTGGTCTGATAAATCAGGCTTATAGCTGGACCCCTTTCTTATCTGTGCTATGTCTTTTTGTCCACCAGAGTGACAGCTGTGCTTATTTTTTTATGGCCATTCTGTACACCATGGTTTATGTTTTGATTGTGTCATGTCTGAACACAGGGAGATAAATGGAAGCTGTTCAGAAGAGCAGTGAATGAAGGTGGGGGTGAGCAGTTTTACGGCATTGCTGGATCCAGCATTTAAAGGGGAGATATGGGAGCTTTGGGACATTCCTTTCCTGGAACACACCACCAGTGCACCTTCCAGAACATTCTGGGTACAGATCCCTCTGTTCACCCCATCCTAAGGTGATTTCCAAGTGGGCATCACTTTCTGTGTCCAGAACTTGTCCTGATGATGAAAATCCCTTATTATATGGACAGGTAACAGTAGCAAAGAGGGCAGAACATCAATCCCTGGTACCCCACTGTATTCTGGCTGTGTTAGTACCATCGTGAGGTGCAAAAATCATGGGAAGATCAGACGAAACATGGAATTTCAGGACAGGGAATCTTGCTTGGTGTCTTCTTAGGCCCTGGCATGGGCAATGCTGGTGACAGGAGCTGCTGCTGGCACGGAACTGGAGGCACTGGTGGATCCACCTGGAGGCTGACCTGACCTTCAGTGGGATCTTGGGAGGCTGGAGAGTTGGGTGGAGAGAAACCTCATGAGGTTCAACAGAGGGAATGCAGGTCCTGCACCTGGGCAGGAGCAATGCCCAGTGCCAGCACAGGCTGGGGGGACCTGGAGCAGCTCTGAGGGGAAGGACCTGGGGTGCTGGTGGCGGAGAAGGTGACCATGAGAGAGTGTCCTTGAGGCCAGGAGGGCCAGTGGGATCCTGAGGATGAGGAAGAGTATGGCCAGCAGGTCAGGGAGGGATCCTGCTCCTCTGCCCTGGCCAGGTGAGGCACATCTGGAGTGCTGTGTCCAGCTCTGGGCTCTGCAGTTCATGAAGGACAAGGAGCTACTGGAGAGGGTCCAGTGGAGGTCACAGAGATGATTTGGGGTTGGGGGCATCTCTCCCTTATGAGGAGAGGCTGTGGGAGCTGGGCCTGGTCAGGCTGGAGAAGGGAAGGCTGAGAGGGGATCCCAGCAATCCACACAGACACCTTCAGGGGATGTCAGAGGAGGGTGCCAGGCTCTGCTCAGTGGTGCCAGTGACAGGATGAGGAGCAGTGGCCATAAACTAAAACACAAGTTTCATCCCAGCACGAGGTGGAACTCTTCCGCCTTTCCATGGAGGGTGAACCCTGGAAGAGCTGCCCAGGGAAAGTCTCTCTCTAAGACATCCCAAACCCAACTGGACGTGTTCCTGTGCTCCAGATACCCCTGCCTGGGTGGACTGGATGATCTCCAGAGGCCCCTTCCAGCCCCAGCTAATCTGGGATTCTGGGAATATTTGCTGTGCCAGCTTGTGGCCAGCAGTGGGCTGTGTATACTGCAGAGCTGGTGGTTTTGTCTGACACTGTCCTGCCTCATACAAGGTGGGAATTCCAGGTGGTTTTGACCTGCTGGGAGCAACAGCATTAATGCTTGTCTGAGCCAGACTGGAACAATTTCCTCAGGTGGCTTCAGTATGCTCTTGAAAAGTGTCTTGGCTCCCAAACATTTCAGGCTGAGGACACCAGGAATTCTTTATAAAGCCCCCCTCAGCAGGGCTGTGCATCACAGCACCTCTGTTTGAGGCAGGGGCTCATTTTCCAGTTTGCAGAGGGGTCAGAGGGAACATCAGCACATCTCAGGGTCATCTCTGCATCCTCAGGGTTGGCAGTTCCTGCTGTCAGCATCCTGTAATTACTGTTTGGGAACTGAATTATTTAGTGTTCTGTGTTTCACAGCTGCTGAAGGGATGAATTTTATTTACTGCCTCAGGAGCTGGTTATTCCATGTGGGAGTAGGTGGATATTCATGGAGAGAGCTCTTCACTCATTGCCCTTGCACTCCTCAAATTTGTTTCTGCTATCCAAGGAACAGATTCTCTTTCTCGAGGAAGGGAGAGCAATGAAAACTGTGTTTAAAGGATGTAAAAAGGGTTGGGTTTTTTTATTGTCTTGTCTCCTGGGGAGTGAAAACATTTCTATTATAAAATGCCACACTGCCTTACCCCCTCTCACAATTCCACCTCTCCTGGGCCGTTCTGAACAATAGGTTCTTCACAAGTCTGAGAACAATGAGTCTGTTTTCTGTGTTTTTAGTCTTTCACTGATTTAAAGTCTCTCACAGTCACATTAGTTTAAGTAGACACTACAAAAAAAGAGAAAAGAACCTCTGTGTTAAACTCTGTAAAGTCACATTGCTCTGGATAAAGTGTGGGTTTTAATTCTGACTCTATTTTATTTCCTACAAGGCCTTAATGTTATTCTCTGTAGGTATAAAGACATGGCTGACCTAGAATAGACTACATTTTTAATCTCATTAGGAAAAAAGTTTTGATATTTATGTTCTTGACTTAATTGGGTGATTAGTTTAGTTTTAAACATAACTTAGGTGACTCTAGAGTGACTTTACAAAGGAAAGGTGATCATGGGGTCCCCTCACTACCTGCAGTGTGAGGTCTCAGAGAGGTTTAGCAAAAAATGTTAATTTTATCATATGGTTAAAAGTCACCACAACTGTGAAAATTACACCAAACTTATTTAGATCTTGTTTGCTTTTAGCTTGAAACAGTTTTGGTGGGTTTTTTTGTTTGCTTGTTTGTTTGTTTTTAATGTAGCCTTAGTGTAGCACTGTTTTGGTGAGTTTTGGTTTTGTTTTGGTCGTTTTGTTGTGTTTTTTTTTTTTGTCACCATGGACTAAACCCCTTTCTTAAAACACAATTAGGAGAAGCCATTTTAATAAGTTTACTTTTGTTGTGAATCTCATTATGTATATTCAGTAGGCTGACTTCCACCTTTTCATTTGTTTTAGAAAAGAGCAGGGCAGATCTTTATTTTTTTTCAAAAATGAAAACACAGCCATGTCTGTTAAAATTAATTAGAGTTGAAGGTCAGAGTGTCAATGCTGCTGGAGTTGTTATGACACATTTTTAGGAGCTGAATCTCAGCAGCATTTAGAATCACAATCAACAAAATTCATTTAGGGGAGCTGAGGGAGGATGCTGGTTAAACTTCTGCTTGTCCTGTTGCTGATTTAAAAGAAAAAAATCACCCTAAAAAGAGGAATATTGCGGGGTCAGGACTGGATCCTCATGGGTCCCTGGCAACCCAGGATTCTGTGAGTCCTGACAGAAATTCTCTAACCTCCCCAAATAAGCAACCAAACAGCCCTTTCATTCACTTCAGATTGACTTGAGGTTTGTTTTTTAACTTTAAATCAGAGTACAAAGGAAATAAAATCTGTCAGGCAGGCTGAGAATGCAGCATTTCAGAGCCAGTGAATAGGGGAGGTTTGACAATTCCCTGTGCCTGGTTCCTGGGTTATGCCAGTGGCATCTGGAAGTTGGGATGCAGAGGATGAAGAGGGATGTAGAGATGTACCAACCTAAGCCTTTCACTGGATGTGGGCATCAACCTCCCCTTCCTGCTGCTGGCACAAACACAGGAGGTCCTTGGCCCTCTGATGTTTAAAGGGAAACATCAAAGACAAATCCATCAGCTGGAACTTGGGGAATGCTGTTCTTCTGCCTCTGCCAGGGCAGGAAATCAGATTTTGAAGCATCTACTTGGGTTCTGGTCCTTCAGTTTGGAATTAAATTCCTGCTGCTGATTTATGCACAGAATTGAGGGCAGCAGATCATAAGGGCGCTGGGAGATTGAATTGGAATTTCTCTGATCTCTGACAGCTCTCACCTCACCTGAAACTGCCTGGCTCCCTTCCTTGTCCAGAAAATCCTTCCTTTTTCCTCTGCTAAGGACATCAATGAACAAATTGGAAAATCTGAGTTGAGCTAATAATACATGAAAGATGTTAAAGAATCTCGGTTAATCAAAGTAATGCGCTTAAATCTGTTATTACTGAAAGTTAATCTGGTGAGCCTTTATAGGTTTTTGAGATGGAATGGCAACTGAAAATGAATAATTTTATATTACAGAGTATTTTCACGTGGTAGGGAATGGCACAATGCTGCAAGAGCTGTACCAATTCCAGACTTGTTGTTTATTTAACATTTGTTTAAAAATTAGGTTTGTACCAGGAATTAAAAGGACTACATGAAAATTAGAGATGATGAGGTGAACTGTTATGCCAGTTATGGGAAATTTAAAAATAGCTTTGGGCATAATAAGCAACTTCATTATATTAATGCAAAATACTTTCCTATCATTAAAAAAATTAATAAACGTTCCAAATGTTATTTTAGCGCCTAGGATGAAAAAAAAAAAATCAAAATCTTAATTTTTTGAGAGTTATTGCTTTGTTTTTAAGAACTGTTACCTGCAAACTATTTTCAGAGTAAAATAGTTTTCAGATCATTTCACTGATCCCAGAGAAAATACTCTAAAAAAAAAAATCATCCATCTTGAAGGGAAATAGCCATTTGAGTTATTTTCTGTCTCTTCCCTCAGCACTTAAATTAATTTATTAATTGTCAGAAACAACTACAAAGCAGTGCTGCACTGCTCCTGCTAATTTTGATTTCCTCAGAAAGTGCATTGTTGTTTCCACTTGGAAAAAGCCAAGCTGTGCTTTCTGGAAATAGCAATGAGCTGCAGAGATGAGAGGGATTGTCATGGGAACGTTTTCTCATCCATGGGAAGTGGCTCCTGATCCTGCTGCAGTTCCCTTGTGTGGACTGAGAGATTTTGCTTCTTCCCTGCCCTTCCCAGAACAAGGAGAGTGAAGCCATGTCTGACCAGGAGGTTTCAGGGATAACAAGGCCACACACAGCAATAAGTGATAACTTTACTTTGTGTCCAAGCACGCTGAAATCTGCTTTTTGTTCTTATTTTCTGCAGCTGACATTTCCTCAGGGGTAGCCTTTTAGCAAAGGGCTACCACCAAGTGGTGTCGGGAGTGATTTTGGCATCATCAAAATTCATTTCCTACCTTGAGAATTTCCTCACAGGTCTCCACTCCTCCAGGGCAGAGCCTGACTTACATGTTTAGGGACTTATTTAAGGTTTGGACAAAAGCAGAAGAAACTTTGCTTCTGGTTCCTTCCTCAGCCTGGCTATAAAAGCAGCCAGTGCCCTTCAGAGGGCAAGAGAGGGAGAGTGCCTGGATGTTAAACTGCCTTTAAAACTGCAGCCTATGAAAAGCCAAATGAAGAAAGAGAAGTTCCTTGGCCCTGGAATTCCTCCTAATTCCCAGTTTTAGTGAGCTTTGGTCACATACCTGCTTGTTCCATGTGCTTTGCCTCATCCAAACTCAGTTACTACAGCATTAAATATTGTCTGTGTGCTTATGAATGTATAAAATAATGGGAGAAACAGAATTATGACAGTGATCCATGGATGTATTTTGGAAATCATACACAAGCACAAGGAAGCATCAATCTAGCCCTGCAACAGTTTTTGAATTTATTGAGCCTGTGTACCGAAAATGTGAAATGAACTCATGTATTTTAAATCACTGTGTTTGAGCTGCCACAGCTGGGCTTGTTTTGTTGGTGGTGTGGTCAAATGACCTCAGAAAAGATGTATTTTGAAGTATATTCCCTCTTGCTGAAATCAAGGCTGTTACTTGAAGGATAGGTAGGAGAATACACTCAAAGGCATTGGTTATAAATCAAACCAATTCTTTCTCTGCAAAGCCTTGATTTATGCACGTCAAATTAACTTTTCCAAACTTGCTGTAATTTATCTCAAACACGGGACTTCTCAAAAAAAAAAAAAGGGAAATGAAATGTATTTGTGCTGTGCACTCAAGGTAAAAATTTTGAGTGAGTATTAATCAGGAGCAATGTGTTCCAGGATGAAGGGAACGTAATTCAGCAGATTCCTTTGGAGCAGCAGTTGTTCTCCTGGCTGACAGAGGGACCAGAAAAAATGGTAAGAAAACTTCTTTTAATTGGAAAGCATGTCTTCAATTCTCTTCCTCTCCCTATTTTTTTTTTCACTTTTTTTTTTTTTTTAATCCACCACATTAATAACCCAAAAATGCGTATTGGGAGTTTTGATGGTGGAGTGTTGAGCAGATAAAACAGGTAAAGATTAAACTGTTTGACTGGAATTGTGTAATAGCAAAGAAATTGTGTAATAGCTGGTTTATTACCTCCAGAGGTATAACTAATGTGTCATTTCTGCTGTTCTGCATGTACAAAAATATAGTTCTGGGGCCTGGGATAGATTTATTATTCTTCATTGATTGCCTCATTCTGTTGCAGGACATTTATGGCAGTAAAGCAGCAGAAGTGTCACATCCATCATGATGTGTCGGAGATGTGTCAGGGCTGAGGCTCTTTTTTGAACTTTACTGCTCCTGAAAAATGTAGCTGAGCGTTATAGGCAGAAGTCTGACATTTCCAAGATGAAAATCAATCTTTTTTTATGTGGTGATTCTCAAAGCAGACTTGAGCTTTGATTGCACAAGGGGTGGTTTCACACGTTGGGGTATACAACAGGGACACCAAATAATTTGGATAACAGATCTGGCAGGTGTTCTGTAATGAATATAAATTGGAGAAATGATCATAGAAGAGATATTCAAGTCAAGATGGCACAGCAAACATTGATCTGCTGCTGTCATAGCCGGGAACATAAAGGTTTTTCTTTTTTGGTTTGTGTATTTTCTTGTGTTTCTCTTTAAAGCTGAGGACTAACCAGGTAAATACAGCCTACTGTGAATTCGTATTCCATATTATACCATATTCAGAGATGAACAAAAAAGAAGAATTATTAAAAATTATTGTTAAAAGCATGAGAAAAAATGAGAGGTCCTAATGTACAGGAAGGGAGGGCAGATGAAACACTTTGAGCTTTAAAATGAATGCAAAAAAAAAAAAATGTCAAGCAATCTATATCACTGTAAATACGTTGAAAAAAGGAAAGTTGTTGTGTCACAGGTCCAAGGAATCAGCACCTGGGCATGAGGGTGTTATTAGAGACAGAAAAAACCAGTTTTATGCTGGTGGCTGTGTCTAAAGGCAGCAGAAGTCTGAAGAGAAGGGCAGCACAGAGCCACAAACAGCCAGACACGCACAAATTTTTAGATGCTGGGGGTGTGATGCTAAAGTATTTTGATGTTGTGTTGTTTCCCAGGGAAGATGTTTGGCAATAATGAACAGAGAGGTCTTGTTTCCTCATATTATTTTTATTCAGAGAAATAGCTAAATAACTAAGATAATGATGTGATACTCAGTTGTCCCCTTCCAAAAGGAAGGAGCATGGAAATTCCATATCACAGTCACTTTCAAAGACCAGTTCAAGGTAATCAGTTGCTATTTAAATCAGGAGGTTTTAGCTTGGTTGTTTCTCAATTTAGCCACTCAAATGAGCACTGATTTTCCCCACAAATAATGCCCTGGCAGCCACAAAACACTGACTCAGTTTTGTTAAGGAGTTTAGCAAGGCATGAAATGCATAATTAGCGGAGGAACAGTTTCATCCCTCTGAGTTTCTAACAATTATTTAATTTAGGACGAACAACAAAAGTCCCTAGAGCACACGAGGAGTCTGAAGTTTAAGCAAGATGACAGCTAAGATGGATCGATAATTTCTCATCCCTACAGTTACTAATAATGAGGTGAAGAAAGAAATATTGGCTATTTCCAAGCTAAAGGCACTGCGAGAAGCAAATCCACTCCACTCCAGAGTGGACTCCATTAACACAGATTGCCTTCAGCCCATTAAGCCTCAGCACTGAGCTGTTTTAAGCAAGTGTTTGTTTCTAAAACTCTGGAAGCCAAGGAATTAAACCCCACCTGAGTTTTAAAAGCATGTTTTCTGAGCCTTAATAAAATGACACTTTGTCCTACTTCTGTGTCTCCAGTCATGCAGGAAATTAGAGGACTGGCTTCTTCCTGCAGACTTTGGTTTTCAGGCTTCAGGCTCAATTTGGCATCTTATATTCCTCAAATTAGCTTGTAAATGAGATATTTGTTTCTAAAGTACGACTGATATTAACTTGCTTACAAATACTTACAATGTGGACTTGTCTCTCATTTGATTCTGTAATTATATGATGTTTTTTTCTTGTCAGGAGAGCTCAGAAACTTAATATTGATTTATGTTCCTGAGTTTCTGAAACTGCAATGTGTCATTGTTAAGCATAATTTAGAGTGGCCTTTTTTCTCCCCTCTAATCTTGTACGTGCCAAGCTTGAGCTCATTTGGGGCTGGAATGATCTCAAAAATCGTTTAACCCTTGTGTGGGTGTGGTGACAGTGGCATGGATGAAGATGATGTCATTGAGGTGTCTGATTTCTTTCTGGGTATCTGTTTGATACAAAATGATATTTTCAGGCAAGGCCCTGAATACTCTCAGCATGAGAATTATTAACATTCCTATGCTCTGCTTGTCTGTGTCCCAAATGCACTGAGGGTGCTGCAAAGGGCTGTGCTGATACTCCAAAGTCAGCCAGACCCTGAAGGGATCTGTCTATGCCTTTTCAGTAAAGTGAGTTCCTCAATGATGCCCAAAATGGTTTTAAAATTAAAATTTTAAAAGGCCAGGTTTTGATGGAATAAAAGCTCAAATGATCAGTCTTTCTTCATGAATAAGAAAAAAAAAAAAGTTAAAAAATCAAGGGATTGCCTTCCAACCCAATCCATCCTGGAACTCTGTAATTCTGTGATCAGTAGATTCTGTGTTGTAATAATACATTAAGGGGTGACTACAGTGGTATTTTTGTTTCCTGTCAGGTTTTTCACTTGTATTTGCATTCCAAACCATCTGTAGGGGCCCAGGCAAACTGCAGTCTGTGCCCTGAAGTCTCTGTTGAAACCACTGCCTCACAATTCCCCAGTTCAAAGGAGGCTGCCATTGAACTGATGTATTTAACATACAGATAAAGAAATGCACAAACCTGGTCCATGTTTTCAATTCATTTTCATAGCAAAATTAAAATGATGTTGAGAATTGATTTCAGCTGTTGCATTAATAAGTTGATGGGAATATTCTGAACATTAAATTCTGCTGGAATTTCTTTTGAAGCATGATGTGTTATTTGAGAGACAGTCTGTGGGATGTGGAAATGAATTTTTGACACTTGTTGACGTTGTGATCAGAAATCTCAGTTTCCCAGGACGAAATGGAAACGAGGAGCTGATCCCAAACCAGGACCCAGCAGTGGTTGGATCAGGTGGACTCTATGTCACAGATAGCTTTGTGTTGATCCTGTGCTGATCCTGTGCTCCCAGTCTCTGACCTGAGATGTAGGCAGGAGTTTGGGCTGTTTGGTTTCATTTGCATTGGGAGAGATTTTGTTAACTCAGTGCTAACCATTCCAATTTATTCAGCTGAATATGAAGTGTTGAGGTTTCAGGACTGCCACGCTCACCCCACGTGTTTCTTTAACTAGGAGAGGATAATTCCTGTCAGCTGGAAGATTTGAGTAGCTCTCCTCTGAGGGCTGGTTGCCAGTGGGATGGAGGGCAGTGGTGGGTTGCAGTTTCAGGAGGATCATCAGAAGCATAGGGTGAGGAGGAATCCAGCAGAGAGAGGTGGTGAGGTGGGCAAAGCTCACGGATGTTCCCAACCGCCTTGCCAAGGGGCTGCCTTGGGAACTGATCATTTATTTGCTATTTGATGAGTGCAGCAGCATGTCTGTGCCTTCAGGGACTGGCTGGTGTCAGAGGGGGGTGTTTATCATCAAGTTTTGTCCTTGTGGAGGGAGCCAGGCATGGGCTCAAATCGGTGCACTGGTCAGAGGGGCACGTACCTGAGGGGAAGAGTTCTGGCTGAGCTGCTTTGGGGAGATAAAACAGGCCTCCTGCTGGAATGCTATCCATGTGCAATTGTTCTTTCCTAGTTGCTCACAGCTTGGAAGTGCAGGATATACACCCGCAGTGATATCTGTTCCATTTTTCTCTCCAAATCCCCTTCCCAGATGTGCCTTTAATGACTCTTTAATTCCGAACCGTTTCCATCTCTGATAAAATTGCATTAATTACTCATACTCCTGTTCCGCTTTGCTATGAAACAGAATAAATTGTCTTTGTGTTATTGCACGGCATTCTGGCACAAACTGAAATCCAGGATCTGTAGTGTTTGTGTCATCACAGGAGGTCTTTGAAGCACAGGCTGAAGCAGCAGAGGTGTTTGGCACTCACTGGGGGTGCATTTGTGCCTTGAGGATTGCAAAGAGAGGAAATTTTCCCACCCTGTACTGATAGATTTGCTGTCATAAATGTGTAGGGTAAGTCAGGTGTCTATTCAGTGATGCTGTTACCCTTTAATTTCATTTAGAAGAGAGTGTGGCCAGCAGGGGCCCTTGTAACCTGCTGGAAACAAGGTGGAGTGTCTTCACCTGCCCAGAAGAGTTTTTCTGCAGCAGTACTGTCCGAATCCCCTTCTGCGTGTGTCCATGGAATGCTTTTGGAGCTGGTTGCACTTCCAAAGCAGACTGTCAGAGGTGTGGAGGAAGGGAAGGGGTTCTGTTTCCCCCTGCGATGTTTTGGGGCAGAAGGGATGGATTGTTATGAACAACCCAAAACTTCCATGGTGTCATTTGCCTGTTCTCGGAGAAAATTTGAGTGGGACAGTAGATTGTGGACCTGGAGGGCCAATGGCCCCTGGGCTGTGCCAGCCATGGGGTGGCCACAGGCCCAGGGCAGGGCCTGTCCCCTGTGCTGGCCCTGCTGAGGGACCTCGAGGGCTGTGTCCAGCTCTGGGCCAGAGAGCCCTGGAGGGGCTGGAGCGTGTCCAGGGCAGGGAACGGGGCTGGGGAAGGGGCTGGAGGGGCCCCAGGGGCGGCTGAGGGAGCTGGGAAAGGAGCTCAGGCTGGAGAAAAGGAGGCTCAGGGGGACCTTGTGGCTCTGCACAACTCCCTGACAGGAGGGGGCAGCCGGGGGGGGTCAGGCTCTGCTCTCAGGGAACAGGGACAGGACAAGGGGGAAAAAAAAAAGTCTTGTCCCTCATGAATGTTTTTGATTCCTTCAAGGTTTCAAAGACATAGTTTCAAAAGTATGAATCAGTCTGTCAAGAGTTGTCTTAAGATTGGATGCAGATTTTGTGTGTTATGACATTCAAAAGACTCTTCAATTTGTCTAAATTTATTTTTTAAATATATAGGCATATATAACATGCATATTATTAAATACATTTGTCTCATATGTCTTACATAGAGAGTTTGAATATTGACTGACTGTATACACCCTCAGAACACCTAACACAGTATCTCAGAGAAGATTAACATAAAACTTCATTCAGTCCCAGTTTTTATAAAGGATAAAAAGAAAATAAACTTTTTCCTGTGCCTGAGGTGAAATTTTCTGCATTGCCTCCGCTTGGGGTTTACTGATTTCCATGTTTGTGATGTTAGGACTGGAGAGAGGCACCTCATCCCTGACATTTCTGTAGCATTGTGACACCCAGGAAGGTTCAAATCAGATATTAGTGGAAAAACCTCTCTGGAAGGGCATGGTCAGGCACTGGAATAAATTGGTCAGGCACTGAAATGAGTTGCCCAGGAAGGTGGTGAAGTCACCATTTCTGGTGGTGTTGGAAAGTTCTCTGGATGTGGCCCTTGGGATGTGGTTTAGGGGCGATGCTGGTGGTGCTGTGACTCTGGGAGCTGTGACATGAACTTGTCAGGATTAATTTGGGTTAATTTCTTCAGCTCCCAGAAGATCTGCTTGTGTGTCTGAGTGACTCTGCTGGTGCTAGACAGATCTCCACATCCTGAGAAGGAAAAGCTATAAACAGCAGTGTAAATCCTGAGCAGCTACTGAATCTGTACAACTCCCAAACAATCCCAGTGATCAGGCCACTGGAAATATTTTGTGAGAATGCTTTTCCTTCAGTTTCTGGGGCAGCCAACTGATTGTGCCAAGCAAAGCAATGTTTTTAGGAGCGTGATTTCTCGAGGGCTCTAATTGCTGTGTGCTGAGCAAGAGGGATATTGGATGTAATGCTAAAACTGCTTATTTATAAATTAATGTTATCTATTCAGAATTAGTGTCGAAGAGGGCTGATTGCCAACCCAGGCAGTGCTAATATGTTCCTTGAGAAGTCATTAGTCATACTTTATTTTTCATTAAGTCGCTAATTTTGGTGGGTTTTTTTTTTCCATGTGACAAATTTTCTTCATATTTCAGGTTCAACTTCACCTGAGTTTAACCAATTACCCAATGTTTCACATGTTAAGCATTGGAATGGACTTCCCAGGGCAGTCCTGGAGTCACCATCCTGGAATTGTTCAAAAAATGAGTGGATGGGGCTCTCTCTGGTGTGGTTCAGCGGCCGTGGCAGAATTTGGTGGAAAGCTGGACTGGATGAACTTGGAGGTCTTTTCCATCCTTATTGATTCAATGGTTTCATGACTGTAGGTGGTTTTACAGCTGTCACATTCTCTGTTTGCATTTCTTTCCTTCCCTTGCACCACAGACATAAAGCTGAGGCAAAGCCCAGCCTAAATGGATCACTCTCAATCTTCTTAACAAAAGGGGGAAGAGAGAGCAGCAAAAAAAAAAAGACCTTGCTGCACTCAGATCTTTTAAAGCTGCCTCTTCTTTTCAAACGGAAATGTTTTCTATTTAAATATTTATTTTCATTGCTCATGGTAACTGCAGCTGTCCTCATGTGGGGGCATTTACCAGGATGAAGCATGAACGCTCAAACTACTTTAAAGTATATTATCTACGTGTGCTGTGGAGGAAAAATATCCATCTTTAATCAAACTACACATTAACTTTTGTTGTAGGCAAGTCGCTACTCAGAAGAGATAGAGATTTGAAAGATTATTTAAAAAACCCTATTCAGCAGCAGTCTGTGGTCATGTTTATGACCAGGCTGTGGTTCAGAACCCAGTAAATCTTGACTCTCATCCTGTTAAATCTGGCAGTGATTGGATTTACACTTCCCAAGATCAAGAAAAAATTAATTCAGAGAGAAGTAATGGTGTACATCCATATATTATGTCACATATATTATATTATGTCCTGTATATTATATTAGAAATGTGATAGCAGGGAGAAGAAGAGCTAGCATGTGGCGTTGGTGTATGAGCAGAGAGACTGAAGCAAGCAGGAAATAATGGAAGTAATGAAAACAGACAAAATCCATCCTTAAAAAAAAGCAGTGCTGGAAATTAGGTTACGAGCATTGCCTTGATTCATTGAGTTGCCCATGGTCAAAACATTCAACTCCAATATTAAAGACCTAAAATTAGATATAAATGGAAGAAATACCTATCTAGCTTTTTTTTTTCTCTCTCTCTAGATGCAACCAATGCAACTTAAATCTTTTAACCCCAAGTTGTTTTCTATTGAAATATATGGGTAGGGAAGTCCAAGTGCAAGTAACTTTTATCAGTGTGTGGGTAGAGAGTTCCTTGCCAATTGCCCTTAAACAGGCAGGGGTTTAATATACTATTAAGGGATGAAATGAAAGTGAGTGAGAACACCCAAAAAACCCACAGATGACTTCCAGAAAGAAGCAAAAATATGTCTGAGTGTCAACTATTTACTGCAGGTTTCCAAGAAGTGAAATGGAGATGTATGAGACAGACACACTTAGAGCTCATGTCGGCGTTTTGGGGCAGAATCAGGGCACTAAAGGCAGGGAGCTCCTTCCTCCAGCTGCACAGTTTTCCTAAAGGAACCCTCTGGGCTGTGATCTGGTAGAGAAGAAATAGTGAGGGAACGGAATATGTTCACTTCGTATGAGTTTTCCCAAATTATCTTGGTTAACAAATCAAGGAACATATGTGAGAGTCTATTAAAGAGAGAACTTATTGCCTCCTTGGGGCAGAAACTCTGGGGTTAGGTGGAAAATGGAGCTCCTGTCCCTAAGGATGTTTTGTTTCAGTGTAGACACTGGAAAATAAGAGGTCAGTTTAGTAATAGAAAATTATCAGGCTAATCAGTTAATTAGACAAGTGGAGGTGTCCAAGGAAGGTGTGGAGAGGCACTCAGTGACAAGGTAGGGGCAAGGTTGGACTCCATGGGAGTCCTATTTCAACCCCAATGATTCCATGATTCTAAATCCATTTGCTGTTCATTCTCCCTTCCCCACTTTTTGGTTTCTGCTTTGTTTTCTTTTTTTTTTTTTTTTTTTACTGTACTTTATTTCTGGACTATTTATTTTATAAAATCTGTGCACACTTTCCTTTATTGTCTCCTGGCATTTAACAAATTATATGTGGTGTAGATGCGAATCAGCACTTAGCTCACAAAATTTAGCTATCTTAGGGTATTTTGCTTATTAAAGAGCTCTGTTTTGGAGGAACTACAATGATTACAGAAGCCTCTGAGGATTCAAGGAAATGAAAGCATCATATGAGCAGTCTTTTCTGATAGAGCTGGAAAATGACTCAAAATGGTTTGAACCAGAAATGTATAAAAATGACAGGAATTTCTGGGGCCTGACTCTCTTTATCTGATGTTATTTGGTGTTACAGTTGGTGCATACCTGTGCCATGTTATCAACTTGTAGCATTTATTTATTAATTTGAAATAGAAGTATTTTTCAGGACTTATGATTTGTCATATTTTAAATCTAATAATACTCTTTGTGTATCCCTGGGTTTCTATTTCTTCATCCCACTCAATTTCTATCTCTGATTGCCTTTTCACCTCAGAGGTGTGAAGTTTTTTGTCTTGCAGAGAGAAAACTTTTGTCCATGAGTTATAATTTACTGATGGGCAAAAGTTCTGGAGAAGAACCCAGGAATTCTAAGATTCCTCCCATCTTAAATTCTGTTATCAAGGCCTGTATTTTATTAAATCACACACTCAAGTACTAGGTAAGTACAAACTTAGAAATAACTGTGTGCTACAGGATGATGAGTGTGTTAAAGGAAAGATTTGTAATTGTGTCCAAAACATTTTTTGATAATCAATTCTTAGTTACTTGCTGAATTTTCTGGTTGGTGGTAAGGTACAGTTTATCACAACAAAAATCCCAATCTATTTTGAAGTACCTGAGGATTTTTCTTTAAAAGTTATAATCTTGTTGTGATCTGTCACAGGAGATTTGAGCACCTGGAGTTAACAGGATGAGACCAAGGGAATATGAAAGGAAGGGGGAGAGGGGACATAAAATCAGAATATGTAATGAAAATAACTGCAACTATGCAAAAAGATAAAAGGGGAAATTGCATGTGATTGTAGAAGGAAAATGGATTAAAATTTAAATAAACTCTGGCCTGAGAAGTCCCCGACTTGCAAACTTTTGGAAGCCAGGAGCTTCTTTGGGTGAAATGAAAGGAATTTTCTCACAGGAATTTTTCATTGAAAGGATTCTCACCTGATTTTCTATGATCCGAGTCTGAGTCACACAAACAGTGGGAGAAAAGGAATGGAAAAATAAACTTAGCCCTTGATGTAAGGATTGCTTAGGGGGAGTTCTACATGCAAAACAAACTGGTAAATAAAGCAAGAGCTAAATAACAGAATAGATGGAGTAATAGAAAAAGTAATTTGCATTATGAAGCCAAGATTAAATTAGGAGTGTTTCTTTAAAGGACAAATGCTGACATTAGATCGAGGGGAAAAACCTGAAACAAACTATTCCTTGAAGGAAGCAATCAGTGTTGGGCTTAAGCACCCATGAACTGTTTTGGCTCACGCAGTTTCATGCCTTGGGAAATCTTTTCCATTTCAGATAACCAGGAGCAGCCATGGCTGTAGTACCACAGTGCAAAAGCACCTCCTCCATGTAGGAACTCCAGGGAGACCCAATTGTAGTGCATTTCCCTATAGAAGTTTCCAAAATCCCCAAAAAAATCCCAGCCAAACTGCAGAACCAGTGTCATATTTTTTTTCTTCTTTTTTTTCATTCTGCATTTACTGATCTGAGACAAAGCTTTTCCCTCTCTGATTGAAGTTGGAATTTGATCCTTTAGGGAAGACCTTGGCTGCACAGATCAGTGTCTGGGTTTGAGGGCAGTTCCACAGTGGAAAGTACAAAGAAAAGGGAGTTAAAAGGACCAGCAGGTTTCTGACCCTGCGGTTGATTATGAGGAGCAGTGTCACAGCAGCCAAAACCTGAGGGCAGGTGACCAGCTTTATCCAGCTCCAGTGACTTTTAACTGAGACACTGAGATTTATTTTCACAGTTCCAGAAGGGAGGAACATGCAGGGCCTGATGGCAAATCTCAATCATCTGTTCATTCTTTTCCTTTTGGAAAGCATAACATTTTCTCCTCTACCTGTCAGGTTCTGTATCATTAATGCTGTCTTGCTGTTCTCTCAGCTCCCACATCTCTTCCTTCCCATCTCTCCATGACATTTCCTTTTCAAGTTTGAAGGAACTGATTATTCCACTTAAAAGGCAAAAAAAAGTTCAAACTTTTTCTTATTGCAGCAGAAACGTCAGCTGTGGCTTTATTTGAAAACTGGTGCATCATTTCCTGAGAATGGATTTAAACTTTCCCATTCCAGACCTCTCTGGGAGCAAGGTCTGGTCTAGTGGAAGATGTCCTTGCCTATGGCAGGAGGGTTGGACTGGAGGATCTTCAAGGTCCTTTCTAACACAGAGCATTCTAGGATTCAAACAGGTCCCCATTCCAGCCAGGCTTGTCCTCTCCTCAGAGGCCACTTATCTGCCTCAGGAGACACTACTGGAATCACAAGTCTCTGTCAAGAAGCCTTTGGAAATAAGTGGAGCACTTGGAAGTGTTTTGAGTTGTCAAATACCAGCTCCAGACGTGGTGGGACCAGTGCTGGATCCATAAAAATGATGTGTTTTCAGTGCTGCTGAATTTGGCCATTGTGTGGAGGATCAGGGAAACTGTAAGATGGATTTTGCACTGCCATACCCCAGCTGGGGGGTTAGAAGCAGCTAAACCTATTCAAAGACTTCAGTGCATGAACAATCAACACATGGCAGCAGTGGATTTTTTGCAAGAAACCCTCTTAAAGTCGAGCCTTGAATAGGTGAACTTTTAGAGACAAGTGACAGCCATCAAAATGAGATCAGGCCCAGTGATTTCATATCAGAGCAGTGCTCCTCTGGAGCAGGAGCAGTAGCCAACTCCCTCCTGCTGCGAGGGTTACTGGGAATGTGTGATAAGAAGGGTTTCACATGTATAAGCATCCTGTGTTTGAGTCTCCCACTTCAGGCAGGGGCTGTCTCCACCTGCTTGCTCACATGTCAGAATAATTCTGGTGTGTTAGAGAAAGAGCTGTAGCTGCAGTAACAGAAAGATTTTTGCCTATGGACAGAATAATAAAGTCAGTGTTAAAATGGGCTTGATTCTCCAGCCAGATTCTCTCTATTCTCTTCCTTTGCACACTGCATTTGAGGCTCCAGGGGCCACATTTTCAGAGAATATAAATTCATATCATTCCCTTGGGGCTTTGATGACTTATAAATATCAGCTGTTTTATGAACTTGGCTGAGAATTTTTGGTCTTTTGAGGGACAGGTCACAGCCTTATCATTTCTTGCCATCATGTTCAGTATGGGTTTTGTTTCTCAGGGAAGCTTATTGCTGCATGTGGGGATGTGGTTTAGTCAAGGCCTTGGCAGTGCTGGGTTAACTGCTGGACTCAGCAATCTCAGAGTTTTCCACCCTAAATAAATAACAATTCTAGGTGGAAGCACATCAGTTTAAACTCTCAGATTCTCACAGACTGGCTTATTTCTATGTGTGCTACAATTTATGCACAGGATTTGTTGATGTCTCAGTATTATTGGTAGATGGCATTCCTGGGTCACAAATTCCAAAGATTTACGGCTGACTGTGTGTAAATAATGGGAGGCTACTGGACATGCTGACTGCAGCATATATTTTCTAAAATACACATCAGTGTGATTTCTTTCACCTTAATATGCAGTTTCATTTCTTTGCTCTTCCCAAAATTTGATGAATCTGATAGGTTGGTATCTTTAAACCATGCCAGCAGCTCAGACAGATTGCAGATGCTAAACCTTACGTTCAGCTCATAAGAATATTGCTGAAAAATATTGGCAACATCTGACTTGAATGTAGATATATCTTGGTCTGTTTATATTCTGTAAAACGCAGTGGGATCTGGAAAAGCAAAATCTAGGAAATGTATAATCAGTAGTTTTTGAAGTTAAGAGCATTAGCATGGCCATCTACTCTTATGCTTGCTTTCTTCTTTCTTTTTTAATCCTTTTTCATAAGTTACTGCTGAGTGGGAAGAATTTCCAACCCCTTTCATATATAGCCCAAAAAATCATTTATTTGTTTCTCAACCCAAATATCTTCTAATTTGCCTTCCCTTGCCATGGTTTTTATCCATTACTACAGAGACTGCTCATCCTTAGGATACTGGTCTACATCCCCTCAGTTCAAGTTGGAATTGCTCCCCACCCCTCAGGAAACTTCCTGTGGGCTGATCCCAACCAAACAAGCTCCATCCTTCTGGCTTTTTATCTCTTGCCATTGTGCAAGAACAGTTGACCCTCAAAGATGAAAACGAAATCTTCCCTTGGGCAGTTTTTCCCATATAAAACACAGGGCTGCTCTGTGGTGGTGTTGTCTGCATTCCATGGTCCAAAGAACTGAGTGAACTCAATTCCTACCGAAGAATTGAGTGAATTTCTGTCAATTTGTCTTTCTGCAGAACTTCGTAGTGTGATTTGCAGTGAGTCCTCATCCCTGGAGGTTTCTAAAGGGCACAGAGAGGTGGCCCGTGGGGACAGGGGTTAGTGGTGAACCTGGCAGTGCTGGGGGAATGATGCATTTGCTGATCCTGGAGGGCTTTTCCAATCCAAACCATTCTGTGATTCTGTGATTAATGATCTCTAACGAGTACTTTATCTCTGAACACACAACATGGTGCTCGTAAAACTTTACAGAAGTGTCAGTAGCTCTGTTGGGACTTGGGGAAGGTTATTTTTTTGCAACAGTGGCCACACTGTTAATATTATCTCTGGGAGAAGGGTCATTTAAAGGTTCATTAAATCTGCTTCCTGGGGCCTTGATAACACAGTGCTGGCAGGGAAGAACAATGTTCCATGATTTCTTAGAGTTGTCCTGGAAAACATTATGTTTTTATGCTATTTGTTGGAATGTTGGGTTGCCAAAATCGAGGGAAGTACCCTCAGAGAGCTGGGCTGTGTCTGTAGCTCTTTAGAATAAACCCCTCCACTTTCCTGCCCCTCAGCGACTTTTTCACTACATCACATCACCGAAGTGATAATCATTCATCTCTCATTTCAAAGGAGCTGGTATGAAAAAGCTGATCTGTTGGGAACTTTGAGAATTCTAATTGACAAAATCAATAAACTCACAGCTAGAATAGCACCTCTCCTTTTTTTAATTTTCCATAATTGCAGAGCAGGCAGTGATTTATCACCTGGCTTCCTATTTTTAACAGTTTTTCCGATACTCCTTTCTCATTGCTAACCCCAAAAATGTGCCCAGCTGCTCTGAGACAGGGAATACATGAGAGCTATAAATACTTTTTAAGTCTTTTGTTGCTTTATTATTTCAGGGGTAGCAATTTGAGTCTACAGGTCCAATAGATGCTGTTGTAACCTCTGTCTGCTCACTGCTCCCTGGAGCTGCTGTGACAGGCTGGAACCACCTTCCTTTCACTGAGTACAGCAGAGTGTGGTACCTGGATTTCATTTGGAATGGACAGGGAAGTGTTTCACACCTCCTGCCTCAGCCTGAGGGACTCTCCTCCTAATCAAGTTCTTCTACAAAGTCAATAAAAATGTGGTTGTAGGAACCACTCGACAAATCACAGGTGAATGTTAATCCTGAGAGGTGAACTTCCACGGAGCTCAGCGATAATTTCAAATTGGGGGGATAATGAACATTTAGACAAGTCTGACATTCACACAACATAAAAGTGGGCTGGAGATCCACACCAAGAGCTGCTGTAGTTATTAAAGTCCAAAGCAGCTGTTTCCAGAGGCCAGGCCTGTGACCCCTCTGTTTATTCACGACTGACTACGATGTGCAAACAAAGAGAAGTCACATGAATCGATCCTTAATCACTGCAAAACCCGAGAAAGCAGACTGAGTGATCTCTGAAAGCATTTTTGTTTAAAAGAGAGTTAAATACGCTGCTAGATTTGTTTGCCTTGTCTTAGAAAGTCTTGATTAGATAGAGAAAATAGATTGTTCATCATAATATGTTTTCCTGCTTAGCCAGTTACAGGCAGTACAGGCCATGGAAGAAATCAAAGCAGCACGACAAGAAGTAGGACTGAAGATGAGATTTTTCTAAATGTCCACACTTTAAATTATTTTGTTATTTATAGAAAACTGATTTGGAAATTAATTCAATAACCTTCCCCCCAGAAAAAAAAAAAACAAAACAAACCGTACAAAGCAATCTCTATCTCGAATGCCTGGTCTTATGTCTGGAACTTTTGTCTGCCATTCTATCTCCATTGGATATTGTGTTTGGGGCTGAGCCTGTGGCTTTCTTCTCCTTTTAGCCCCAAGCTGCATCAGTCCCAAAACTTGGATCTAGAAACTCTCTGGCCCTCAAGGTTTGGGGTGAGCCAGCTCACCCTGGCAGAACTCCAGCTTGCAGAGGGCACGGATGGCAGGTGAGTCCCACCACAGCATTTCTCAGCTGTCAGGAGTCTTCCATTGGACCCACACAGGTTTAGAATTCCTTCCTCTTCCATCAGCGGATGGGATCAGGGCACAGGACTGCTCCCAAGTGGAGAATAAACCTTGTGCATTGGGCTCCTACAGAAATTCACAAAGTTGCAGATGTTCTCAGAGGGAATCAGTTGGGTTCTGCTATATTTGTCCTCTTTTAATGGGACTTCAGGGAATTCCCTGAGGAAGAGCTGGTTTATAGCAGGGGTTGAACTGGAATAAAAAAAAAAAAAGGAAAAAATAAACGAAAGGAAGATGAATCATGACTCTGGTCATCATCTAAGGGGTGGGCAGCCTCCCAGTGCCACAGCTGATGCCATGGGCAGATGGTCAGGACAAATTATGCAAATTATGGATTATCCAGCACTGGCCTGGCTACCAGAGTTTAAAGCCATACTGCTGCCAGTCTCGAGGCTTGGGAAGCCCTTGCAGGTTTTTTTTCCTCACAATGCTGGAAGTTAGACCTCCTGTGCCTCTTGGTAAGGTTGTGAGGGTTTTCTCACGTGCTGATTCAGTGATGGAATATGTGTGTGTTCTGGCTTAGAATTCCAGACCTATCCACTTAAAATAGAAGGGATATCGCTCACTTCTCACCTGAACTTATTTATCTGAACTCTTCTGCTGGATCTGGTCCTCTTCCCATGTCATGCTGTTGCCTTACATGTCATGTTTCTTCCTTACTGTTTTTATGATCATTTACCTAAAGAACTTTTTGATTCTCCTACAGCAGGCAACTCTTGATTTTACTATTTTTGAGGATGTCCCAATAATTTCCTGTGATTCTGCACAGCAATTTCAAATGTTTTGTGTGTAATTCAGTGGTTGTGTTCTACTTTGTCTTGGTGCGTCTTATTACAATCATTTAGATGGCAAAAGACCTCTAAGATCATCTTAGTCCAAGCATTCCCCGAGCATTGCCAAGGCCATCCGTGTCCCCAGGTGCCACCTCCATGTGGTTATTAAATCCCTTCACGGATGGGGCCTCCAAAGCTCCCTGGGCAGCCCCTGCCAAGGCCTGAGCAGCCTTTCCATGGAGAAATTCCTGCTGCTGTCCAAGCTGAGCCTCCCCTGGCCCAGCCTGAGGCCGTTTCCCCTTGTCCTGACCCTGTTCCCTGGGAGCAGAGCCTGACCCCCCCCGGCTGCCCCCTCCTGTCAGGGAGTTGTGCAGAGCCACAAGGTCCCCCCTGAGCCTCCTTTTCTCCAGCCTGAGCTCCTTTCCCAGCTCTCTCAGCCGCTCCTGGGGCTCCTCCAGCCCCTTCCCCAGCTCCATTCCCTGCCCTGGACACGCTCCAGCCCCTCCAGGGCTCTCTGGCCCAGAGCTGGACACAGCCCTCGAGGTCCCTCAGCAGGGCCAGCACAGGGGACAGGCCCTGCCCTGGGCCTGTGGCCACCCCATGGCTGGCACAGCCCGGGGGCCATTGGCCTCGTGCCCCCCTGGGCACCCCTGGGCTCTGCCCGGCCGCTGGCACAGCACCCCCAGGGCCTTTCCCCATGGGCCCTTTCCAGCCCCTCTGCCCCAGCCTGGAGCTGCAGGGCTTGGGCTGAGCCCAGGGCAGGACACGACAGTTTTGTATCATGTTGCTCTGTAATGCATATCTGTACAGAATCCTCTCTTCTATCAGCATCAGGGAATGATGACATCCTTCATTGGAAATTATGATGTCTTGACATGATATTTTGGTGTTTCATAAATGTGTAAACTCCCTTAAAAATTCAAAATATAAACTCCAGACAGGCACTGGGTTTAGAACATTATTCTATTAGAGCTGCTGTGCTGTCACCCCTTTCCTGGGTGTTGTCTCTTGTCAGGCACCTGAGAACGCGCTCTTGGCGTGGGCTTAAGCTGTGATGTTCCTACAAGCACGATTTTCATCCTGTGCTGCAGGCATTTCTCAGCTGCTTCCCAGTGCCTGTTTTCTGTTTGCTCTGGCTTCTCCTTATCTCCCATTCCTGCCGTGGTTTGTGGTTTCGTGAGGTACCTCCCACAACCTGCAGCAGCTCTGGGCTCCTGGCCAGGTTTTTATTATTATCCTTATGAACTGTTAACTCTCCTTTTTCAAAGGTGCATGAAGGAGGCAGACATGTAGGCTTTTACTTGTACAGCTCTTCTGCCTTTCTTTTTTTCCTGGCAACGCTTTGTTCTCAACATCTGTTTGTGTGGAAAGGGGTTTTTATTCCCCTTGGTGTTGGTCACAATTCTGAGTACCCTCTCACCCCCTCACTGTGCCCAAATGCCTGTTTCTGAAATATGAACCACAATTATGTCAGAAGACACATTCAAAGAACTCGAGAGTAAATTAGAAGTATGATTCTCTCTTTCTGTTTTTTTCAATTATTGTATTGGATTTCCATAAGTGTTATCCTAATGTACTTCAAGAACTTTTTTCTTCTAGGTGTTTCCAAACAACTGAATTAAAAATTTAATGCAAACCCAGGATAGTACCCTTAGTGTCCTTAATTTCAGTTAGCAAGAAAACATAAGTTTTCCATCTTGATTGCCCAGAAAAGCTGTGGCTGCCCCTTAATCAATGGAAGTGCCCAAGGTCAGGCTGGATGGGGCTTGGAGCAAGTCAGGATAGTGGAAGGTGTCCCTGCCTATGGCAGGGATGGCACTGGATGAGCTTTAAGGTCCTTTCGGACCCAACCATGATTCTATGATAATAGTCCTGCTGAAATATTTATCAGTTGTTTCATCTTAATGCTTTGTCACTCTGATGTGGAACTGGATTTCATCTGTGGATTTTGTGGTCATAATCGGCAGTATTTCAAATGCTGTTGTCTTATTCCATGTGTAGGTGACTTCTGTGGGTGTTTGGGAACTGGACACTTTGTTCTGGTACAAAGTGTAGTTGACTGCCTTTTATCCTTGGGGTTAATGGATAATCATGTCAATACACAATTAGAAATAAGAAATCAAACAGTGTTTGTTAATTCTCCTTTTGATTCCAGCAGAATGTAGAAAAGATAAAGATGAAATTGCATTGCTTCACGGTAAAATTAACTGACATTTGAGTGGGTATCTCTTCTCTCTGCCATCTCCCCATGCCACAAAACTTGTCATTTCCCAACCAGCAAAGATCTAACTGTCACCTTATCGAGTGCACCCTGGAACACCCCTGGAGCAGAATTTGTTCAGGTCAGGAGGGCCAGGGAGCTCCTGGAGGCACCTCTGCAGTGCCGTGTCCAGCTCTGGGCTCCTCAGCACAGCAGGCCCAGGGAGCTCCTGGAGCGGGGCCGGCGGAGGCTGCGCAGCTGAGGAAGGGCCTGGAGCATCTCGGTGCCCAGGAAAGGCTGAGGGAGCTGGGGCTGCTCAGCCTCGAGAGGAGCCCCGGCTGAGAGGGGCCCTCAGGCCTGGCTGGCCCTGGCTGCAGGGAGGGCTCCGAGCAGGGCCCGGGCTCTGCTCCGGGGGCCCAGCAATGGCACCAGAGCCACGGGCAGGGACTGAGCCCAGCAATTCCCCCTGCACAGGAGGCACAACTTCTGCCCTGGGCGCTGCCCGGCCCTGAGCACATTGTCCAGAGAGGCTCTGGGCTCTCCTCCCTGGGGCTGTTGCAGAGCTCTGTGCACACACTGCTGTGCCCTGGGCTCTGGCATGGCCCTGCTGCAGCAGGGAGGTGCCACCAGCTGCCCACTGTGGTTCCTGAGCCAACCTGGATTCTGTGGAAATGCCATGGTTTTCTCCCTTCCAAGGGACGAAGCCAAAGGTGAAGGAGCCCTTTGCCAAAAAGCTGGGAAAGGGAAGGAAACATCAGCAGGCCACTGGGATGTGTGGTGAGCTCCTGCAGAGGTTTGTAAGTCAGAGCTGCTGGGAACGGAGGGAGCTTAGGACCAACACTCAGAGGCAAACGGTGGGAATTCACCCAGGCAAGGTGACTGCAGCATGAGGTGTGGCTGGTGGGGCTTGGGGAGGTTTTAGCTTAGGAGCTGTGCAGCAGTGTTTGGTGTCCTAAGGGTGGCATTTCAGAGGCTCAGTGCAGTGTTCTGGTTTGCTCTGGAGTTTAGCAGTGGCAGAGAGGATAAGTGACTGGGTCTCCAAGTGCCTCCAGCCCTGGTGTGCCAAACGGCTCCAGTTCAGCAGCAGTATCACAGCAGTTTCTGATTAAATTCTCCCTGTGCTCATCTGCATCCTGCCATGTGTAACAGCAGGAGCAAACAATGTGCTGTGGTGAAACAAAACAGTTTGGTGGCACTTCTCCCATGTTCAGAACTCTACTGAGCTGCAGACATTATTTTCTTGTCTTGGGGAATATTGAGTCCAAGTCCTTCTATAAAGACAGGTGCAAGGTCTCCAAACCATCCCTGTTTTCCTCTGTTCACGTTACTGATTCCCTTTTGCCTCCTAGTTTAACTAGCTGATTGTTTTTCCCATTCTCTGTGAGTACTTCTCTTTCTGTTGATTTGCACGAGAATTCATTTTCCATGTTCCTTTCTGTGTCTGATTCCTATTCCCTGCTCCATCCTGGCGTTTTCATCTGCACTCCTAGGCCATCTCCATGGTTAGTTCTTTCCAGCTTTCCAGCCAGTTCAGGTTGGCACTTTGGGAGCATTTTAGAGAAACACAGTTAAAGGCAGCAGATAAACTTGCAGTGGGTGGTTCTGCCAATGATATGATGTGGTGTTGGAATTTTTGCCCTCATGGCAACAGAATTGAGAGCAGGTGCTCGGAAGAGAAGTAAGAAGTGCCATAACAGCTGTAGTTAAACCAAAATGAAAGAAAAGAAAAACCGTGTCTTAAAATTTGTGCTTTCTTTCTGCCGCAGCTTTTTGAATTAACTCTTTAAAGTTTTATTAGTACTGAAGGAATAAATGATAACTTCAGACATTTTTATAACTCTGATTTCCTCTGGTGTTGGTCTCCTCCTCACAATAGATGAAGGTGGTGGATTTTGGTGTCCTTTCTCTTGTTGGTTCAGCTTTTCCCGAGCTCTGGGATGGGTGGGGTGGTTCCCACTGCTCCCCGCAACTCCTGGCTGACCATCTCCCGGCGATTGTCTGATCTCAGACCAAAACCAAGGTGAACTGTCTAAGAAAAAAACAAAAGCTGCTGAAGGACAAAAGTGTCTCCAGGCCAGAGAAAGGGGAAAAAATAAACTTCTTGCTTAAGCTAACAAAAACCCAAGCCAGCTAAGCAACAAAGCAACTGCTGATCTGCACCACACCGAGCACGCCGGGGAGTGAGGCTCCTGCCCCTACTCCAGGCTCTCCTCAAAGCCACAGCAGCCATTTCTGGGTATAAAGCAGATGATTAGGGAATAGAGTATCATCACAAAATCACCCCGAGACAACAGGGGAGTTTTTCACGTGTTTGAAACACATGAGCCTGTTGGAGTCACACAAGAAACATCCAGGGAAAGGCATTCTCTGCTTCAAGTACAGAAAACACTGAAAAAGTAACAGCCCAGCCCTGTTTTAGTACAAACCAACATCCTACAAACTCCAAGGAATGCTTTTCCAGCCTTGTTGCCTACCCACTGCCCCCTTGGCATCACTTTATCTGAAAGATGCAGCACAGCAGGAAGTAACCAGATACAATTATTTTTCCCTCTGCTGTCCTACAAACTCCTCTTTGTGTGTCCACTGTCAAAGGCAGCAGGGGTCTCACAGTAAGAAACCTCTCAGAGCTACAAATTCAGTCCCCTGGGAGGAAGTTCAGCACTTAGCAGCATCTTCCTCCTTTTTTATTAGAAATGAAGGCACGATCCTAAAGTAAAAGGAAACATATTGGCAACTGTCTGCTCTTGGAAAGACACCACCAATAGTTCTGCCACGAAAATAAGTGTACATCCCACAGCAGTGCTGCTATTTTAGTCTGTTAATACCCTTGAAGGGATATCTCACAATTATTTCGCCCCAGCCCCTAGCAACTGCTGCTTTCAGGTTATTTGGGATATAAGGAGTTATCAAAATGTTCATGTAGTCAATGTTTTTTGCTTTAGAGAAGAAAATAAATTGGATTTTTAGTTGTTTTTCTCATACTATGTCAATCTCTGGTCCTGAAAGTTAGCAGTCCTTTTTACAGACTTTTAGGAATTTTCTTTATTAAAAATAACTACAGTGCAAACACAAACACCTGAAGCCACATAAGATCTGTTATATTTTAATAACATTTACTAATCATTTTCGTGTCTTTTGTAACTCTTTTGAAGCTCAGTTTCTTACAACTGCATCCTAATACACATCTCCTTTTAATATCACTGTTTTCAGAATGTCAAATTAATTCTTTAACGATCTTGTTGACACCCAAAAGCTTTTGAGCTTCCATCAGATAAAACAAAGCTCTCTTAGTCCAGCATCAATCTCCAAATGTTATTAACTTTGCTTTGTGTTTTGTGCAGACACCTGAAATATTACATGCAATTAAGAGCCTTTTGATCTTCAAAGGCTGACGTGCATGGACTAAAACGATCCCTGGGTGCCAGAGTCACAGGGACATCTGCTCTTGAATTAATTTCCCAAACCCCAGACAATTTCCACTGATTTCACAATATATTCTGCGTGAAATACATCTGGACTTTTTACCATATAGATGAAAGAAGACAGTAAAGCTTCTTTGTCTCTCCTGATTGGTTTAAAAATCTTCTGTAACTTATTTTTCAACTAGGATTTGACCTAATGTTTTAAATAATCACAACGGTTTAGCAGTCCCAAATAACGACAATTAATACAAGGTCTGACAGCCAATAAGTATGGAATTTTCCAAACAAAAGCCCCTTTTCCAGGTGCTCTTGTTGTTCCTTTATACAAGACTTGTTGAAGGCTGGGTGACCACATGGTTTCAGGTGGCAAAATTGGAGCTTTTTTGGCCCCAAAAGTTGATCCAATTGCTTGAACAGATAAATCAGAATTGTGATGTACTGAGACCATCCCAAGTTAATCAGAGGGGAGATGGTGGAAAATCCAGAATTTTCTGAATGGGATTGAAAACTGAGTGATGCCATCCACTGTGGCCCCAAATCTGTGGGTTTTGGCAGGACTGGGACAATATTCCTTTGTCATTCACAATTTACCCAATTCCTTTGTGCCAGCCTTTTCTGAATACGTGGTTTCAATCCCATATCCAAGGATCAATAGCTCCAGGCACAAAACTCTTCCTAAATTAAAGTGTTGAAGATCTGAAGGCTTTTTATAGCTGTGAGCTCTACATTGAGTGTGGACAATACAAATGGGGGCAGAGCAACATTTGTAATGATAAAAAAAAATCTAATTTATAATTTCACCATTTTCTTATCATGGGAAATAGGAGGAAAATTATTTCCATGAATTAATCTACAGTGAAATTCAAAATAGAGGTTCTCTCATCAGAGGAATGTGTTTCTGAAAAAATCTCTGAAAAACAACAGCTGGCTAAAAACCCAACCCACCACTCAGCTGGAGAGGGATTTCCTGCAGGGAAATGCATGGTGGGATTGCTTGGAGCGAAGACAGGGGGAAATTTCTGGTCTTCACAGCCTTTTTGAAGAGAAAAAAACCCCAAATAGGTAAGAAATACTCAAGTACTTCTGAAAACCTCAAGTATTTCTAGAGCGCCCTGCAAAGGGAGTGGAGATCTCCATCACAAAATGAAGACTTCATTTCAGCGGGAAAAAAAAAAAATACATTGGGAAGATCAATCCTGCCTCAACATGTGTCACAAATGAGGTGAAGAAAATTCCTGTAAGAAACTGTGTTGCCCTGGGAGCCGATCAGGGCAGAGAGGGAACCTCCATGGTTGGACTGCGAGCAGCTCAACTCCTCCTGCCAAAGACCAGCCCGCGAAGCTGCCGGCTTGGGGAGGAGTTTGGAGGCGCATGAAACGCAGCTGGTCACAACTCCTCGAGGTCTTTTTGCTTTGTGTCACTTGGAGGCTCAGCTTGGCCTCTTCCCCTCCATGCTTCGTTGTGGTTCTGCCTTCCTGCGCTGCCTGCTTCGTCCTGCTCCGCCATTCCTGAGAACTACCTTGGGGAAGGGAAGGGAAGGGAAGGGAAGGGAAGGGAAGGGGANNGCACGTAAGCTGCGTCTGCTGAGCTTCTGCTGACAGAGTGCTCAGAATTCCACGTGGTAATGCTGTCCCTGTCTTCTGTTTCTTTCCCTCTCTCTCTCTTCTTTTCCCCTCTCTGCTC
The DNA here is from genome assembly GCA_013396875.1 of Vireo altiloquus. Taxonomy (NCBI): domain Eukaryota; kingdom Metazoa; phylum Chordata; class Aves; order Passeriformes; family Vireonidae; genus Vireo; species Vireo altiloquus. The sequence continues at coordinate 65,139 of VZRF01012016.1, read as the reverse complement.
ACTTTTCTATCTCCCTTTTATTTCAATAAACAGTTCCCAGATATAACATTGCCGTGTTTGTGCTAAATTTTTCATCAGCAAATCTATCAAAGAATCCTTCCTGGCTCCCCCTTTTATAGTGGAACAGGACACTGTGAAAGATAAAGAGCATTGTAGTAGTTGAAAGAGAAGGAAAAGGAATATAAAGCCATCCTAATTCCATTTAAAAGCACAATGTAGAATTTTATATAGCCTTAAAAACTCCTGATTATTCACAAACAGCCAAAGAAGAAACACACTTCACACGTCAACTATAGATAACTCTTATATTGTGCTGCTTCCCTGCTGCTTCCCTGGGTACTGTATTTCTCTTCCAAGCCTCCCAAAGTCCTTGCCTCATAAACCTCGGAGATAATTCCAATATATTATCCCCATCATCATCTGCTTACAGACCTTTATGATCCATGCTCATTTCAAACCAGTTTTCCTACTTGCCTGTGTTGACAAGACACAAATTTTGCCACAAGGCCACAGCCCAGGCTGTCTCAGCCCTTGATCTCAGCTGGAATCTTTAGGTCCAACCTGAATTATTAAAAATGAACACGGGACCCTGAGGAGCTTCCAAGACACTGAAATCAAAAAATTCCATGTTTTAATTCTGATGATGTGGTACTAAAACCACAAAAGCTTGTAGACAAAGCAGACCTTAGAAATGCTCCAAATCTCTTATTTTTTCTCATTTCAGAAAAAATACAAATTAATATCTTTAGTTTTTTTCTTCTAAGTCACATTACAGAGGGCTGTGTTCTCTTACTTTTCCTTCCCCATATAAGCACCTACTTCCATACCCATGGAAGCACTCCAGCTGCAAAGAAACATCTCATGACATAATTGTGAAAAATTACTGCAAGAGATATTTTTCTCCTGTTCCTCTTCTGCTTCTATTTAAAAAAAATAAAATGATATTTGATCCAATTTCTTGATTTCCAGATGAATAAGCTGGTCTTGGTTCACAGAGCTGGGAATTGCTATTAACTGATAATAGAAATGAACAGACCAAAAGTATTTTAAAAATACCATATCAAATTTTGGTTTTAGTTTTAAAAGCTAGATTTGATTAAGTAATCAAATTTTTAATCTTCATATTAACCAAAGGAACTGTGAGAACATTTAGTATTAGCATCTATTACATGAAAATTACAGCTATGAAAAGTCCTGGTTTTCATTCCAGGATTGGCCTGCATGTTTAACATAGATTGGATAACGCTCCAAAGATGTGAAATGTTGGATCATAGCTTGTGAGTTGAAGCAAAAACTTTTCAAGAAAAATTTAGGGGAGTATCTTCTGCATTTAGCTGAAGATGGGAAGATTTCAGCAGAGTTTTTCCTACTGTTTGTAAACAAACACTTTGATCCTGTGTCCTTTAGCCTGCCTTGGGAAAATTTTAAAAAAACCCCCACATTTTCCTTTGGAATATCTCTTTCTTTCTGTTGTGCATGGGATCTTGCTGAGGCATCCCTCAGGCACACACATCCCCTGGAGGCACATCCTGGCTGGGAGCTTCATCCAGCCTTTCTTCCCTTTGGGAGCAGCCCTTTGCAGGCACCCCACAGGATTGGAACTCTGTGCTGAGAAAGCAAAGTTACACAGGACTGGGGAGCAGATCTCAGACACCATTTTCAGAGAATCACAAAATCCCAGGATGGTTTGGGCTGGAGGGACCTCAAAGCCCATCCAGTGCCACCCCTGCCATGGGCAGGGACACCTTCCACTGTCCCAGGCTGCTCCAAGCCCCAATGTCCAGCCTGGCCTTGGGCACTGCCAGGGATCCAGGGGCAGCCCCAGCTTCTCTGGGCACCCTGTGCCAGGGCCTGCCCACCCTCCCAGGGAACAATTCCTTCCCAATATCCCATCCAGCCCTGCCCTCTGGCACTGGGAAGCCATTCCCTGTGTCCTGGTGCACCCACCCTTGTCCCAAGTCCCTCTCCACCTGCCCTGCTTTTCTTCCTCCTGTCATTTTCCTGCTCATGTGAAGCTCCACTTCTTTCCCTATTTTCCACTGTTACTTTCTCCTGCCGGTAGCAGAAAATATTCAATCTCTTGATTTTCATGAACAGCTGGTGCATAGCCAGGACTTCTTGCCAGGCATAAAAAAAGATGAAGTTTTATCTCCGTGATATTTGTTTTCTTGCTGGTGGCTTAGAGGAACAGTACCTGCTTAGGCCTTTTCCTCTCACACATCTGATGATTCCTCTAAATCAGTGTAAGAGAAACTCAGAGATTCCCTGCCCTTGCTGCATGTCAAGCTACAATATTAAGCATCCACGCAAGCAGTGCGAACCTAAATTTTATGAAACACGGACATTAGTGGGAATATTTGTATTTCTGAAGGTAAAAATCTGGTTTTGCACAACAGAAATCCTTGCTCTCTTGTAGCATCAGCTGTTTAAAAAGGAACTACACCTGTCCAGTCAATGATTCCAAAGGAATGGAAGTAATTTCTATTGAAACTGTATATTGTTTTAATCTGACAGAATTCTTACAAATCACTAATATTCCTCATTCTTTTCTAAGCTTACATTGGGAACAGCCCAGGATATTGCAGGAGGATGTGCCTCAATTGAAAATATTGATTTCTTACTTCATGCTTTTAACAGGCATTTATTTTCTTAATGCTGTAACTAAAGTGGGGGGAGAAGAGTTTGAAGGGTAAGGTGTTATGGCTTTCTGCATTCCCTAACATTTCCCAGTATCCCTAGAGCATGGAAGCACATTTTCCCTCCACTGACAGGGCCAGTGGCTCAGTGACTGCCTCAGTTATCATGGAAGCTAGGGCTGATTTAATCAATGCACCCTTATTCCTGCATGATTTGTCTTGACAAGTTCTTCATCCTTTTTTTTGGGACTGTACATCCCCTTCAAGATGCAGTTCCCCAGTTCCATGTGGGAATTGTCAGGTAGCATCCAGTGAAATGAAGCTGACAAGTGTATTCTGTCAAGTTGAGTAAATTAACACGTGAAGAAGTCAGGCTTTGGGATGGGATATAGCATTTACAGGAGGAGTTTCTGCCTTAGAGAGCCAGAAAAGTATCCCAGCCTGACTCTGGCACAGCATCTGGCTTGAGGTGACATATTTTACATTTTCTATGGTTTTTATTTGGATTTGTTGTGCTCAAAAATCAATGAAATCAAAGGGAATGTCTGAGTTGTCCCAGCCATTCTAGAAAAACAGTGGATTTTATTGTTGTGCTACAAAAATGCAAATTGTTCTGTGAAAAATTCCTATTTTGGTGCTGATTTATTGGATATCACATATTAAACCCTCACATCCTGGGTATTCTGGGTAAAACTTTCAATAGTGTGTCTTTTACAACAAAAAGCCTGCCTGTGTTTACATTGTAAGGATTTTTGAGGCCCTCTCAGGACTATCTGCACACTGAAACCAATAAAAAACATGTTGCTGCTGAAGCTTGACCTCCTTTTACATCAGAGTACCTCGTGCAGAGCAACTTTATGTCCTTCCCCGATAGAGATTTAAAAAAGATGCATAAGGACACTCCCAAATCTCCCCTTGGAGCTCCACGAGTTGGAAATGCTTTCAATTTGTAGTCATGAGACTGAAAATAATAATCACTGAGATTTATTTGGGGGTTGGCATTTCTGGTTGGTTGTTTTTGTGACAAAAATAGTGCTAAATCCAAACTGTACCTCGTTGTGGGGGGAACAGCCTGGATGTAACGTAGTGCTCATAACTGGGGCAATTTTAACCTGTTTAATGCACTAAGTCTATTAAAGGCAAGCTCTGTGGGGGCAGTGTTTGATCTGTCCCTGGGATTCTGTACCCCAGCCTGCTTTTAAACGTGTTCAGTGCTCTACATGGTGTTTTAAGAACGTGAAATAGACATTAACATCTGAAATCACCAGGGAAATGGAAAATACAAGGGAGAAATTGTGGCTTTTGGCCTTTGCAGGTGTGTCTGAGATGAGTGCTGTCACGTCTTGGTGCCGTGGGGAGCCAGAGGTGAACATTCTCCTCTGTGAATGCACTTTGCAGTCCCCTGGAGGGATCAGGGGTGGTTTTTTCCCTACTTTTCCCTGGCATTAGGCAAGCTCAGTTGGGACTGGTGCAGTTTGCTTGTTCCACAAGAGTCTTTGTAGCCCTGGCCCACGTCACAGGTGTGAGCAATGGCATCACAACTGAACCCAGCCTTGGTACACACATTTGGGTGTCAGCCCACCCAAGTGAGATGTGTTCACTCATTAAGTAAAGAATCTTTGACTCCAGTCTGAATTTGAGCTTCTGCTCCTCATGTTTTAACAAGACCGTTGATTTTGATGTTTTTCAAGTCATTTCCTTGTGGGGTCTTTTCAGCTTTACAAAGGCTGGATGGCTCTGAGATTATCCTGAGATGCTGGCAGATCTTGTTGTGTGCAGCCTGGAACAATTGCAAACCAGGGGGATTCAGTCTTTCTACCAACCCTTCCCAGTGCAGTGCACAGGAAAATGGTGCTGGGAAAAGGCACTTCTGTGGATGTTGGGCAGAGGTTTGGAATGGTTCAGTGTGCTCTCAGAGACAAGCTTGCTTGGGCAGCTGATGTGTGGAATAAGCCCACTGACAGCTGCATAAAGCATCAGAGGCCTGTCAGAGCTGAAAATCTTTGTTACCACCAGGGTAGTGCAGAAAGAGATCCAATTTTTGTGTTTGCTGCCTGCACGAGGAAAGGGTTAAGGGAAGAAATCCATCAAAGGATTTTCCTTGCTGGTCTTAAGAACTGAAAAATATCTAATACAGCCTGGATGTAACGTCTCTGCTTGCTCTTCCAGAGCAGGCAGTGATCTCCCAATGCCATAACACCAGGAAAATTCCCTGCAAGTCTTAGGAGGAATGATTTTCCTGTTTGCTTTGTTTCTTATTATACCTAAGAACATATTCTTACCAAATTTACTTCTGGAAGCGGTTGGCAACATCTTACTAGTTCCCTTTGTATTTTTGGCTAACAGCTGTTGATTTTTCCTCATCTGTGAGAGTCCCTGTCTTGTGAGCATTTGGTGAAGAAACCTCCCTTTTCCAATCTTCTCAAATCTCCCCTCTTTGCCCAGATTTTGAATATCCAGAATTTTGCTTTTGGCAGGTGAATGCACAGTCAGGGGGAAGTTCACAGAAGTTCAGGGAAGGGAAGTGAAGGGAAGTTCAGGGAAGGGAAGTGAAGGGAAGTTCAGGGAAGGGAAGTGAAGGGAAGTTCAGGGAAGGGAAGTGAAGGGAAGTTCAGGGAAGGGAAGTGAAGGGAAGTTCAGGGAAGGGAAGAAGAGGAAAGGAAAGGAAAGGCAAGGAAAGGAAAGGAAAAAGGAAAGATGACTGATCATTTCTTGTGATGAGAGACGAAACTGAAATGGGCACAGTGCACTGGCAGCTGTGAGTTATGCCAGGGAGAGTGGTTTTAGCTTGGAAAAGGTGATTTGGTCTTTATTTCCAGCTCAGATGTTCATGTTGTACAGAACACACAGAACTGATTCTTATTTTTGTTAAATTTCTCTAATTCAGAATGCTCAGCCATAGCCAGGGTTTGTAGCTGACTTAGGAACAATTTCCTATGAACTCAACAATTCAAGCACTCTCTTAAGCTTAACAAGGGAAATTGGGCCATCCAAGATGATGAGTAAAATAATGCTTGGAATTGATGAGTAAAATAGTGCTTGGAATATTCCTTTGATGAGTTCCTATAACCTGGATCACTTAAGGTGTGCACTCCACTTACTGAGGGAAGTGCCACACACCAGAGCTGCAGAGCAAGAGCAAAGCACACAACTTCAAAAATGGTTTTATTACACCAACTTTCTGCTTAAAAAAGGCTGCCTATATCTCACAGTAACCATGGGTGCTGACCCATTCCAGCACAGTGCCACTGCACAGCCTTCAAAGCACAGCTGAAGTGTTTAGGAACAGCTGTTTGTGTATTTTAGCACATTCAGAAAGAGCAGAAAGTGTTAATTTGTGAAGCAAAACTATTTGGTTGGAGCAGAAAAACTCTTAATTCCATCTCCTGTTTTTCCATGCTTATATCTTTTTATCTCATGTTGGTTTGGCTGGATGATGTTAATGCAGAACCAAACATGAAATCATGGAATTATTTAGGCTGGAAAATCCCTCCCAGCCCATCCAGTCCCAGCTGTGCCCAATGCCCACCTTGTCCCCAGCCCAGAGCACTGAGTGCCACCTCCAGGCCTCCCTTGGACACCTCCAGGGATGGCCACTCCAAAGCTCCCTGGGCAGCCCCTGCCAAGGCCTGAGCAGCCTTTCCATGGAGAAATTCCTGCTGCTGTCCAAGCTGAGCCTCCCCTGGCCCAGCCTGAGGCCGTTTCCCCTTGTCCTGTCCCTGTTCCCTGGGAGCAGAGCCTGACCCCCCCCGGCTGCCCCCTCCTGTCAGGGAGTTGTGCAGAGCCACAAGGTCCCCCCTGAGCCTCCTTTGCTCCAGCCTGAGCTCCTTTAGCTCCCTCAGCTGCTCCTCAAAGGACTAACTCACTGAAACATATCCTTAACGTGGAATTCCCTTCCTGCTTTACACGAGGTGATTTCGCAGATCTCATTTTTGCTACGTAGGCCATGTATAAATTGATGGAAATGTATATAAAGTAAGAGCTAGTAAGTTTGATTTTGCATATTTTACAGGCCTGCCAGCATCAACAGATCAAACCAGTGTAACCAGATTTCTTACTTCAGTTTTTTGTGACTGTAAAAGGTTTAAATACATCTTTGTCTTCCAGCATCTGTCAGCAGCAGTCTCTGATCATGTGATAACTACTTTGCATTTATTTTCTGTGATCTCTTAAAGGTCAGTAATGGATCAGGTGTGGGCAGGACTTTGTGGACACTCAAAGTGCCCAGGATCAGTTGGATGTTGCTCCCTGGGATTCAGCTCACCATTGTCATGTTCTCCAGGAGCTCCAGTGGGTTGAGGGAGATGGCTTGAGGCAGGAGGTGTTGCTTGGTTTGGGAAGAGCCTGGGCAGAGCTGCTTCTTCTGTAGCTGCTGTGGGCAAAGCTTTGGACAGGGCAGTGCTTGGTCAGCAGCACTTTGTAGGCAGGGTGGGGTTTGCTGTGGTTATCCTCAGCAAAGTACCATTTGATGTTATTTGGGGTTATTTTGGGGTGTGGGATGTAAAGCCTCAGACAATTCTCAGATGCTCTGTTAATTTGGGCACAGGTCTGTCACGTTTAATGGTTGGGCATGCAACTGGGACATGAAGAGGTGATCAGAGGGATGGAGCAGCTCTGCTGGGAGGAAAGGCTGGGAGAGCTGGGATTGTTCAGCCTGGAGAGGAGAAGCTCTGGGGTGACCTCAGTGTGGCNGGAGCAGCCTGGCACAGTGGGAGCTGTCCCTGCCCATGGCAGGGGTGGCACTGGATGGGCTTTGAGGTCCCTTCCAACCCAAACCATTCCGTGATTCTGTAAAGTGTTGTTCTATCCATCTAAATTTGACTTACTGGCACTAAAGCAAAAATTAGTTTCCTCCTATTTGGAAATGACGTGACAGTGTCCTCTGGTGGCCTGACAGCTGGAGTTCTGCTGCATCTGCTGCTTGCTCCCCCTTTTTTTTTTTTTTTTTACTTTTCCATTTTAATTAGAAGGAATTGTGGCATAATTGCAAACAAAAGGGCTGGAATTTAATCATTAGCAAGAATTTATGGAATAATGTTATAGTGTGTGTATATATCTTCTGCTGTAGCCTCATGACTGATATGAAGGGCAGGGACAAGTTTATTTAGGACATTTCATACATATATATGTGTATATTTATATATTTATTATATATAATAAGTACATTAATGTAAATCCCTGTACACTTGCACAGGCAAAGCTTCAAGGAAATCCCTGAGCTTGAAGCCAGGAATTATTGACAAACTTATTACCTAATAGAGCAATTAAGGATCAAAGTAAAACCTTCTGGCATTATTAATCTATTAAGTGGATTGGAGATTTATTATTTTTCCCCTATATTTGTCTGTGTAGACAGAACTCCAAGCCAGAGTCTGCTCTCCAAGAGCCCTTGACCTGTAGGGCTCAGTTTTAGGTCCCAAAAGTTAATGCATTTTAACCCAAGCATGGCTTAATCTCTCGAGATCAAGGAATATTAACTGATCCCCTGCATCAAGGTACAAATGTCTGCTTCCTGAAAGGAATGCTAGTTGGAATATTAATGGCAGAATTCAGTTGATCCAGAAACCAAGGAAGACAGAAATTCGCCTTTGAAGCTCCTCACGATGCAGATTTTGAGCCTTTCACTTTGGCAAGTGCTTTTCATTCAAACTCTGAGGGAAAAGGTTTGTGGGGTTTTGTTTGCCTTGAGCCTGTGTTTTTGGAAGCTAAATGACTGAAGAGAAAGTTCAGCAGGTGCTCCAGATGTTTGAGGTTCCTGCAAATAAGAACAGTCCAGGATAAACACGCAACAAAAAAATGGTGGGCAAATTCCTGTGGAATCCCAGAATGGTTTGGGTTGGAAAGGACCTTGAAAAATCACCCAATTCCACCCCCTGTCATGGGCAGGGACATCTCCCACTGTTCCAGGCTGCTCCAAGCCCCATCCAACCTGGCCTTGGACACTTCACTTTTAACCCTCTGGAGGCTGAGCTGGTTTTCAACTTACAGGGAAAACCTCAAAGTTGAAGTGTTGGAATTTGGGAAACTCTTGTAGTTCTTGTCTGGGAAATTTTCTGGTCCTGGCAGTTTTCAATGGCTGCCTAAATCCTCAAAGGGAATTTTAAAAACTGGACAGAGAAATGGCTTTCTCACAGAGAAATTATTTGAGGGCCTGACTATCATTTCTACCTTAGAAAATGTTGCCTTTAATTTTTGGTTCCAAAGTGAAATTGTTGAGGAATGTTGTGTTACTAATAGCATTTTTGATCTGAGCAGAGTCTGACCCAGACCTGGGTGAGTGCAGTTTTAGTTTGAGTATTTCAACTGCTTGATTTTCCTGCCCAAAAATAGAAGGTATCTGCTATGAGAACGTTGCTTACAAACAGTCTGATTTATAAGCCTTCTGAAGTTCTATTTACTCGGCTAAGGAAATGTGCCAATTAGCTGGGGGGGCACAAAGTAATTTAAAGCCATAATTAACAAAACAAATCAGACACTCTGGTGGCTCTTACCGTTCTGCTAAATAATGAACACACTTTCCCTGTGGTTAGAAAGGTCAACTCTGGATCCACGTTCCTTATCTGGCCATTTAAACTATAATGAAAATGCTGGAATGTGATCCCAAGTATCAGGAAACTGAGAATGTGCATGGAATTTTGTTTGCCTCTCAATCTCATCCTTCAAATGTCATGTTCAGGTAGTGATTCTTCCACCATTCCCTCCTTGATTTTTGTCGTTAGCTCATCTTTACACTTTGGAAGAGACAGGGAGTGAAACTTTTGCAGGAGCACTGATTTCTCCACATTAACTCACCCCTTTTCTCCTCTTGAGCACATCACTTGCTTCTCACCAATTCCACAACCCTCTATCACTTCTCTTGCATTTCTATTCAATATCTTGGTTGTGAGTATCCAAATGTGGAGAAAAGAGCTGCAAGGTTTTGTCCAGGTGTGGTCCCACCCCCAGCTCTGGGATATGGGGCAGTGGACTAGTTTGAAAACAAACCAGTGGGGAAACTCCAAGTCAGGACTACAATTTAATGGGAACATTTTGAAATAAAGGCAGAAAAGACTGGCTTAAACTGACAGAGTCAGGATACAACCTGACCGACAGGGGAGCAGCCTGATTAAATGATGCTTGCAGTCCTCCTAAAGTGATGGGTGTCGTTCTGTTGAAGTGGTGATCCTGTAGAAGGGTCTGATCTTCCTCTGAAGGTCCAGTGGTGATTATGGAGCTCTTGTCCTCTGGGAATCCACTGGGTAGTGCCCCTGTGGTGTTCCAAACCTCAGGTTACATCCAGGTGGGAATGCTTGGTTCCTCCCCCTGGCTGGAGCATGTCCCGATGGGATGATGTGATTTTATCAGTCATGCAGTGAGACTGGATGGGCCATCAGCAGAAGATATCCCCCAGAGGGAGTGATCAGGGATGAGTCATGGGAGAGATAAAGAACCCTGCCCCATCTGCTTTTAACAGCTTGTGAGAATGGTGATAGAATACACACTTTTGGTTGCATCTCGCATTGTAACCTGACAGGCAGGTGACAGAGGACAGGATCCCTGTGCCGTGTGTGCCATCTGCTCCTTCCATTGCCAGCTGGAGAAACAACTTCCCACCTGCTCTGTGCCACCAGTGCCATGCAAAACAAGGGGAGGGGAGACAGAGCCTAGCTCTGTATGAGGGAGTAATTAGGATTTATTTCAGGGGAAGACATCCTTATATTGTAACTTACAGCAGCATGGGGGGATTGGAATCAAAGGAATGGTTAATCAGAGTAATAAACTTCTCGAATTCCAGAATAAAGGTAATATAGTTCAGATAACAGATTATGGATATGTAATGATCAGGGAATAATCAGAATCCCAGAATGGTTTGGGCTGGAAAGAACCTTAAAGCTCGTCCAGGGGACACCTTCCACTGTGCCAGGCTGCTCCAAGCCCCAATGTCCAGCCTGGCCTTGGGCACTGCCAGGGATCCAGGGGCAGCCACAGCTTCTCTGGGCACCCTGTGCCAGGCCTGCCCACCCTCCCAGGGAAAGATTCCTTCCCAATATCCCATCCAGCCCTGCCCTCTGGCACTGGGAAGCCATTCCCTGTGTCCTGGCAGTCCATCCCATGGAAATAGTCTCTCTCCATCATGTACTGCTTGATTTACTGGAAATTCATCTGGGAAAGTTTTCTGGGTCTCAGGACTAATAATGGGAGGATTTTTGCATTTTCTGTGTAGAACCTCCTAAGCAGCACAGTAATATTTGTTTATCACTATGAAGTGGTTCAAAACACAGCCTGTAGGTACCAAGGTGAAAATTAGTTTGGTGAATAATGCTACATTATTGCAGACCCTCCAGAGTTAATCATGGTTAACAAAGAACCTAAACATTCATGCTGTCACCTGACTAATTGGCTTTTGACATCGAGATATTTTAGAAAATGAATTGTTCTGTCTAGCCAACATAAGATTCTGTGCCAAAAATAGCCTGCACTTCAAATGGGAAATAATTAAACAATCAATGTGTGGGCCAGAAATGTCTCATGTTTTATTTTTAATCTTGCAAATGATTCATAGGAACAGCAGATATGCTTCTAGAGGCATTCTGTGGTGTGAATTCCAGGATTCAAGGCAGTGGCTGCAAAGGTGGAGGGAGAAACCTGCTGAGAAATCAGCTGCACTTGTTCAGGGGTTGAAAAAGATAAACCTGTAAAATAAGCTAATATAAATTAGTATAAAGTTAGCATAAAATAAATTCATTGGTAGTTTTGAGGTTGCAGCTACATCAAACAGATTTAAATTCTTTCCTGACTACTGGAACTTGGATTGAACACAGCTGCACAGGCCATTCAAAGGTTTGACTTTTAGTAGTGAAAGTCTTAGTATTTAATAAGTTAGCTTTTCAAACTGCTTTTTTTTCTCTTAGGGTGATAATAGTTAAGCGAGGCACATCTTTGCAGTCTTTTATTTATTTGAAACTTGTGAGGGGGAAACCCCTGAGTGGACAATTTTCTCCCTCTTAGGAAAAACCTTGTAAAGTTTCAGTCCTGCACGTGTCAGTGTGGAGTTTTTTTAGTATTTATCTCCCCTCTTTTGGCCTGTGTTATTCATTGCTGCTGCTTTTCAAAGAAATGTGGCATTGCTTTTTCATGGAAAATGTACCATTAAATTGCAGATGTCATGGATGAGAGCACTGTAACTGCAAAAAAAGAGATTTGACATGCAAATATGTCAGGATCTAATTCTATTCTTGTTGAAGTCAATGGGAATTGTAAAATTAACTTCAAATGAGGACGGGAGCGAACGCACGATACTGAGGTTAAAAATGAAAAGACCCTGATGTTTAATCAGAGATGCTTCTAATTGTCCTGGACCCACTTGGATCTGCAAAGTAGCACTGCTTCAAAGTGCCTGGGTTTAATTATTTGTTTAACAATGTCAGCATTGCAGAGGAGTCTGTTCCAAGGCAGCAGGGCTGTGGTCCTGACAAGCACCGAGTACTCTTCAGTGCCCTGCTAATTCCATGGACAACACTGGGCTGGCAGTGGAGCTCCCAGACCTTTGTTTGGCCACCTGGGGCCTTTGATCAGTTCCTAGAGGAGCAGAACATGGGGATGGATCCGTGCTTTCCTTGGGAATCTCCAGGTGCTTCCTGACAATCTTTTTGGCTCACGGCTCCATCAAGCAAAGCGGTGACATCTTTTTTTGGAATTGATTTTTTTTTTCCTTGATGCCTTGTTTTTCAGAAGTGCTTGGGATCACTGCACAGAGTGTGGAGACAGAGGGGTTTCTTCTCTGTTCTGTACCTTGGCTGATTTATTTTAAAATGTATTGGTTTCAGCCAAGCATGTAAAAGTCAGAAGCTGGAGCATTCTGGATGCAGAATGCACTGGTCGGGAAAAGAGCCCTATAAAAGCTGCAAGAAGCAGCAGCAGTAAAAAAAAATTGAGCTTTTCATTGGGAGGTGGAGGGTTTTAGGGAAGCTCTGTGCAAGTTTAGCACAGCGTTGGGATCGTACATCTTGGAGATGGTGCAAAACACTTTCCCTCATGGAGGGCCCTGGGGTGGAGCGAGGGGAGGAGGTAAATTTTGGGGGTAAATCCCCCTGGAGCATGCAGGCCCTTTGCATGTGCAAAGCAGTGCCATCACTCTTTTGCAGCTGCTGAGGTGTTAGCGAAGCTTTTTATTGCTGAAATCCTCACTTGGACAAACCCTCAGCAACAGCTCTAAACCTGCAGTGTATTTACAGCCAAGAATGGGCTGGCCTGCCCTTAAAGCACTGCGAGAAGGTGCAGCCCTCCTTTGGAAGAGCTGAGATTTACACTCTGAGACCCAAGATTTACACTCTGCCTCTGCCTTCAACCTCCTTTGCTCCTTAACAGTCCTTTCATTAAACTCTCAACAGCCCCATATATCCTCTACTTTCCTGATAAGACACAGAGTCTCCTGCAACTCCCTGCTCTTAAGGATGTCTGCACTGCCAGGAACTGTAGCTCCCTTGGAATTATATTTGTGAGACGCCAGGTGTGGTTAAGTTTCTCTAACTTTTGTCTGTAATTCCATTAAGTAAGAACCATATTTTAATTTGCTTTCAGAAATTATTTCTTTAAGTGTACAGTTTTTTTTTTTACTTCCTCAGAAAATGACTGTGGAGGGAGGAATATTAATAAGGGGTTAGTTACAAGCTAAAAAATGAGGGTTTGTTGAATTACACCTTTACCAGACCCTTCTTAAAATGATTTTGGTAAATTACAGTTGCCTGAGGGGGGTAGCAAATAAGATTTACTTCATAAAATCTTTATGGACATTTGAAATTATACCCAAAATGTGTTTGGAATTCCTATTTCACAATAGCTCAATGGCTAAAACAGATATGATTTTGAGATTCATATTGCTGCCACAAAATATTTAAACACACTTTTGAAAGAGTAGCGCAGAAAGAAACTTTTGATGGGATCTCAGACAGTGTTTTTGAATGTCACTTGATGATCAACAACATGGTAACACTGAGTTTTTCATTTTGACATCACGAGAATTTCGCTGGGGTTTTTTTTATGCCGAAGTGAAAAGAGATTTGACTGAGCCTTGAAATGTGTCACAAGCAATTCAGTGGTATTTTTGTACTTGTCCCTTCAAATTGCTTCCCTCCTTTGTTCTTGTCTGAAGGAGGGAGGCACATGTGCAACAGGTTCCCTGTGTGAGGGAACAGCCTCCGTGTGCTCTCCCCAGCCCCATGAAGTGTCAGTGGATTCAGGGTTAGCTCTGTGGCTGCTCTCAAGTGAGTTTTAACAACACAAATAATTCAGTTCTTCCCCCAAAGAGTCACTCACAGAAGCTCATTCTTGTCTAATTCTCGGTTGTCGCTGTCAGTAATAAATGCTTTGGGGGAGAGTGAAGGAAAAGATACAAATTTATAGGAAAACAACAGGAAGGATTTTTTTTAACCGTGTGAGCAGAAGCAGAACCCTCCACAGCACTTGATTTCCTATCAAGTGACACAAGTAAGCTCAGATTCCTCGATATCCCCCAAGGATATCCCCTCAGGGCATCACTCCTTGCTGTTCCTCGGAACATTTTGACTCCAGTGAACCCTGCTCAGCTGGCCTTTTGTTCACTGCATTCTCAGACCATCCCATGCAGCTCCATGATTTCTAGAGCTCCTTTCCCTTTCCTGTAGTTCTGCCAATAAGCAGAACTACTCTGTAGGGATATTTTCTTCTTTTTTCTTTCTTTTCCCTTCTATTTTTTATGGTAATAACCTGGCATTCCCAGCTGTTTGGAGTTTATTTCCCCCCACCCCCGCTTTTTTTATTCATTTTACTTGAATATTTGTGAGGTTTGCTTTCTTTTTTTTTGTCTCCTCCTCATAAAACCTTTCAGTGCCTGCGCACAGAAAAACAGGAATTGTGAGGGTATAGCAAAATACAAAGGGGATCCTGGAATCCCAGAATGGTTTGGGTTGGAAGGACCTTAAAGCTCATCCAGTGCCACCCCTGCCATGGGCAGGGACACCTCCCACTGTGCCAGGCTGCTCCAAGCCCCAATGTCCAGCCTGGCCTTGGGCACTGCCAGGGATCCAGGGGCAGCCACAGCTGCTCTGGGCACCCTGTGCCAGGGCCTGCCCACCCTCCCAGGGAACAATTCCTTCCCAATATCCCATCCAGCCCTGCCCTCTGGCACTGGGAAGCCATTCCCTGGGTCCTGTCCCTCCAGCCCTTCTAAATTGTCTGCTCCATCTTTCCTGTCAGCCCCTTCAGGTACTGGAAGGCCACAGTTTGGACACCCCAAAGCTTCTCTTCCCCAGGCTGAACATACAGGAATGTTTACAATCAGGCTGTTTTCTGAGGAGCTGGGAAGCTCACACCAATTATTATTTAAAGCCCAGAAAATCATTCCCTCCAAGTGGGAGAGATCTGGAAGGCATCGTGGGCTGCTGGCTGTGGTGGAGCTGCACACTCAGGGATGTCTCCCAATATGCTGCTCTCAGAAGAAATCAGCCTAATTACTTTCTAAAATGCAGTCAAGGATGTTTGAAGCCTCTCCTGGTTTGACATCCATGACGAGTTTTGAAAGACAGGATTGCAGATAATGTCAAGAAAAAAAAAAAAGCCCCATGTATTAATTTCTCTCTGCACATCTCTCCATGTGGGGTGCATCCTTCCTCAGATATTTAATTAAGTCTTTCCCCGTCACTGATATTTAATTAATGTAAAGAGTCTGATGCCTCCCTTGGTGTTGCATCCATGGTTGTGGATGGCTCCAGGGAGGAGCTCTCCTGGAGAGGTGGTGTTCCCTCAGTGCTGGCCCTGTTATCACTGACAACACAACACCTCTGGGGTTGTTCTTCCTCCTCTCACCTTGTTGGCCACACAACTCTTTAATGTCCATGGGGATTTGTGGTTTTTTGCTCTCCTGCTGTGGTTTTGTAGGCACTGTTATTATAAAAGAAAAAGGTAATATATGAGAATATCCTTTTTAACACAAAAGCCACAGGTCCAGAGGAGGACACAAAGCTGCTTCGTGGGTTGGAGTAGCTGACAAAGACCAAGAGGGCTGAGGCTGTTCACATGGAGAAGAGAAAGCCTGGCAGAGTCTGTCCCAGACTTAGCACCCCTTTCAGTGCCTGAAGGGGGCCTGGAGGGACAGGGAGGTTTTTTATGGACGCTCAGTAACAGATCAAGGGGCAATGGTTATTAATTGGCAGAGGGCAGGGATGGATGGGATATTGGGAAGGAATTGTTCCCTGGGAGGGTGGGCAGGCCCTGGCACAGGGTGCCCAGAGCAGCTGTGGCTGCCCCTGGATCCCTGGCAGTGCCCAAGGCCAGGCTGGACATTGGGGCTGGGGGCAGCCTGGGACAGTGGGAGGGGTCCCTGCCATGGCAGAGGTGGCACTGGATGGGCTTTCAGGTCCCTCCCAACCCAGACCAGCCTGGGATTCTATATTTTGAAATGTTTCCATTGATGCAGATCTTGTTGTTGGAATGGCAGAGTAAAGTACTCTGAGGAAAACTCTTGTAAGTGAATTATTGTGTGTTCACCAAGACACTGTGACAATAAAATTGAATTCAGGTGCCCTGAATAATTCTTGAATAAAATTAACTTCATTTTTTACTTTTTGCATGTATCTCACAGTTTCTTCACACATCTTAGATGTGATCCTTGTGATTTGATTGTTGGACTTGATAGTCTTAGAGAACTTTTCCACCCTTAAGGTTTCTATTCTGTGGTTTGGAGGTGCTCTGCTTTGGTGTTAATGGGGTCTGTGCTTTGTTTATGTGTGTGTGTTTGTTTTGACATAGTGGGGCAGCCACAGCTTTTCTGGGCAACCTGTGCCAGGCCCTCACCACCCTCACAGGGAACTGTTTCATCTTAATATCCAATCTAACCCTACTTTTGAGACCATTCCCCCTGTCCTGTCACTCCATCCCTTGTAAATAGTCTCTCTCCATCCTTGTAGGCTGCCATGCCTCCTCCTGTCCCCACAGTGCTACCTTTGGAGCTGCTTAAGGCTCCAAAATTCCCATTTCTTCGTGTGCATTTGGCTGATGGACGCAGATGGTCAGGGATAGAGAGCTCTGGGGGGAGCCTGGTGGTGGCCTGGCCTGGTGGCAGCAGGAGCCTGTTCCCTCCACCCCTGGGGCTGAGGGTGCCCTTGTCTGGCCCCAGGGTGACCCAGAGACATCAAACTCAGCTGGTTTCAGCTTTTACCTTTTCCTGCAGGTCTCAGCCGTGTTTCCTCACAGGGAGGGGGGTCAGGCATTGGAAGGGCTGCCCAGGGAGGTGGTGGAGTCACGGTGTGCATGTGGCACTGCATGCCATGGGCTGTGTGACGAGGTGGTGTTGGGTCTCAGGTTGGACTTGATGATCTCAAAGTTGATGCTCTGGTTCTGTGGCAGCACCTGTGCACTGCCATTCCTGTGGGATCACAGCCTGATGGATCCCAGGATGGTCCCAGTGCCACTTTCAGGGGGGTTGTCAAAAGTGTAAGTCACCCAGTGAGGGAAAACATCATCATTTCTGCCAACTACTTCCCGAATTCTTGGTATTGCAGGAAGCGCAGCATTCCTTTAGGCAGTGATATTGATGTTCAGGGAGCTGTGCTCCCTTCCAAAGCTCCCTGTGTGTGTGTTTTGTGTGCCTGACCTTTCAGCAATGGCAAATAGAGCAACGATTTTTTTTATAAAACATATTTGTCTTCCAGTCCTTGACCTGGGCTCAGTAAATGAAAACACAGCAGAGCTGAATCCCCACAGGATCAGGAGAGGGGCAGTGCAAGTGAAGGGGAAAATAAAGAAAAATGTACTGGCACTTGTGCTAGAGAACAACAGGAGCAGAAGCCACTTTGTGGCTGTAAAAGTCACACTTCTTATCAATTCTTCCTTATCCCTGGTGGACAGAGGGTGCTGCCCACTCCACAGTGACTGTGTGAGACACCACACTTCACTGAGTGCTTCCAGCTTCAGATATTCAAGTATCCTAGGAAAAATTTCTGCATAGTTTCTTTTGCTATGAACTCTCCTAAGGTTACCTTTTGCCTCTGCAGAGAGGGAGCAATAATCTCACTTTCCTTCATGAGAAAACTCCTGTGGTAACAGCTTTAATGAGAGCTCATGAAAGGCTCCCTTTCTTTCAGCGATTCCCTCCAGGAATCTTCTATCGATTATTCTGTAGACAAAAGAGGGAACTAAAGAGTTGCCATGCAAGAATATTGTACAGCATGAGGCGACTAAAGGGAGATCCTGATGGCAGTTTTATTCTGGGGCTTTGCTCCTCAGACACTTCCAATCAGGAAGTGCAGTTCATAAATTCTGGGGTACCCACTCCATGCAAAAATAGAAAATCAGCTGCCAATCTGAAGCTCAGGAATTATTTAATTTCTGACATTGATGTTGCTTAAAATTGGTTGAGTGGCTTAATAGCAAAAGGTTTTTCTGGAGTGTAATTCATTAAACGCTGTTGGTGTTTGATAAAGTAGTGCTGGTTTTGCTGGAAAGAACAGTCCAGTGTTTCTGACAGAGAGGAATCTTTCCTGTGCAGGGCACCGTGTTCAGGTGAGGAATCTGGGACAAGAACAGGAATATCTGAGATCCTTGGATGAGCCTGCTTAGATTCCTGCTTCAAAGTAGGTGCTGGCTGGTTAAAATGCAGTGATGGCAGAAAGGCTGTTGAAGACTTTGGGGTCTTTGTCAGCTATTGACCTTTTGCCATCCTTTTTGCTTGGTTCTCTGTGAAATACATGCATTTATTAGCACCTTTGCTTTCAGAAAGCTGCAACCTCTGTGACACGAGCAGTTTGCACCTTGGAGGTTGTCACTCCCAATTTAGGACTGAGGCAGTAGTTCAGGATGCATCCAGCCTCTTTCCCTGCCAGGATGAGAACAATCAGTCTCATTTCTTTCATCATAAGTCTTGTGAAGACATAAAAACTCTTGACTGTTGGGGAATTTTGAGTGTCCATCTGAGGAACAACTCAACTTTGACTGTTACCCTCTTTGAGTGAAGGTTCTGATGATTTTTTTTTTTTTTTAGATAGAACAATTATGCATTTTCCACAGTTTTTAATGCACAGTAAAACAGAACAGGGGTCCAAATACCTGCCCCCATGAAACCCACCCATGGCCAAACTAAAGGACGAGGTTTCCTGGATTTCCTTTAAATCCTCTTCCATTCCCTTTTGCTTTCCTGAGCAGATTTTACTTTATAGTCATAAGGCCATCATCACATTGGAGGTGGCTTCCCTAACAAAGGATTGGGAGTTGTGCCTTTGAATCCCTTCAAGGAAAACAGGGAACTGAGCCCATCTTGCACTTTGTGGCTGAAAGCTCTGATACTCTGATATCTCAGGAGCAGGGCTGCCTTAGGAGAAGGTATCAAACCCTTGTGCTCTTCCTGGACAGCCTGACTCGTGCTCCATGGCAAACCTTCTAAAGGAGCACTGATCCTCTCAAGGACACACAGGAGTCTCAGTTTTTTGCTTTTCCAGGGCCTGTGTGTGCATGCTGAGCTGCTTGTGTGCCCAGGCAGGGGAAGAGATGGAGCTGTGGGCAGTGGAAGGAGTCAGGAATCAAATCATGTCCTTAAGAAACACAGGGGTGATGTCTGCCCAGCTCTGAAAGGGGAATGCAGGTTTTCCTCCCTCCTCCTACTGCTGCTGGGCACCTGAGCCTTAACAGGGTGGTTTACAAGTGTCCTACAAACAGGAGTGTTTTCATTCTTTGCTCCTGGCAAGCTGCAGTGTTTACCAATTGGAGACATCTCTGGACAAGGCCTTCAGGTGACTCTAAATGTCCCTGGCTGGGGAGAATGAGCACTTTATCAGACATAACTAAAGCTTGTTCATTTTTACAGTGAGCAGGCAGGGGGGACATCAGGGCTGCCTGAGGCCTCTCTGTCAGGGTCAGGCACAGAATGCAGATATCTTGTTTTTCCATTTAGCTCAGCTTTGACTCTTGTAGCCTTCGAGTGTACCTGAATAGAATATACCTCAATGAACTCATATTTTTTCTTTTTTGTTATAGAAGAAAACATTTGTAAGCACAAGCACTTAAGATATTTTATGCTGTTCCTAAATTTAATTACAGGTGTCCTGCGAGTATTTAGTGATCTCCTTGAAAACAGGAATGGTGTAATTTAGGGACTCTCTGTTGAGAATGAAACGAACCATGGAGTACAGACTCTGAAGAAATAGCAATTCCTCCTGTTTTCAGGGTGTGGAGATGCTGTAATAGGTCCCTTCAGTGCAGCAGTGACTGCAGGAGAGTGCTGGCACTTCATTCTCTGAGCAGGCTTCCCTGGAAAACTAATGGAGGAGGAGAAGGGCTGCTTGCACCATTTGTTCCTTTCCAGGCAATTTTTCTTTGGTTTGGTTTAGTGCCGGGCTTTAGCAGCTTTGGTAAAGGCTGGGTTTAGTTATACATTGATAATCTGCTCTAGGAAAACACCTTTCCTGGCTTTAATCTTTCTCATGGCATCAGAACCCTGCATTCCAGCTGCACAATGCCTGTATTTCCCCAAGGCGAGCCTTTGACAATGTTATCCCAACTTCTGATTTGCATGGCTTGATTTGCGTGGCTTCAAAGTGGAGAGAGCATTGATTTGTGCCTGGTGTTCCACAGCTGAGTGCATCCATTGGAAGCTCTCCAAGGTGAATTCACACAGGAGAGGCAGCTTGAAGTGCATTTGGGACCACAGAACCCCAGAATGTTTTGGGTGGGAAGGGACCTTAAAGCTCATCCCATTCCAACCCCTGCCATGGGGCTGAGTCCCTTGGATTCATGGCTAGCCAGTCAAGCTCTGCTGTAGTTGTTTATGTCTATATTTTTGTTAAGGATAAATCAGCCACAAAATGTTTTCCCCAAACAAGCCCAAGTGGGACTTTGTGCACTGGCAGCTTTCCATCCACGTTATATTGATGATTCGAAAGCACAGCTGAAACCAGGTGTTAAATTGACCCTGCCTGAAAAAACACCTGCACATTATTCTGCTCAAGTGGCCAAACTGTGCTGATGCAACAGATCCCAGCATCGACCACACAAGCAGCTGGCACTGAGAGCACACTCCCTACATGCCATGTTTGAAAGTTCAGCAGGTCATTGTGGAAATTTGAGAAGGTGAAGCTGAGTCACCGTTAAAAAAAGGAACTGTGTGATTCCAACCGTGTGCCAAACAGAAATGACTGCAGCTTTAGAATTAAGTGATTATTATTTCAACTTAGGCAGCTCAACTTGTTTACGGCCATTCTGGTATTGGGACAGCATTGCTTAAATTAGTTCTGTGAATATATTTTAAAAATGAGATTTTGGGGGAGTATTGAAGTAAAAATTCTCACCCTAATGACCTTGGAAGTTTGCTGGATGTTGATGCCCCATGGCCTTTCTGCACAGGCAGTGCCATTTGCTCACTCCCTGAGGTGCTTTCATTACCACTGTGTAGGAACATCTAGCCTGCAAACTCTGGTTAATACTAAAGCAAGTTTAATTCCCTGAATGTCTTCCTTTTATTTGAAAAACCAGGAGATTCCAGAGTCACAACTTTCTCTCAAGGTAGTGTTATACCCACCCAGCTCATGAGGGAAATCCAGGTGTTTTCATACATTTGTGTGGTTCTCTGACAAAATCAAAACAGATAAAATGAAGATTTGATTATTTGAATTATCTGCCTTCAGAAGGGGTTCCTTACTGCCAGCGGGGCTGAGAGACCACAGGGAGATTCCTGTATTTGGGTTACAGGAGTCAGTTTATCAGCAAACCAGTCGGCTCTTGATAAAATATATCTTCCATGCTAATATTTCACAAGCCATTGCTTTTATACTCTCTAATTTATAGTAGGAGTTTGTAAGACTGAGATTTGAAATAACAGTAATTTTTTTTTAAAATAGCATTCAAAGAAAATGTCATTCCTGGAGGCTCTAAAAGCTGCAGAATGGCTGAGTGCCTCAGTCCTCACTGCCAAGAGTAGAACAGAATTGTTTGCATTTTGTTCAGTAACTGGGAAAATCTGGGAGTGGCTGCTTGGATGGGTGGAGGTGATGTGGATATGTGGAGTTTCTCCCACCTGATGATTTTTAGTCCTTTAAGAAGCTGGTGATAGTTAGATTGATGTTGCATTGTTGAAGAGGAGAAAATGAGCAGAAAACAGAAGTTTTTCACTCTTTTGCCTTCTGTTAGGTTATTTCTTGTGGGGTGGTGGCTCAGCCAGAGCTTTACTGGGGTCTCTGATACCACCTCTGCTTCTTTCCTCATTGAGTCATCAACCTTAACTTCAGCCTCCTCTTTATGTATCTTCTTTTACTAATAGCTCAAGTCACAAAAGGAAAAAGAAGTGAGATTTTGGCAGCTTTAGTCCTGCTGAACACATCTTGTTCTCAGTTTTGAAGGATGTCCTTGACGGGAGGAGAAAAGCAGCAAAGCAGAGTCCTGCAGTGGTACTGACACCATGTTTTGGGACAGAGCTAGCCAGGCCTTGGTTTCAGCTTGTCCAAATTCTCTGTGTGTTGTGTAGTCGAGAGTTGAATCATATCCCAACTCAAAATTCAGGTGAAGAGTGCAGGCACAGCTCCTCCAGAGAAGTCCTGGAATAGGTGCTTGGAGGTGTGACACACAACTGGGGCTTTGTTCAACGCAAGGAGAAAGATCCACAGCAAGTGCGTGGTGTGGAGGAAATAAGTCAAGGTTTAGCCTGATAAAAGGCAATTGGAGTCATGTTGGAAGTGATTAGAATTGCATGAATAAGCTAGTGTGCTGCAAAAAGTGGTAAATAAGTGAAATCTCCAAATGCAAACTGCTGTGCAAACTGCAGGCAGCTGTTGTTGCAGATGCCTCAAACAGCTTAACAGGGAACAGCTTTGCAGCACCTGGTCATGGTTATTGCTTGCAGAGCTCTCACTAAGGACCAAGAGCACTGAATCCAAAGCCAGGACGCTCTGGGAACATGTGATTGGCTTTTCAGATGAGCACTAATTAGAGTATCCAGTAAGTTTTCCATGGAAACCTTCAGAAAGAATTCTGAAGCTCTTCAGGGAACAGGTTTGGAGCACCCTTTTGTGGGACTGATTTAAGGAACCTGGTGAGAAGGGCTTGGAGACTACAGGAATTAAGCTCCAAGCCTTGTGAAGCACAACCAGCAAAAGCTTTTGGGGTTTGCTCCTTTCACCGAGGTCTTTGCACCCCCGGGCACTGCCACCCTCTGAGAGGGCTCTGCCCACACCAGGTTTGAACTACTCAGGAGAAAAGATGTGGATTTAAGACCAAAAGAAAAATCATATAGAAGGAAAAGCCACAGGAGGTGAAAAGATCTTGTTCACCCTAGTGAGAGAAAGAAGAGATCATTTCTGGATTCTTTTTAAAGGTGTTTGCTTGGATCTGCTTCCAAGACTTTGGCTACTTGAGGTCATCCCAGCAGGTAAGCGTTGGATTACTCCTGGTAGCTTCTACAATCCAGTGCAGAAATGGGTAAAAATATGATTTAGTTGTAATATAATTTTAGATTTAATTGTAAGACTTATTTTCTTTTAAATGCTTTCAGTTCCAGCTCTGCTGTAGGATTGATACCCTGCCTTCCTCCTCTGCTTGCCATCACCATACCCAGGCCTGCCTTGCAGAGATGCTTGCAAAGCAGCTCCTGGGGAAAAATATTTCAGAGCAAATGTTTTACTAGAATCTCCTAAACACATCATTATGCCAGGGGAACTGTGAGAAAACTAGGATGGAAGAGAAATAATACTGTCATTAATTGAAGAAGAACATAAACCTTAATTTTTCTTGTTAAACAGTCTCAGTGTTTCAAAGTTTCTCCCACACATGTTGGTAGAGTGGGAGAACGACAACGAGTGCTACAATACCATAGTCATTAAGTTTTAAATGTGTGTTTTATTTCACTTTAGATGCCTGAAACTAAGGAGAGAAACTCCAGAAGGTTTCTATCAGGAAATAGCTTCAGTGAAGGAGAACCTGCATTTAGCACAGTGTTGTTTCCCTCCTTTTGTTTTCCTCATAAAGAGGAGATAAAAACATTTTGAATGATCATCTTCAAAAATGAACAAAAGGAGACTTCAAATAAATGAAGGAGATTTATTATTACAGGTCCTAATCAGCAAACATCTCACATATAATTAATCACATTACACTTGTTTATGGTTAACAATTGCAGTAATTGAGTTTTAATTTGAATGATGAAATTGAGATTTGACATTTTGGATGGGCAAGTTTGGGAGACTGAGGTTAACACTATTTTTTGTGTGAATACAGTCAGGAATTGACTGAGAAATTTTATTTCTGTCTTTTGATATTTCATCAACAATTGGGAAAGTCCACAAACACTCCACTTGCAGTTCATTTTTTATGCGATAAAGATGCCAAAGTTTGGATGAGTTTTTGAGTAAGCCAGTCTAGTGGAGGTCCTTCAAGGCACCATTGGGGCTAATAAAACAGGAATTGTGGTGTCTCATCCTAAGGCTTAAGTGCCATGTGTCACAGGTATTATTTTTTCATGGAATTTCATTTTGATTTCTTCTAATTTGAGTTCATCAAGTCTCTTTCCTTGGAGGACTTTGCATCCCTTGCAAACAGCACATTCAAACCTTGGGCATTCTGTGCTGTGGCTGGGAGCTGGTGCCTTTCTTTTCGGTCAGCAAACTTTACCCAGGTTTAATTCTCCACTTTTCTCTCATTTCCTCAGAGAAATTTGATTCTATTTGTCATGAGGGTTTTTGAAATGCTGTTGCTCCTCCTTGTTTCCCACCTTTTATAGTGAGACACTCAAACCAATGCTGCTCTTTGCTCCCTCAGAGAACCATGAGGGTTGGAAAAGACCTCCCAGGTCATCAAGTCCAACCTTCAGCCAAATCCTACCAGAGAATTCTGTGTCTGCTCGGGTTCTGAACACCTCCAGGGATGGTGACTCCACTAGCCCCTTCCAATCCTTAACCAATCATTCAGTGAAGAAATTTTTCCTAATATCCAACCTGAGCTGCCCTTGTCACAATTTGGGGCCATTTCCTCTTGTCCTGGTTGCCTGGGAGCAGAGCCAGACCCTCACCTTGCCATGAGCCCCTTTCAGGGAGGTGTGGGCAGTGAAAAGGTCTCCCCTGAGCCTTCAGGGATTTTTGGGTGAGCAGTGGCTGGCTGTGATGCCACCATTTCCCACGTCCCAGGTATTGAATGTACTTTGCTAAGCTATGTCTGTGGATTACATCACTTGTACTGTTTTTACATGGAATTTCTTTTGGATTCTGCTAATTTGAGTTCATCAAATCCCTCTCCTTGTAGGATTTTGTATCCCTTGCAGTCAGCACGTTCAAACCCTGGGCAGAGCGCTGTGGCTGGGAGCTGGGACCTTTCTTTTGGGTCAGCAAACCTTACCCAGGTTCAGTTCTCCCCTCTTCTCTCATTTTCTCTGGGAAATTTGGTTCTGCTTGGCATGGGGGGTTTCTAAAATTTCTGATACCAAGCCTCATATTTCCTGTATTTATACTTGAATCATTATCGATTTGCTTCCTTTTTCCTATTTTTCTGCACTGAGAGCATTATATGAAGTGAATTTCCTTGACATAGTGTGTCTACACTTAATCACTTTGCTTGAATTAAAAGGATACACTGGCAAGAGCAAATTCTTTTGAATAAAATTTGCTAAAGCTACTGTTCCCAAATCCCAGCCTCCAGTAGCTCATGTCTGGAACTCCTCAGCTTCTGTTAGAGCAGAGAGAGCAAAGCAGAAAGATGGGAAGTCAAGAACAAAGTGCTCCAGCGGTCTTTTTTTGTTTTGTTTTGTTTTGCTTTCATCTAAAAATAGAAGTGTCTTCCTTTCCTCTGGGTTGCATTCATAGCAACCAAGGACAGGAGTGAATTCAGATTTGTGCCAAAGGGATCAAATTAAGCTGGATGTGGAAGGGATGAGAGTTTCTTTAGGTCACAGATGGAAATCTGTTTCTAACTTGCAGTCCAAGGAGAGGAAGGGAAGTTTCCAGGCATCTGCAAGGACAGCAATCCCAAAAGCCTGATCAGTGCAGGGAAAGCCTACAGGGAATTGAAGAAGAAATTTATCAGTGGTATTTTTTGGGTATTGGGAAATACTGATCTCCAAAGCAAATGGAAGAGAAAGAGATTTCAGCCCTGTGCATGCAGAGAGAGCAACGGGAGCAGTGCAGGATTCAGGAGTGGATGGAGGGAAATGTGAGTGGAAATGTGAGTGGAAACACAACACAGTTCACAGACACTTTAATCCATCCATGCATCTGCTATATTTCAGAAAGAATGTTCTCACATGAGGAATTATTGATAAAACCACTTGGAGAGGAATTGAAGTGACAGGACAAGGGGGAATGGATACAAACTGAAAGGGGAAATGCTTGAAGTGACAGGACCAGGAATTGTTCCCTGGGAGGGTGGGCAGGCCCTGGCACAGGGTGCCCAGAGCAGCTGTGGCTGCCCCTGGATCCCTGGCAGTGCCCAAAGCCAGGCTGGACATTGGGGCTTGGAGCAGCCTGGGACAGTGGAAGGTGTCCCTGCCCATGGCAGGGGTGGCACTGAAGGATGGGCAGCTGCAAAAGGTAATGATTGAGTCAAATATTGATCAGGCAGCAGGAAAGTTGCTGGAGCAGAGGCAGGAACTGAACTTCCAGAGGTGAAAGAGGTTACTTGGGACTAATAGAGGGACTGGGGAAAGAACAGGCACAGAAAATGTTCCTGTGCTTTAATAAATAGCTTGGCAAACCGAGGAAGTGTTTCAGCAGTGATTGGTGAGTGGTGGCCAGGGAAAGCTCGGGGAGTCCTGAGAGGCCAATTCCAATCCTTTATTCCCTGCCTGTCCCCTTTAGGATGATGCATCTGCTGGTCTTGTTTACAGGCACTTGGAAGTCTTTCATGCTCTGCCACGTCCAGGAGTTTTAACAGACTAAACCCCTGGAAAGAGCAGGAAAAGACAGAGGCTATGTCTCTTATCTTTGCTGATAATCAGATCTGGATATTGCAGGAATGAATTCAATACTAAGGCATGGTAGGAGCAAAGATGATTCTCTTGTTAAGCTGAGCTGAAGGCAGATTTAAAAGGTGAAAAATCCTTTGATTTAATAAAAAAAATAAAATAAAAAAAAAGAGGATTACATTTAGAATACCCTTTTCCCTGTGTATAAAAAAGGTTTTTATTCATTTCAGAAACAATTTGAGTCAGAGAACACAGACTCTCCAAAACCAAGAAGGCAACTCAATTTCCATGGAAGTTAATGGAAAAATTTCTGGGAATGTTATGACAGGTCCTAGAAGAGTGAGAATGATAAGTAGGGCAATTCAGTAATCCCACAGGGAGAAGATCACCTATGTAAAGATAAAGGTGTTCATTTTCACTTGTATTTGTTTTATGAACTGCACTGAATACGTCTCTGACTTGATGGCACAAGTGATAGTCAAATATAAACCTGAGACTGGGCTGCTGGGGAAGAGCAGCAGCTCCAGGCAGCTCCTGGAAGTATTCAGCTTTAAAAGGAATTGGAGATTCTTTTTTCCCCTTGTACCACAGAGAACAGGAAATATTTCCTGTGTTTGTACTGAACCATGCTTTTAGTGTGCAATCAAAGAACAAAATTAGGGTATTCCCCTCCCTGTGGGCCCTGTGCCAGTGTCTCTCTCTGTCCACAGGTCATTCTTCACCTCCAGAGGTGGGAGATGTGTCAGGGGGAAGATGTTCTTCCTTGGACCCTGACTCCTGGCCCGGCTGTGTTCCTTATTTCAGTGTCCCATGTCCCAAAAAGATGAAATGAGGCTTCTTTCTGCTGTTTCAAAGCTTCTTTATTTTTCATTCTTATCGAAGTTTGGGAGGCACAGACTGTGCTGTGACCTCCAGGAACACGAGGGCAGAATGGCAATGGCTACCCAAAGCAGG
>VZRF01012016.1:0-37490 GCA_013396875.1 Vireo altiloquus | reverse complement strand
AAAGTTTCCAAGCTTTTCCTGACTCCAACAAGATGGAGCTCAGGGGAGAGAAGCTTGAGCAGCTTTTATTGTGCCCCACCCCAGAGGCCCTGGAGCTGCCTCCTGTCCCTTCCCTGGGCACAGCCTCCTGCTCTTCCTGAGGTGCTTTTCGTAGCCATTTCAGTGGAAAACATGGAATTGCTTGTGGGTTAGAGCATTTCAGAACTCAGCAAAACATGACCTCTTGCTTTGCTTTTGCTGAAGGCATTCCCATGGATTCCCTTCTCCTCCAGGATTTGGGTCATGTCAGTACCATTCCCACTTATTGTCCTATATTTTGCCCTGCTCAGAACCAACTCTGAAACCTTTGTTATGTGGCTCAGTCTACAGCCCCTGACTACTTGTGCTTGTCCTTTGCTGCACTGGTAAAGCCTTTGCAACGCTCTTTGTGATCGTTGGAGGGTTTAGTAGGCTAAAATATTACATTATTGACACATATTCTCCTGCTGGGAGAAGTCAAATGTGCCAGTTATTTGGGAAAACTAGAGACTCCAATTAGGGATCCACAGCAAGGCACTGTTTTCTCTCCATTTATCTTCGCTACTTGACACTGAAGTCATAATGGAGATTTTATTCCAGCTTCTCCTATTTAACTGCGGTTAAATTGGAGGATTTTCTCTTGTCTTTCATGTGCTAACAGCTTTGAGAGGATTTAAAGGGAAGTTTTCCATCACACAGTTGTTCTCATTCATGCCTCTTGCTCTGGGTTTCCATGCTGTACCTTTCCTCTGCTCTTTGGTGTGATCTCCATCCCACACCCTGCAAGGATCCCTTGTTTTGACTGCTCGGGGGATTCTCACAGGAGCAGGGATGTGTAAGTTGCCTCATTATCTCATCCTCACCTTTACTCACATCTGGGATTCAAGGCAGAAAAGGTTTAGTTTGGATTATATTCTGTCTTTTATTTCTTCATTACAGAACAAAAAAAAAAAATATATATGGATTAGAGTACCTTGCTCCAGGTACTTCATAAACTCTTTGAGTTCTGCTTTAAGAACCATGGGATGCTTTGGGTTGAAAGGGACCTGAAAAGGCTGTGAAATGCATCTCCCAGAACTGAGCTGAGATACCTTCCACTGTCCCAGGCTGCTCCAAGCCCCAATGTCCAGCCTGGCCTTGGGCACTGCCAGGGATCCAGGGGCAGCCCCAGCTTCTCTGGGCACCCTGTGCCAGGGCCTGCCCACCCTCCCAGGGAACAATTCCTGCCCAATATCCCATCCATTCCTGCCCTCTGGCACTGGGAAGCCATTCCCTGGCTCCTGTCCCTCCAGCCCTTGTCCCCAGTCCCTCTCCAGCTCTCCTGGAGCCCCTTTAGGCTCTGGAAGAGGCTCTGAGCTCTCCCTGGAGCCTTTTTCTCCAGGTGAACACTCCCAGCTCTCCCAGCCTGGCTCCAGAGCAGAGGGGCTCCAGCCCTTGGAACATCCAGCAGTTCCATGTCCTTCATGTGTGGCAAATCATTCATTGATCAGAGATGTGATTATCCCACTCCCTGTGCATCCTTCTCTCCCATGCTCACTTCTCTGTTAATCACACACTTTTGGGGGTGGGACTGTCACTGGAAGGCAGCAGCTATAAAAACCTCCTCAGCTTGTTTTTGTCAGCCATGGGAGTTACCTTGTCTCCTTCTTGTCGGTTGTCTGCAATTAAATCCTGAGCAGGCAGCTGGGAGCTGGATTTGCAGGGCAGACAAATGAGCTGCCTCCCCTGGGGACACTGGTTTTAGTTGGATAATAACAGCTATCAAGGTTGGTAAAGAGTAGAGGTTTGCTGTGACTGGATTTTGTTGCTTAATGACAACACAAGTGCCAGCAGTGGGTTGTGCCTGCTGAACTGCAGGCAGTTTGTTAAATTCTGCATGTCTGAAGTTTACAAGGGTTGTTATTTTAAAAAAGCCATACATATACTGGGAAAACAGCAAAAGGAAAATAAACTTGACTGCTGGTTAGCTTTTGGCCAGGACCTTTCTCTTTATTATGTGCTCGGTATTTTAGAGCTGGTTAAATAGAAATGTTTCTGTGCACTGCATCCATGTCCTCACTTCATGTGCCCTCTCTGGCTGTTCCCCTGTTGGAAAATGCCGAGGCCAAAGATGTCTTCTGCCTTTTCCAGAGTGAATGCTTTTATGTAATATAGAAAATGAAGGTGAGATGTGTTTGATAGTTCATTTTCTAAGAAAAGGTGAGTGCATGGGCAGTTTTCAGTATCACAAAACACTGCCATGGAAGAGAGAAGCCCAAGTGATAAGAGATTTATTACAGAAAGGACTTTTGAGCTGGATCATCTGGATAAACCCCAGCTACATGAAAGCCTGTGTTTCACAGCAGTTGGTGAGAAAGCTCCAGAATCCTTTTGGAAGGCCCCTGTGAGGAGTATTCATGCAAAGCTCTGTAATAAATCAGAGACAAAAATATTTAGATTGGTTTCACAAAGCCGCTCTTCACAAAAAGCAAGTTCTCTGAAGAAATCTGTTCTACTCTGCATTTAAGTAGCTGTGACATTAATCATTGTGTCATTAATAATTTGATGTTAGTAATTTCTCCCATCATTTAATCCCTTTTAATCTCTCTGCTACAAGATGCAAGCATTAAAAACAATCAGTCAGTGTTTTCTCCTCTGTCTTCAGAACTGGTTAATTTTTAGATGATGTGGAGCAGTCAGATCTGTCAATTAATTAATACCAGATTTGTAGGCAAGTCCAGCTGCCTTCTGGTTCTCAGTTTATCACAGTTCATGTTTGTTCATGTTGCAGTTCTACCTCAGTTAGGCCTTTTCCTGCTCTGTCCAGCATTCTCAGAGGAAGATTAAATTTGTGATTGTCATACTGTTGGCTGAACAGGGTGAACTTTTTATTTCTGGGCCCTCCAGCTGTTTTGATTGTTTTAGTTGCACTGAATTACCCTGGGATTAGCTGTGGCTTCCTTATGGAGCTGTAGATGTGGAGGGCTTGAAGAGAAGGGTAAAACAACTGCTGCTCTCCCTGCCTCTCATCTCTGTCATCAAACGACAAGGCCAGAGAGAGTCTCCACTGAAAAGTCTGTCCTGAGCTCCTCACAAAGCTAAAGGGGCCTGGATCTTCTCCCAACTGATGGGAATGAAGTGGAAGATGGATTTGTCTGTGGGCTCAAAGATGGTTAAATAAAAGCAGAGTGTTAAAAGGGTGATGTTATCAAGGACAAAGAGTTTATAAAATGTAACAGATGTGGGTTTAATTGTATGGTAGCAGCTCAGATCTGCACTGGAGGACATTCCTAGATAATACCAAGGCGGATGAGTGTGTGCATTGCAGGCATGTGGGGGCAGAGATAAGGCTCCATTTGCATATTGCTTTCATTTGGTTCCCTAGTTTCCAGAAGTTGCAGTTGAGGACAAGCACAACGCTGCTCCTGCATTGGCTGAGTGACTGGTGTTTGGTTTTGGAGAATTTTTGTGTCTATATGAAAGCTGTTTCAGTGCTGCAATGACTATTTGAGCCACTCCCATTACAGGGATGATTTCCATGAGAGATGGGACTGTGGCTGAGGGAAAAACCCTGTCCAAGTCTGCTTCCTTTTGTTGAGTCCCATTGCTTGAGGCAGGGTGCATTGTCTGCAGCCCCAGCTGCATGTTGCATTCTCCAGCCAGTTCCATTCATTTTGTCTCCAGTTGCATTTGGAATCCTCCTCCTCTTTTGGATGCCCACCTTTCTGCCATTGGCTGCTTCCCAGGATGTCCTTGGCTCCTGGGTCTCTGTGGAGTGCACAGAGAGTGAAGTCACTGCCCCAGGCTCTGGAGTGACCAAGAGTCCAACACTTTCTGTGCCCCCAAAGCAGGTTCCTATCAAACCAGAGCATTTCCAGCACAAACCTCCTCCTTTGCCCTTTTTATTTACCACTGATTCTTATTTCTGGTTCTTTTACTTACCTTTGCTTACTTTTATCACTTACCTTTTACTTCCCTCTTACCACTGATCTCTTTCCCATCAGCCCTTTTCCTCAGGAGCATGTGTTTTGCACATGTTTTAGTATATTTGCTTCCTGGCCATCCAGGAGGAAAAGGGATTTTTTTCATGGAAATCAATGTGGGTCATGTTTTGGATAGAGGGAGGAGGTGACAGATCAGCTCTGGCATAACCCCCAGGGCAGGAAAGATGAAGACCATGCACAGTAAAACTGCTGAGGAGTGAAGCTGTCAGGAAGCTCAAGAGATGGACACAGACAGAGCCTCAGGTTGAAAAAGGACATTTTTAGCAGATGGAAATAAAAAATGGAGAAGAAAGCAAAACAGGAATTTGCTGGATGGCATGAAAGGCATAACTGTCCTTGGCACTAGTGCCATTGAGAGGAGACAAAAGCAAGATGCCAACAAAGGTGAGTCCCAAGAATGTTGAGGAAGAGTGTGAAATAAAGCTGTAGCTGAGAGCTCCATCACTCAGAGACTGATGCCCCACTGCAGGGGAAGAAGCATTTAGGAGTATATATTAAAAAGGAAAAAACATTAAAAATAAAAAGGAATCCATACTGTGTAGCTGAAGGATACCCTGCTGCGCTGTTATCCTTGCTCTTCTGAGGGGACAGGATTCTAGAGAAGCTCCAAGAGATCAATTTACTACCAATTTCCTACGACATATGGCCACCCATCCCTCCTCTGAAAACGCAGGCGTTGGTTAATGGCTAAAACTGTCATACTTGGCTTTTAACATTAAAAGCAGAGTCTTTGGGAAAGGAGCATGCTCTTCCAAATTGGAGTCTGAAAACAAGATCTCAAGATTTTATGTGATTTGGCACCTATAGTAAGTTGAGTTGTCTAATAAAGGGTAGCAATTCATCACCTTCTTTGGAAGGCTGAAGTTTAGTAGGCAGTCATATAGTATGTCTTTTGGTGCCTAGACTATCTCAGGAAAAAAAAAAATCATGGATTTTGGAGGGGCAAGGGGATTATGGCTTGATTTATTTGGCAACAAAATTGACTATAAAACTACTTTACTATGCTCAGGGGACCAAGGCATAGAGATGTCATATTGAGTAATAACGTCAGGATAATATCAAGGTCTTTGGTCATCTCACTGATTTCACACAGGCAAAGCCACAGATATAAAACACTTGATACCAGTGAAATAGGACATTTCATGTGGATAATAAACACCTGGGAAAATTAATGACCTGTCTGGCTAAAGAGATAAACCCTGAGTCACAATAAGTGAGAGCACTGGAGGGAGAGCCAGTGTTTAACTGTTTTAGTGCTGCCTGAAGTAGCACTTAGCAGGGAAAATGTGGTTTGTACATCAAATATTCCAACAGAAGAACCAGTGCTGCATCAAAGGAATGCCCTGAGGTCTGCTGAGTGCTGCCTAATTGCAGTAGTTGATGAACGAAGTGCATTTGCTGTAAGGTCTCTTTTCCCTGGGACGCATTTTAATGATAAAGTGAGGAATGAGGGTTTAGAGCTGGCAGTACCTGGGTGTCCATACCTTGTGTCAGTGAGACGCTGGGAATCTCCTCACAAAGGAGATGTACCTGGATCCACACTGAAGTGCCCAGGATTACATAGAAATGTCCAGGGATGCTGAGCTTGTCTGCACTCGGAGCCCAGCGGGTCAAACCCGTCTCCCCCTCGGGGGCAGTGTTGGGAATGTGCAGCACATGGAAGCAGCAGCTCTTAGGGCCTTGTGGCAGCAGATCCTAGAGCTCTGCTGTGGATGTGGCTGGGCAGAGCCCAGGGGGGCACGAGGACAATGGCCCCCGGGCTGTGCCAGCCATGGGGTGGCCACAGGCCCAGGGCAGGGCCTGTCCCCTGTGCTGGCCCTGCTGAGGGACCTCGAGGGCTGTGTCCAGCTCTGGGCCAGAGAGCCCTGGAGGGGCTGGAGTGTGTCCAGGGCAGGGAACGGAGCTGGGGAAGGGGCTGGAGGAGCCCCAGGAGCGGCTGAGGGAGCTGGGAAAGGAGCTCAGGCTGGAGAAAAGGAGGCTCAGGGGGGACCTTGTGGCTCTGCACAACTCCCTGACAGGAGGGGGCAGCGGGGGGGGTCAGGCTCTGCTCGCAGGGAACAGGGACAGGACAAGGGGAAACGGCCTCAGGCTGGGCCAGGGGAGGCTCAGCTTGGACAGCAGCAGGAATTTCTCCATGGAAAGGCTGCTCAGGCCTTGGCAGGGGCTGCCCAGGGAGGTTTGGAGTGGCCATCCCTGGAGGTGTCCAAGGGAGGCCTGGATGTGGCACTTGAGGACATGGTGTGGTGGAGAACATGGTGCTGGTGCATGGTTGGACTTGGTGACCTTGCTCTTTTTCAGCCATAGTGATCCTGTGACCCTGTCAGGGCCCTGGGCCAGACCTAAGCACTGCAGCAGTGCCTTGTCTCAGACAGTCCAGCTGCACAGAAAGGTCCTGCTCCAAGGACAGGATCACAGCCTGCTTGTAATCCAGAGCCAGGATCCCTCTGACTGCTCTCTTAGGCCACCTGCACTGAAAGCCATGGTGCAGGAAGGTGTTGGAAGCAGCTTTGAATGTGCTGCTGGTGACCTGCTGGCCGATACAGCTGAACCTGCAGTCAGAGCTGCACCTGCAGCCTCCTGCCTGAGCCCCTGGCAGCTGCAGGTTGGTTTGTGGGCAGAGCAAACCTTGGCCTGTGCAAGCTGTGATCACACACCCTGCAGGGCTGAGAGTGTGATCCAGACCAGAAACAACTCCTCAAGATGACAGCATTGTAAATGCAGTTTAATAAACCTGACACGTGGGAACTGTGCTGGATCACACACAGAACTTCTTGCTGTTCCTTCAAACAAGGGGATTTTCCCTGAGCAAACAAGGGACAAGAGCCTTTAGATTTCAATCATCCACTTTTTTGTATTTACTAGACCAGCTCCAGCTAATCCTGGATGCAAGTCTGACACACCCAAACAAAACACTGCTGTCTGTGCTGGAAGTCTCACTGGGTGAAACAAAAACCCTCCGTCGGAATAGGAGCCTCCAAGGAAATCATGGAAGGCAAGAAAATTCCCAAGGACTTGACTGAGACTACCAAAAATATGCAGGATAACATTTACGTGACACAAACCCACTGCATCTCAGGACTGGGTTCTGCCCAAATCTGGGTAGTTCTGCCCAAATTCGGGCAGTTCTGCTGCTGCCCACCCTGTTCCACATCCCCGTGGGGGATGCATGTTTGGCTGCTGCTCTTGGCAAGACTGACCCACTGTGAGGTTCTGCTGAACAAAGCTGTGATTTATTTCTGCAGAGACATCAATATTGAAAATACCACCTCCTGAAAATTAATAGAGTCTCTGAAAAGCAGGAAGTTATTCTCCCGCTGCATCTCTGCCATCATTCAAAGCATGGCCTTTATCACGGAGCACATGAAGGATTAACGCTGACTCCGTGGTACCAAATTAGAAACAATGTCTTGGAAATTAACTCAACTTTCATGAAAGCTTCTGCCAGACGTAAAAGCTGAAGACACTTGAAAGTAAATATATCATGAACAATTTGGCAGTATCAGCTTCTTCACATTGACATTTAATATTGACTGTGAGAGATCAAAACCCTCCTAAAAATCTCCATTGTCAGGGAGTCTGCTCCTGTCACAGCAGCAAGGTTCAGACTGGAATTTCTTGCATTCCCCTTCTCATCAGCAGCCTGAGACAGAGTTCTCTTTCTCTGAGAACTCTTTTGAGTTTCTCATCTCTGTGTTTGTACACTCCTGACCCCAACCTGTTACTGCCAATGGAAAATAAACAGCAGAAAACATTGGATAACCTCCACTATTTCATGTCCCAGAAGGTTATCCCTACTCCCTTGAACAGTGAGCTCAAGGCACTCTCGTGAGGAATTGATTATTCTCTACCTTGTCTATTTAAAATCTGCTTTTCCTCCCGAATTTAAGCACTTTAATATAAGGAATTATAAAGGATAGCTAATTAAAATCCTCTGATGGCCTTCTCAGTGATTAAAACCAGCTGAAGGCATAGCTGCTCCCTTTCAGACTCAGAGCACTTTTAAATCAGACAGAATTTAAGCAGAGGGATCTTCATTCATTTTCCCAAATTTCTGCATTTCCTCCTTTCCAGTACCTGACAGAGGCTTACAAAAAGGCTGGAGAGGGACTTTTCACAAGGGAATGTAGTGACACCACAAGGAGCAATGGCTTTAAGGGGAAGGAGGGCAGGAATAGTTGGGATATTGGGAAGGAATTGAAGATTCCTGCTTTTCTCCCCTGGAGAGATCTCAATGACCTTGTTAACTGCAGGAATTTCTTGGAGAGCTCAACCATTCTCTGCAAAGCATCACTTCCAGTCTAAAGAAACAAATGAGCATTTTAAAATCCTTCTTCCCCTGGCAGTTCCAGTCTCTGCAACAACCACATAAATAGAGCAGCATAAAAATGTCTAGGATGACCAATTGGTAATATTCTTAATTGACTATAATAGCGAAGATTTACAGTTCATTTATTTGCATGTAATTTCAAGTGACTCTTATTATTTTTTACCATTTTTTAAACGCAGAAAACTGGATGCAAATTGAGTTCATAGGTACACCAGGTAATGTAAACCTGGCACAATAAAAAGGATGAGTTTGAAGAGAATATGGGTTTAGTTCTTAAATTTGTGAAGCATAACATAATGAATGCATCTCATTTCACTTTTAAAGCAACCTGAACAACCACACCATCTTTTTTGCAAGCAATTACTCCCCACCCACTGCGACTGTGAGGACAAGAAGTTTGCAAGGACAAACTCTGCACAGGTCAGGAAAGGTCTAAGTATGAAAGAATTATGCAGACCAGCTTCATCCTGCAGCCATTTCACCTCAGCACAGGGAGAACAAAAATCCCATTGGCATTAATAGCGCTGAAGATCAGAGCCTCGGGACACAGCTGAAATGTGAGCTTCACTTTTAGGATATTTAGTTATCATTGCAGGAAAATGAGGTCTTGATTCCATCACTTAATCTTAGATCTCCCGGCCTATACAGAGACAAGGTCACTTGTGGAAATGCTCTTCCAGGAGTCAGAATCAAATCAATAGATAAGAAAATGTATTATTTCTGGTTTGGTTTTTTTTTTTCGTATTACCATTCAACCCTTTCCCATGCTCTACAGAAAGCTACAGAAGAAATGGCCAATTATAGCTCTGCACAATCATGTCCTTCTCTTCTGTTTCACCTTCTACATCTCAGTGAAATTAATCTCATGCTAATGGCAAAAGCTGTTTTTTTTCCTCCCTAACAAACAAAGGAATTAAACGATCTCCGAATCACCGGTGGTTTTCTCCAAGAATGCAAATAAATGAAACAACAGCACTCTGGCAACTTTTGAAGAGCATGACTGGAATTTGAATTATTCAAGCAAATCTGTCAAATCACTGCCAATAATCCATCTTCAAGTACTTCAGGAAACTCAAAGGCCAATTAGTATTTACACCTTTTTTTGCAAGCAAACCTCCATGGTGAAAAATGAAACTTGCCATGATCTGGAACTTAGAAAATAAAGAAAAAAAATTGCTAAATTAGGTTATTTGCCCCAAGAGTCAGCCCAGGAACTGGATGTACCCATTGCCTGAGCCAGGGATTTGTCGGGACTGAAGAGGAGCATCCCACAGCCTCCTCTTGGGAGCCCTTGAACTGTTGGTTGGCTCTCTTTGCTTCTGCTGCTTTGTTAAAGCCAGGGGAAAACAGCAATTGCTTGATTTGATAGGGGAGGTGATCCTATTTCTCTTCTCTTGTCCCAAAGCCATCTCATTTGCTGTCCCCAGAGTGGAAATTTGCCAGATCCTTCCCTGTGTTTTTCTTTTTTCTCCTACCAAATGAGGTGTTTGGATCATAAATTGCCTTTTCCTCCCTGTTTCCTCGAGATCTTGACTCACCCAGCCTTGTCTTTTCTGTCTCAGCCTTTGAGAGTTTGGATCAAGCTTTTATACACCAAAACTTCCTCAAAACCATGTGTTAAGGTAATGGATTTTGGAGTTTTTTCCTGTTTTATAATCCAACACTGCAAAGCATCCACAGCAATGCATACCTCCTCTGGGAATTTCCAGTTTCTCTGACCCCTGGACAAAGGGACACTTGTGTGCTACTAAATTTTGTGAAAAAATATCCTGTTAATATGTGCTTGATTATAAACATTTCCTTTTTAACTGGTCTATTGACAAGATGTGCTGGTGTTTCTGTCATTTATTTGTATTCAGACCCCAGCATAATCTAGCATTTCTATGGCACACATATTTGTTAATGATTTTAGATAAATTTTGTAATTAGAGGTTTGGGATAACAGTTCCTGGCTATTCTTGAAAAGTTTCTTTGGGAGAGAACAGCTGTAAATTGCAATTTTGTTATGACAGCTCTGCGTGTACAGACCAAATAAAATGATAGCAAATGGGAAAGCATCAACTGTAACTCATAAAATGTAATGAGGTATTAAAAATGCAAATCTTGGAGCAGTTTATAACTTGACCTGCTACAGAATTCAGCACCAGGAGCATCACAATGGTCAAACCTCACAGAAACTTCTCTTAAAATCTGAATTCACATAGACAGTATACAGAATAAATTAGACCACAACTGACAGTGAGTCCAGGTTGTATTTCTGCATTTCTAAACCAACTCTTGCTATCTTTTGCATGTTTTCCTTTCCAAAACTTCCCAGCTAAAATCATGTTTGGATCTGAAAAATCTCTGCTCATGGCACTTCCTCCACCCACATAAGATCAACGTTTGGTTCATGCATTTTTAGTTCCAATGAGGGCAGGATTTGAACTCACTTCATGCCTGCACACCATTCTGCCTTCCCTAGCTTTTGCCAAATTTTGTCCCTATTTTGCTCTACCTCCCTACGATTGATTCATCACTCACTGATTCATCCCAAGGCTCAGGAGGTCCTTTTGAACCGCTCACAGATTTTTCTCTCTTTTAAAATGAATCTATTTACTGGGGAAGACATAAATGTGTCTTCCACAAAGCCATTTAAAGTCCCAATTTTGGTCACCTTAAGGAACAGGGGGAGAAGGCACTGGTGTAACAGATCAATTGCTGCATGTGCTTTGTACCCACACAGGAGTTTGATCTGTTTTCTTCCCCTTTCAGTGTGAATATAATCTTTGTGCAGGAGAGAAATGGAGAGATTTTCTGGCAAATGTTCCAAACTGCCCTTTCCTCACCCCTGCTTAATTCAGTTTGTCCTGTCAAACATCCCATCAGGTGAGCAGATTATTAAGCAGGTACCCAGCAGTGCTCAGGGCATGCCCTCCATGCCCTTCTCACTCCACTGAGGAGTTCATTTGCCTTCAGCAGGATCCAAGGCTTGCAGGGAAGGGCACGTTTGGAACCTCTGCTGAAATCAATCCCACTGAATGTGGGGACAGTCCCCAGAAAAAATCCACCAGATGAGGTCAAAGCAAAGCATTGCCAAACAACAAACAAAAAATTAAACAGAAACAAGCCCAGCAAAAGGAAAGCCCAACCTGAATTGCCTTGTCCTTTAGGATAGATTTATTTCATCTGTTTCCATTAGTGGCAGAATCATGGAATCACAGAATCGATAAAGTTGGAAAAGGCCTCCAAGATCAACAAGTCCAGCTGCCAAACAGAACCACCCTGTTCGCCACCAAACCATGTCCTGAAGTGCCACATCCATGTGATTTTTGGATACTTTCAGGGCTGGGGACTCCAAAGCTCCCTGGGCAGCCCCTGCCAAGGCCTGAGCAGCCTTTCCATGGAGAAATTCCTGCTGCTGTCCAAGCTGAGCCTCCCCTGGCCCAGCCTGAGGCCGTTTCCCCTTGTCCTGTCCCTGTTCCCTGGGAGCAGAGCCTGACCCCCCCCGGCTGCCCCCTCCTGTCAGGGAGTTGTGCAGAGCCACAAGGTCCCCCCTGAGCCTCCTTTTCTCCAGCCTGAGCTCCTTTCCCAGCTCCCTCAGCCGCTCCTGGGGCTCCTCCAGCCCCTTCCCCAGCTCCGTTCCCTGCCCTGGACACGCTCCAGCCCCTCCAGGGCTCTCTGGCCCAGAGCTGGACACAGCCCTCGAGGTCCCTCAGCAGGGCCAGCACAGGGGACAGGCCCTGCCCTGGGCCTGTGGCCACCCCATGGCTGGCACAGCCCGGGGGCCATTGGCCTCGTGCCCCCCTGGGCACCCCTGGGCTCTGCCCGGCCGCTGGCACAGCACCCCCAGGGCCTTTCCCCATGGGCCCTTTCCAGCCCCTCTGCCCCAGCCTGGAGCTGCAGGGCTTGGGCTGAGCCCAGGGCAGGACCATCACCTGGTACGATTCCTTCCATTCCAAACCATTCTGGGATTCCATGAGGAGATTCCAAGTTTTCCTTCCAGCTCGCCTTGTTTTCTGTAGTGCAGGGTGGGGGCTGTGATGGTTTTCTGCTGTTCCCCAAGCAAAGACTGAAGCTTCCTATTCAGACTTGTTAGTCCAGTCAAGATGAAGTTTTCCAACAGTGAAAATTAATTCAAGCAACCTCAGAATTCTTTGTTTTGTTTAAATATTTTTTTACAAAATAATAGACCCATTACCAGTAAGTTGTCTCCCTGTTTTCACAGTTTCTCTAACACACTGCCTTTTCTTCTCCTCTTACATGCATTAAAATTAAAAATTGTCTTCATTCTTGCTAACAGCCTTTCAAAGCTATGCTGGAACACTACAATTACACAAGAAGTAATATACAGCACTTTTAAAAGTTTGTAAAAATTAAATTCTAGTCTTTCAAAACAGATAATAGCCTTGCAAACATGAACCATGAAGGTTTAGAAACACAGTAAAGCCTTGGAAAGCTGTAATTAATTAAAGAGCACTTATAAAATCATTTGATACTTGAACAGAGCATCATCATTTTTAGGGACTGGAGGGGTTTATGCTGAATAAATCTTTTGCTCTTAGTTGGGAAGCTGTGGGACTTGCTCTGCACGAGGTATGCAATCACATCACTGAGTTTCCCTATGGTTCCCATCAGGGCTTGAGCTTCCCATTTTCCTCCCAATGGAAATGAGATCTTTCAGAGTTTTCCCAGTGGGAGTCTGGCTTATATCAAGGTGGTATTGGCCAAAAAGCAGAGTGGCACTCTGGTTTAGATGGAGGCTTGTGTTTTATTGGGTTCTCCAACATATTTTTATTGTAGGGCTTGGGAATGGTAATTCCTCTTGCTCTGTTGGACATTAAATCTCTGGGATTCCTGAGGTGGAGTTTCCCTCTGTTGTGAAATCTGGTTCATCTCAAAAGGGGTACTTGGGACTTTTTGTGTGCTGTGATTGGAATCCCAATCTTTTCAACTACATGAAGTAAGGAAAAAAAAACCCCAAACTTCTGAATTAGGGAATTGCAATTTAAATTTGCAGCACTCAGGGAATCAACTCTTGAAGTGCGAAGCTCAGGTAAGAAATTAAAAGCAGGATTGGAATTACAGAAGGTCAGAGACAAAGCAGCCTTTTCCACACATCATTTACTCCCCGTGATGCATCGTCCACGCTTCCAAATGAGTGTGCCCCATGCCGGTTTTTAAGGAGAGAAGTTTATTTTCTCATCGAGAAATGAAGTTTGAAGCATTATCTCCCTCCTAATGAGGTGAAACTTGTTTTACCTTTCCCTCCTGGTGAGTGCAGGTAGCCAGAGGCCTTGCTAAGTGCTCATAAATTCGGGGTTAATTTCAGCAAATTTCAAATTCAACAGTTTCCAAATGGGGATATGCTGAGGTAAGTCACTTTGCTAAAATACGAGGAATTTAATTGTGTTAAGTCCTCACCTCATTAGATATGTTGGGGAATTTGCCAGAAGTAAATGCTGTTGTCTTGGTTTCACGGTTATGTAGTGGTTAGCTTGGTGTAAGTGTTTTAACATTGCAATTAGAACACAGATACATTTTTATTCTCCTGTAGTAAAATGATTCAGTATGTATAATTAATTTAGTATGTATAATTAATCAGGCCTGCTCTGGGTTTCTCTCTGCATTCTTAGCTTTATGGCAGGGCTGTGCGAAAAAAAATAAAATATTATAGCACTGGCATTAATTTTTATCTGTAATGCATGTTCCTGTGAAAGGAAAGAGCATAAACACCCCAATGCTACTTCCAAGGGCAAGCTTTTCTCTTTCAAAGAACCTTGGTTTTGTCTGGAGAAAGCAGGGAGCAGAGCAAGGAGTGTCTCATTCCTTGGACATCTCCAGCCCCTCTCTGCTCAGCCCCGGCACACACGAGCTGGAGGAATTAAAGGAATTGCTCAGTTTCATTTCTCTGGGACTTAATAAAGTTGCAGCAGCTGAAGCTGGATGCTCCTCTGTGGTTCCCAGAACAATAACATCTGTCACCTGGCTGGGGGAGGTGTGTCACACTTCCATAATGCCACTGTTTTCTTCCCAGGATATCAATTTCCCCTGGGGGATGTTGCTGTATCTGAGCCTCCATCCCTCTCTGCACACTTTTTACTGCTGTTTAGTTTGTTTCTAGGTGAGGGCTAAAGCTCTGCTATAAGCATGGGTACATTTTTCAGGATTCTCTCTCCAGCTGCAGATGTTAACACACTCTTCTTGCTTTTAACAGCTCAAGGCTGGCTCTTGCAATTAGCTAGACTCAGGGCTTTTAAATTCCTGGAATGCTGGATTGGCCAGTGTCTGGCAGCAGCCCTTGCTCTGAAGAGGCATCACCATAGTAATTTCATTTTTCCTCTCTCTGGTGGAAGCTGAGAATGCAAAAACTATTTGTTATTTCAAAGAAAAACGTGGGATAGAGGCCCTGATGTTGTTTCTGGTTTTCCCCGGATGTTTTCTGACTGCATCCTTTTTCCTTTGGGAGAGGAATTCAAAGTTCTAAATCCACCCACAGAGTTTTCTGTCTCTCCCTCTCCGAGTGTTCAAGCCTTTGCTGTAATTCCTGTTGTCGCTCAGTTGTTTTGGAGTGTTAGTGATGCATTGGTGGATCAGGGGCTTATTTTGCCTAATGGCTTTCTTGGCTGTTTTCCTGGTAGGAGAAGTGAGAAATATGGACATGAGCTGTGTAGTAGGGTACGAGCTGTGGCAGGTTCTTGGGAGATCTCTCAGCCCCAAGCAGAAATCCTCTTGCCTTTCCTGAGAGCCTAACGAATTCCATTCCCGCAGCTTCATTTAATGAGTCTTAACAAACCTGGGATAAAATTTAAGGCTTCTTGAGGTGGTTGCCCACTTTCCCCTGGCTGGCAGATTTTGGGTTTCTTATTCTTCTTAAAATCTCCTGGCTGCACTGCTGAACTGAACACTGTGCAGGGAAGGGCAGAGAATGCAAAAGGTTGATAGCAAATGAG
Source organism: Vireo altiloquus (assembly GCA_013396875.1). Lineage (NCBI taxonomy): Eukaryota > Metazoa > Chordata > Aves > Passeriformes > Vireonidae > Vireo > Vireo altiloquus. Next base: position 22,230 of record VZRF01012016.1, on the reverse strand, counting down.
GATAACACCCAGGTCACAAGACTTCAAGCCTGTAATAGACTCTGATATCAATGAGATTGAAAGGATAATCTGATCCCAGGATTTCTAGGCCGATGTGGAGCCTGTGGATCCCTGTATCCACAAAAGGCTGCTCAGTGACCTGAAGGTGACATGATTTGTGTGTGATATATTTGAAAAAATAGAGAAATATTCTGAGAATGCAGGGCCAGGTTATTTCCTGTCCTTAGTTTGGCTTCTTCTGCCTGCTACCTCTGCAGCTCTGTCTCCTGGTGGCAATCTGAGGGACAACCAGACTGGACCTACAGGATGTTTCTGGTGGAAAAGGGGGATGTGCTGTTGTGTATTGGGAACCAGATCCTTCCAGCTGAGGAGGTGTCACTTCTCCCCCAAGGAAGGTCACAGAGTTCCTGTTTGAACCTTGCTTCTCATCTTTATTAGATATAATTTTCTTACAGGAAATACTGTTCCCATCTCTAAAAAGGGTGGAAAAGGGGAGCCTGGGAACCACTGCCCTGTCAGCCTCCCCTCTGTGCTGGGAAGATCCTGGGACAGTCCCTCCTGGAAGCTCTGCTGAGGCTCACAGAGCACAGGGAGTGGTTTGGGACAGCCAGCATGGCCTCACCAAGGGAAAAGCCTCCTGACCAACCCCGTGGCCTTCTCTGGGGAGAAACTCCATCAGTGGACAAGGGAAGGGCCACGGATGTCATTTATCTGGAATTCTGGAAAGCCTCTGACAGGGCTCCCCACAACATCCTTGTCTCTGGCCTGGAGCCAGCTGGATTGGATGCATGGATGGTGGATGGATGAGGAAGTGGTGGGACAAGCACAGCCAGAGGGTTCTGCTCAATGGCTCAGAGTCCTGATGGACATCGGTGGCCAGTGGGGTCCCTCGGGGGTCTGTACTGGGACCAGTGGTGTTTAATAACTTCATTAACAGATGAGGGGACTGAGGGCACCCTCAGCAGGTTTGCAGGGGACACTGAGCTGAGAGTGACCTGATTGTGACCTTCCAGTGCATGAAGGAGCTACAGGAAACCTGGAGAGAGACTTTGGACAAGGGATAGAGGGGCAGGACACAGGGAATGGCTTCCCAGTGCCAGAGGGCAGGGCTGGATGGGATATTGGGAAGGAATTGTTCCCTGGGAGGGTGGGCAGGCCCTGGCACAGGGTGCCCAGAGCAGCTGGGGCTGCCCCTGGATCCCTGGCAGTGCCCAAGGCCAGGCTGGACATTGGGGCTGGGGGCAGCCTGGCACAGTGGAAGGTGTCCCTGCCCATGGCAGGGGGGGCACTGCATGGGCTTTAAGGTCCCTTCCAGCCCAGGCTGTTCTATAATTCTGTGACACTGCCTTTATTCCAATGAGCTGCTGTGAAGAAAGGAGGAGAAATTTGTAGAAGGAAAAAAAGGCAATCCTATTTTCTCCCCTTATTTTTCTTGTCTTCTTTTCTGTCTTTCTTGGACACTTGTCCCAAGTTGATGGTGTGGTCTGCCTTATGCAAGGTAAAACAACATCTTTTCCCAAAGCATTCTCCTGCCGAGTGCTGTCTGGAAACTGAGAGTCTCATTTGATGCTTAATTACAGATTTGATTTCAAATAAATGGGAATTGTTTTTCTGTGGCAAGGAGTGTAAAGGACAATTTTAAGACCTAAAATCTCCATTGGGTCTGTTTAAAATTCCTGCTGTTGTAGGAAGAGAGAGCGAGAGAAGTGCTGCTTTGTAGTGTTTAAAAAGAAAAGCTTTTCTCTAGCAGGAAAGTAGAACCCTCTAAATAAAATCCTTGTCCATAATGGGCAATTCCAGGGAATGCTGGTGCAAGATCCTGCCAATCTGAGGGACTGTCCCACTTAGTGTCTTCCCTGTGAGAAATTAGTCTTCTGTGAGCTGTCACACCATGGAATAGAAAGTTTTATCTTAATTGGGACTAAGTTAAAGATCATGGGATTGTTGGATGGATGGGTGTCCTGCCTATACAATTCCTGACTTTCTCTGGACAACCAGAGGGAGCTGTCTGTATGTGTGTGCTTTGAGAAAGGGAGCATTTTTCCAAACTAACATGGATAAATAACACTGTGAACTCCTGGCTAAGGGTAAGCCAGGCTTTTCCTCAGAGGATATTTTCTGTACAAGAACAATTATTACTCAGTCACGTTCCTTTGGGCCACACAGGATGTTGATTGAAGCCTCTTATTTCTTTTCATAGATTCTTGACGTCATAACTTTTCCCTTCTTTATGCTGAAGATTTATAGTTTCATAGAATCATGGAAGGGACCCTCAGGGATCATGGATCCAGCTCCTGGCCCTGCCCAGACCCCCCAACAATCCCACCCTGGGCATCCCTGGCAGTGCTGCCCAAACGCTCCTGGAGCTCTGGCAGCCTCGGGGCTGTGCCCATTCCCTGGGGAGCCTGGGCAGTGCCCAGCACCCTCGGGGGGAAGCAGAACCTTTCCCTGATACCCAACCTAAACCTCCCCTGGCCCAACTCCAGCCTCTCCCAGAGTCCTGTCCCTGTCCCAGGGAGCAGCAATCAGTGCCCAAGGGGTGTTGCAGACCCAGTCTTTTAATACATCAACTTTTATAGAAGTAAGAAAACCCAGCACTGGATTTTCAGGGATTTTCATAGCAGGTTTGTTGAATGAGTATAGCAGAAAGCAGGAATAGTCCCTGGCTAGGCTGCACCTAATAAATATCTATATATTGGTGTCATTTGCTATGCTCTGCTTTCTTTGAGGAGGACTTGGCAGTCGTAATTAATTCTGAAACCAACCCATCCCTGAATTCCACATTACATGGCTGACAATTTTTCTCATTTTTGTTAGAAGAATCCAATTTAGTTGTGATTGACCTTTGTTCCTTCCTTATAGCAGAAGTTATTTGAGGAGCAGGTTTTATCTAAAGCTAATGTATTTGATGTGTTTGGGGAGAAATTTATAAGGAAGCTCTGAAAAGGCTGCATAAAACTTACAGATCTGAAAATATTTGAGGAATCTGGTGCATTATGGTGTGGGTATTTTAAGGTTGTGACAGCATTGGATTCAATCTGTTTTCCTCAGCTGAAATGAACACCCAGATTTAGCACTGAGTCCCACTTGGATTGCTTTAGGTTGTTTATTTTTCCTTGTTTTTCATCTCACCTCTTCCCACATTTAAGAATGAGATGGTGGTGCAATGCTGGCAATATTCCCTCATGTTACTTCATTATTATTATTAATATTAAAAATAACCTTGTTCCGTGAGTTTAAATGGAGCTTTTTCATAGAAATGAGAAATGTTTGTCTCCCTGAAGGAATCAAATAATTGATATATATGTGTTGTGTGCAGGTGTGGTATTTAGCAGGCACGGAACATTCCTGCATGGAATGGAAGTGTGTGAGGCTGCTTCTGGAAAGTTCCTGGAGCTTTAGAAACTTCCTTTCGTCCACCTGAATGCTTCAAACTCGGCCAAAAATCCAGAACTCAGAGATGTGGATATTTTCCTGCCCATCACTTCCTTTTCTATCAGTCCCCTAAGAGGTTTTTTTTTAAGATAACTACATTTATGTTGAGGGTCTTGTTCCAACCTGTGACACATGTCAGGCAGTGAAGTTAAAGTTGTATTTATACTTGGTGGATGAGAATTTGACACGTGTTCTTTATGTTGTGAAAACAAGAGATTCTCAGGCTGTGCCTCATCTGATCTTTGCCTCACTGCAGCAGCAGAGGTGCCAAAGGCAGGCACAGCTCCTCCCTGACACAAGGAATTACTTTCCTGTGTGGAATTAGTGATTTGTAGTCACCGTGACAACAAAAATGCTCATAAAGCACTTTTCTCCTGGGAGAATTCCTGTCCTTGGGCCTTCCCACTGTACTCTGGGAACTGGCAGAACTGGAATCCAGGCTGGGGATGAGCAGCTGGAGCAGCCCTGGGAGAAGGAGCTGGGGGTGCTGTGGGTGAGAGCTGGCACCCAGAACCCCCCTGTGCCCTGGGCTGAGCCCCCAGCGTGGGCAGCAGGGGAGGGGAGGATTCTGCCCTGTGCCCCTGTGCTCAGGTGAGACCTCACCTGCAGAGCTGCCCCAGGGCCCAGCACAGGAGGGACCTGGAGCTGCTGGAGAGAGCCCAGGGGAGGCTCCAGGATGATCAGAGGGATGGAGCAGCTCTGCTGGGAGGAAAGGCTGGGAGAGCTGGGATTGTTCAGCCTGGAGAGGAGAAGCTCTGGGGTGACCTCAGTGTGGCCTTGCAGGGCCTGAAGGAGCTGCAGGAAACATGGAGAGAGAGGATTTACAAGGCCCTGGAGGGACAGGACACAGGGAATGGCTTCCCAGTGCCAGAGGGCAGGGCTGGATGGGATATTGGGAAGGAATTGTTCCCTGGGAGGGTGGGCAGGCCCTGGCACAGGGTGCCCAGAGAAGCTGTGGCTGCCCCTGGATCCCTGGCAGTGCCCAAGGCCAGGCTGGACATTGGGGCTGGGAGCAGCCTGGGACAGTGGAAGGTGTCCCTGCCCATGGCTAGGGATGGAACTACATTACCTTTAAGGTTCTTTCCAACCATTCCATGGTTCAGTGACTCTATGACATCAGCTCAGGCTCATATTGTGCCTTCATTTCATATAGAAATACAGAAAAGTCGATTTTGATCAAAGATTGAATAAATTTCTGGACAGGGAGCACAATTGAATCATGTCCCTAAATGTTTTATCTTTGCTGTGGCTGGAACCTTTATCCAGAGATGCTATTTTTGAAACTAACGGCAAGAACTGAGCTTAGGAGAATTTAAAAACACTCAGTTTTCTATAAATCAGCCTCTTCTACATTTACTTTTTTTTTATCCCACCACATCCAGCAGATCAGATGTGAGAATTATTTTGGAGTGGAATGGGATATAGTGTCGGTCTAGTGGCTGCTGAAGATGAATAGTCTCTAAATAAGTAATAAAGCTGAAGTGGCTGTAACTCGCTCTGAGGAATTTGTTTATTGATACTTTCTGCCACTTGAACTTAGATTTTGCTGCCATCACGTTGAAATGGGCATTGCCATTGGTTTTTATTTCTCGGATCTTTGTTTCTGGAGGGGAGGGCTGGGGGTTAATTGTGGGGTTTGGGTTTTGTGATTGGTCCTTTAGAAGCTGTATGAGCATTATCCTGACAGGGCAGTTATTTCTTATTACAATGTACTCCAACCAAGGCTTGAAATTACAATTTAAGGGAGGTTATTATACTTTACTGCATCATCTAGAAGTTTGCTAAGCAAAATATTTGTTTATAAAGAATTCCATTTGGGTTTCTGCAGTGCTGAACCAATGACAAATCATAATTGGTCTTTTGTGTGCAAAAATATTTTCCATGCCTTCAGTTTTTTATGAAGTTTATCCCAATTTGTCTCTTTCTCCTGGTACTAATAATATTTCGTTTTAAAGCTTTATATCATGCAGCCATGACTTCCATTTTTGATCCACTTCCCAAACAGTGTCCTCTTTTATAGTGAGTAGAGCAAAAACGTGTGAATGTGTCTGTGAAAACTTCAGAGAAGCTGTGGCTGCCCCTGGATCCCTGGCAGTGCCCAAGGCCAGGCTGGACATTGGAACACCTGGGATAGTGGAAGGTGTCCCTGCCCATGCCAGGGGTGGCACTGGATGGGCTCTGAGATCCCTTCTAACCCAAACCATTCTGGAATTCTGGGATTCCAGGCTGTTTCTGTCTCCTTTGTGTGTCCCTGGGAGCTGGTCCTGGAGCAGGAGGCAGCCTGAGCCTGGAGCTCCTCTTCACTCTCACATGGTGGCTTTTCCCTTCTCCAGCACCTGGGAGAGTGGTCAGGCTTGTGGTGCTGTGCCAAGTGCGCAGTGGGAAGGGGGAGGGTCTGGATTTGGACAGCCTGTAGTGTATCTGGGTCCTGGGGTTTATTTAGGAGCCTAACAAGATCAGAGCTTTTACCTGACTGGATTCCCTCACACACTCACCCCTGTGAGCCACCCTCAGCTCAGCATCTTTATATCTCCTGCCTTTCCTGCCCTCAGGGCAGATCCCTGCTGGCTGGGAAGGCTGCACAGGAAATGCTGCTCGTTCACCCACTCTCTCCATTCCCAGGGCTGAGCACCATCAGCTGAGGTCCCCAGGCACCCTGTGACATTTGTGTGCATGGATTGTCCCCATTTCCAAGCTCTCCCTGTGCTGCCAGCAGCTCTCCTTCTAACCCAATGATTGCTCCGTTCTTTGCAGGCCCCAAACCCTGCGCTCCCCTCAGGCTATGTGCAGAGCTCACAGGATCAGCTCCCTGACTTGTGTTTCCACCTCACCTCTCTCTTTTAACAGGAGGATTCAGGACGTGGCGATTTTGTTTAATCCAGCATTACTAAAATTTAGTGATAAACATGATGAGTCAAAGGCTTCTGTGGAGAGTTCAAGAGTTCACTTTCACACCTTCATGCACAATTCTGTGCTGGCTGTCTGCATGCACTGTTTAACCATCAGAAGAACCTCAGGCTGCAGCGTCTCCAAATGTCCTGACAGCTGCAGGGATCTCATGGCACTGCTTTTTTCCCTGTGCTGCCTCCCTATGGAGCCCATTCCACAGGTGGATTAACTGAGGGATGATTCTTCTCACACCAATGGTTTTCCAGCCCTGCAACGAATTGTCCCTTTTTGAGTCATATGATTCCTTTGCATTAGCAGGTCAATTCCAGGCCGATTCCAGCCGGCTTAATGGAGCATGGGAACACTTCTCCAAGTGCTTGGCTGACACAAGGGGAAGATGGATGGTGGTGGCAGGAACCACTGTTGCTGCAAGAGAAGCTCAGTGTCTCACTCCTCTTTTCCTTCCTGCTCATCTCAGCTGGGAGAGCAGGAAGCTGTTCCTCAGTGCTGGAGCACTTGGGTGTGCTCTGGGCTGAGCATTAAAATCCAGGTGGCTTTTGGCTTTCATCACCAAACCCAAGAGTTTCAGAGTCACTGCCTTCCCTTTTTGGGTCCAGGTTTGTGCATCTGCTGTGGTTTCCAGCTTTTGTGGGTTCCAGGCACTGCACAGGCTGACAGCACAAGGAGCAGTGCAGGTCAGGGCATGGGAATATCCCTCTTGCTCCATGGAAAGGCTGCTCAGGCCTTGGCAGGGCTGCCCAGGGAGGTTTGGAGTGGCCATCCCTGGAGGTGTCCAAGGGAGGCCTGGAGGTGGCACTCAGTGCTCTGAGCTGGGGAGAGAGCATCAGGCACAGCTTGGACTGCATGGGCTGGGAGGGCTTTTCCATCCTCAGGGATCCTGGGATACTGCAATTAAACAGTAATGTGACTCTCCTTGGTGCTCTGGACTTCCAGAGTGAATTAGATTGGGAAGAGAGTTGAGTGCAGTTGTGTGCAGCATGGGCCTCAGGAGTGCCTTTGCCTCTTCCTCATCTCAGGTTTAGTTCTTGGTAAAAGGAAGAATATTTTGGAAAGACAGGAGCCTCTGGAACTGAAACAGAGCTCATATTTCACCTGGAAGTTGTGGAAAAACTTGAAATCTGAGACTGCCAAACAAAACTGCTAAAGGTGAGAACTCAGCAGTGGTAGAGGATCAGTCCCTGTGTGCTCCATGGAGGTTGCTGTGTACTATAAAAAGTTAAATATGTTTTCTTGGTTCTTATTCCAGCTATCCAGGAATTATTTTACTGAAGGGCAGGGCAGATTTTGCTTGTGGTCTCAGAGTGAGCACATATCCAGCTAGGAATGACACACTGACCATGGCAATCACACATGATGAGACTGTGGTGAGTTTTGCTGAAGAGTGTAATTTTAGGCACATTTTATAGCAGTCAGGATAGTTGAAATCTAATGGCTATGTTGGAAATGTCAGAATTCAGCAGTCAAACAGCCAAATTCATTTGGCACCAACCACGAAATTCTGATCATGCAGAAGGGACATCATCACCTGAAATGTTCAGCTTAAAGACACTGCCTCACTTTGCAGGCACTGGTGTTGAAATACACACAGAAATACAGAAGGGTCACTCTTTGTACCTTTCTGTGCTGGTCAAGTGATGTCTGTGCACATCTGGAGCAAAACCAGGTGGGTGAAGGGTGCAACATTGTCTTCTGGTGTTTTCCCATGGTCTCAGAGTTGAGGATGAGCTCCAGCTCTCATCAAACCTCAATTCTTTAGTGATTCTCTGATTATTAAACAAGGAGCAACCAACAGAAGGTGGAAGAGACCTTGAGGGTTTTTCATAGAGTAGAGGAAAACTGATGAGGCTCAGTGACTGCAGGGTCTCCAGCAGGCCCTTCAGAGAACAACTCCCAGCTAAGCAGACCTTAAAAGACAGGATCCAGTAGTCCTTTTATTTAAATGCTTTCACAGAGCATTGTATTGCTTTTATTGGACTATTTTATAAAAAGTTCTAAGCCATATAATGGCAGTAAAATGAAATGTGAGGGCTTGAAAGATTCTGCCAGATTGTGTTGGCTGTGACTCACCTCTCACCAAGATCATTGTGTCTCAACCCCTGGTTTTTTACGTTGTAATAATAAAATCTTGAAATATGGCTTCATTTTGGAGAGAATATAATAACTTTGTGAGAATTACTTAGTGAAAAATATGTTCTGCCATTAAAGATGGATAGTTCATAGGATTAATCCTCCTTCCAGGGTATTCACTGATACACTTACATAGGTGATATATTCTCCATGTTCAGAAATCCCAGGAGGGCTCAGGCTGAAGGGAGCCCAGTGGGCAGCCGGTGGCACCTCCCTGCTGCAGCAGGGCCATGCCAGAGCCCAGGGCACAGCAGTGTGTGCACAGAGCTCTGCAACAGCCCCAGGGAGGAGAGCCCAGAGCCTCTCTGGACAATGTGCTCAGGGCAGAACTTCCTTTAGTCTTCTGCTGAGGTCACAAAAGAAGGTACAGTGCCACAGCAGGGAGAGGAGTGAAATTTCTACTCTCCTTCTTCCAACCCTAAGGTAAATGCATGTGCTGCTGCAGGGCAAGAGATGGCAGAGGAAGCACTTAGGATATAACACCAGGGTCCAGTGGCTCTTTCTTACAGCCAGAAACACAAAAAAATCATGTGACAGCATTGCTTTGATTTGCAGTTCCCCTCCCATCTGCTCCCTTTGGGGTTTTCCTCCAGAGCTCCTCAAAGGAGAATCCACAGAGGCTCCCTGCAGTCTCTGCAGGCTTTCCCCACAACCACAAACCATCTTTCCTGTGTGACCAAGATCACCTGCAGGAGCCTTTGAGGCCTCAAAGGTGGGGAAAAGGCTCTGCAGATATGCTTGAACAAACTCAGTCACTTAAATCACTGTGCATTTAACATAATTGTTCCTGAAGGCTGTGAAAACCTGGAATTATTTCACATCAAGTCGCCTCATTATGGAGGTTATCGGTAGTGCCACGTTTAATTTGCTGGGAATGAAGTGCTGTGAGAAGAGATGCAATTTTCACAGTCATGGCATCTTGTTTTGCAGCACAGATATATAAACACACTTTTAAAACTGGGGTGCATTTATTGATTAATAAAATAGCCTCAGAAACTTCTGGATGCAGTGGTAACATCTTGTGGGAACTCACTGGTGGTTTTCAATTGAGGGGTCCCACAAGTGCATGTTTTTAGTTCTAATTACAGGGATTTTCAACATCTAACTTAAAAATATATAAATGAAAATAAAAACTGGATCACTAAGCCCTGTGGTTGCTTGGTGATCTGAAAGCTTTTGTAAAGCTCCTTGTGACAGCCTGGGACTGCAAGCAGAGAACAAATATGAAGTTGTAAAGACACCTCCGAATGTGAAATTGTTGAAGGATGGGCCATGGAAAACATTAACTGATTGGAAACTCCTTCCTTCACACCTTTGAAGGTTTAATAGTTAAATATATGCGATGTTTTTGCTGGCTGTAAACTGTCTGCTGTCTGAGGAGGTTTGTCCTTTGCAGAGATCCCACCTGACCTCTGACCACCTCAAGTTCAGCAGCTCAACAGGAACATTTAGGTTGGATATTGGGAAGGAATTGTTCCCTGGGAGGGTGGGCAGGCCTGGCACAGGGTGCCCAGAGAAGCTGTGGCTGCCCCTGGATCCCTGGCAGTGCCCAAGGCCAGGCTGGACATTGGGGCTGGGAGCAGCCTGGCACAGTGGAAGGTGTCCCTGCCCATGGCAGGGAGTGGGATGAGATGAGCTTTGACATCCCTCCCAACCCAAACCATTCCGTGTATGATTTTTATTGTTGGGGCAGCCACAGTTGTGTGGCAGGTGATGAAGTATCAGCAGGAAGGTTGCTGAGGGTTCACATGCACCATAATTCCACACTATCTTTCCCATGCAGACGTTTGCCCTGCGAGATACCAACAATTTTATGGCTTTTCTTGCAACCCCTGTGAGTGAGTTACGGGTTCATTTCTGCAGGGGAGAATGAACAACATTAATGGGGCTTTGGAGAGCACTTTGAGTTGCAGAATGATGTATCCTTATCTTTTGAAGTTCTCCTGTACCAATCTTTGGAGCAGATATGAAATCATTCAAATGGTGCTTTATGACCTCCCTTTGGGAAAACAAATGTCTGTAAACATTGCTCTCTTTTGATGCCCTAGAAGTAGCTCCTACCTTTGTATACTGATTATAGCCACTGTGCTTACAGATCCTGCTGTCTTCCCCTTTTATCTTCTTTTTTTTTCCCCAGCTCTTGCACATTGTTTTGGTTCAGATTAGTAAAAGCTTTCACATTCACAGGAGAAGCTGGGTGTGGAAAATATGTCCCAAAGGAAACCTAGGGGCTGATATGACTTATTTCTACTCATAGGCCACCGATGAGAATTAAATTGAGGTCAGCCCTGGGCATAAAGGTTTATTTGAGAGTGTTGGTGTTGAGATGAGGTACAATTAGTGTGTGACCTCGGGGTGCTGCAGCTGAGCATATCCCATTGTTCAGCAGTGAAAGCTGCTCCCCTGCTCCAGAGGGAGAGAAAAATGGCTTCAAAGGATGCTGTCAAAGGTGCCACAGGGTGGGAGGGCACTGCTGGGGTCTGGCATCCAGAAAATGACCATGGGGCATCTTGAACTTGTCTGTTTTCTCCTTTAGCTCACAGTTTCTGGAATCGTTCCCCTGGGAGCTGTAAATTTAGCCCTAAGTGGTTCCCTGTCTTGTTCCCACCTCCATGGGTTCATTCCTGCTTTATAGCCATTGGGGAAAGGGAAGGGAAGGGAAGGTGCGGGAAGGGAAGGGAAGGTGCGGGAAGGGAAGGGAAGGGAAGGGAAGGGAAGGGAAGGGAAGGGAAAGGGAAAGGGAAAGGGAAAGGGAAAGGGAAAGGGNGAAGGGAAGGGAAGGGAAGGGAAGGGAAGGGAAGGGAAGGGAAGGGAAGGGGAATAGCCTCCCCTGCAGTGGTGTTTACTCCAGGGATATGTACAGCTGGGAGCTGGATCCCGTGGCAGAGCCATGATGCTCTCACAGCACAGGTGCTCTTTGTGCACCTCTATCAGTGCAGTACAGTGGCTCTGTGAGGCCAGAGCAATGATGGAATTCCTCTTCACATCTTTTCCTGATCCCTCCTGGGGCTCTCTCTACCTTTCCACACACCTCACAGCAGGTGTTAGTTCATAGTTATCTGGGATAGACTCATTTACCCAGACTTTCCTCACATAAAACGTGGATCATCACCACAGTAAACATTGAAATTGGTTCTAAGCTGAATCCTGACACTTCCAGCCTCTCTCACACCCTTTTTCTAGTCCCAGATACCTTTGTTATGTGTTAATTTCTGTGAAATAGGAGGTGCAAAGCATTGCATGGGAGCACCTGGCAGGTTTCTGGGTTCCATCATGTATTTGCCAACTGTGGGTCACTGTAATTTCAGGGGAAATTCTTTTTTGAATTTAAAACATGAGGTTTTTTTCATACAGAAATTGTTTCGTGCAAGTCACATTATTACTAACAGCTCAGCATTAACCCTCGAGGATGGGTGAAGCTTCTTCCTACACAAACTGTGTTAAATCCATGGAGAAGTGACTTGGAATGCCACAGGGTATGCATCCAAAGGTTATATTCTCTGAATCCTTGTATTTAACAATCAGTTGGTGTTCCTTGCCTCCCACATGTTGCTTGGAAAATGTTCTCATGAATTCAGTCTAAGCAAATCCAGTGTTTTGAGCTCTTGAGGCTTTAAAAATCAGGTTGGCTTTGGGATAGTAGAAGGCTGGTAGGTGTCATCAGGCTCACACTGCTGTAATATATTTTGGGGTTCTTGGTGTTTGGTTTTGGGGGTTTTTTTTTCCCCAAAATTCACAGTATTTCTCTGTTAGACTTTTGTAAAGAACACATCTTGCCGGCTGGGATAATTTGCGTGGCAGTTTTTCCCATTTCACTGCCCCTGCTGTTTATGCAGGGATGTAATTTCAGTTGTAATTTGACACAGGCTCGTTTTTCTGTCTCTGTGAAGATTCTGGTGAGGGGAGGTTTGCTCTCCATCTCTACTTGATGAACAATACAATATTCAGATGCTGTGTGGACCCTGCATTTCAATTTGGCTCATCACTGATGAAATATGGAAAATGTTCAGTGCTGTGTAATCAAATAATTCAAACCCTGCTGAGGCGAGGAGGTGAGGGGTGGGAGAGCTCAGTTTAAAAAGCAAACCCTGAATTCTGCACAGTCTTTGGTAGGTTCTAAAGTAGTTTTGGGAAAAGACTGAGGAAATGTAGGCCTGTCTTGAAGAGGGAACCTGGGGAATTTGGAGAACCAGGACAGAGAAGCCCTTGGTGTGGGGTGCATGGAGGAGTTGGAATGCCACAAGCTGGAAAGGTCTCAGGAGGGAGTCATGTAGAGAATTTGTAAGGGTGTCTTGTTGTCCTGGTTCCTTCCTGCTCTGTTTGGATGGCAGAGCACGGAAAACTGAGAGTCCTTGACTTGGGATAAGCACAACCCAGCACCAACCACAGCAGCAGTGCCCTAGCAATGGAATCCTCATCCTAAATCCCACCCCACAGCACTGCACCAGCTCCTGGGAGGAAAAATAACTCAGGCCCAGCCAAAGCCAGGGTTTCTGGGAGAGCAGGAATTTGCTTTGTTTTCGTTGGCCTTCAAAGGGGTGGAACAGGGTAAGACATGGAGGAGACACAAGGAAAATTTATGGGAGCATGTTGGACTGGGACACTCAGATGTGTCCATAATCAAAGGAAGGCAAAAGCTGAGAGGGAACAGTTGGATAACATTTTTTTTTTGGTCTGGGAAAGACACTTTAACAGTCACATTTTTCAGAGCCTCCCCATTTCTCTTTAGTGATTCCCACACCATTCCCTATAGGCAGGTGGGATTGATGCCCCTAGCACTTGGCATTCTGATGACATCAGTGGTTTTATCACTTGTTTCGTTTTTCACCTTGTTGTTGGGATTCTGAAGTTTCTTCACCATTTCATGTGCTCTGCAGAATGTTATTGTTATGCAGAGGAGAAAATACCTAAGTTTTATTCAAGGGTTTTTCGCTCATTTGAGGTTTGTGTTAAAAAAAAAAAAAGTGGGATTGGATTTTTTGAATGTGATTTTCTTAGTGCAGCCTCTTCCAATTAAGTACTTCTTGATAAGAAACAGATTAATAGAAGAGCTCTCATGATATGAGAATGAAATGAGTTGTTTGTTTTAGGCTTGTAATTATCCTCGGCGATGGTTTTAGAGTTGTAACTGATTTGTAAGCTTTAATAATCATAATATGCCATCATACCTTGCAGCATTCCATGGATAAATCCATCTCTGCTTCCGGCTTGGAGTATCAGCACATTTAGCGTGCTTGTGTTTTCCACGGTTTAATTAAAACTTTTAATTACCACGATTTCAAATTGCCCATTCTGGCAGCCTGTGGATGGATGGAATGAGGATCAAATTGTTGTCTTGGGAGAATGCTGGAATTTACAGTGGAATCCATGGAACCACGAAGAGCTCAGGTGTTTTTTGGGCATTTGAAAGCTGGTGTGTGCCTTCCTTCTCCATCAGTTACAGGCTTTTCATAAAATTGCTTTCTCTGGCACATGGGCAATGAGAAATCTCTGTCCCTGACAAATAAAATGAGTATTTTTCCCTCAGAATTAGTGAGGAGAGGCAGCCGGAATGACTCCCTGTCCATAATGCATTCATTCGGAGCAGAACAAATGGTGTGAGATCCCTGCTGTCTGCTCGGGTTCCAATTTCACTACATGATGACTTAAAAGGGGAAAAAAAAATATCACGGAATGTTATTTTGCTCTATTTGAGATGCGGAAGGAATTTTAAGTTCTTTCATGTCGAGACCACTCTGGCTTGGTAAATATGTAGCTGAATATTTGGCTTCAAACAGACAAGATGAATATATCTTGGCATATAATATAAAATAATGATATTACAACATAATTCTATGATATAACATGGCAAATACCATAATTCAGCTGGGAGGCTGTAGGGGCTAAGGGTGGAACTGAAATCCTGGAAAGCATTTCAAAACCATCAAGAAAAGATGCCCCTTACTGAAGGGAACAAATATATTGAACTGTGCTCTTGAGAATGGAAACACCAAAATCATCCAGACTTTAAAGTAATTTTGATTTTTATAATTAAAATGCTTATGGCACTCAAATGTCCGCAGAAATGAATGCTGTTACAAAACCTCTGTAGCTTTAAAATTAATTATTCCTTGCTAGCAGCAAAGGCTTAGAGTCACCTGTGATTTGGTAAAAGAGACACTTGAGAGGAAAATTACCCTTTTTTTTTACTTTTCTACTTATTGTGGCTTCAGCCAAAGCTGAAGGACTTCAAAAGTCCTTAAATCATCACCCCTCAGCCTGCTGAAAGCAGTGGGGTTGTCCATCGGGCAACACTCTCAGAAGCTTACAAAAATAAAGACTAGCCATTCAAATTCTGGGTTTTTTAACAATTTCCTGTGGGGTTGAATCAGAGCTTCTGGATATTGGGGTTTTCTTCTTTTCTTTTGCTTATGGCTGAGGGATGTGGAGGATGTGAAAGATGTGGAGGATGTGGAGGATGTGGAGGATGTGGAGGATGTGGAGGATGTGGAGGATGTGGAAGATGTGGAAGATGTGGAGGATGTGGAGGATGTGGAGGATGTGGAGGATGTGGAAGATGTGGAGGATGTGGAGGATGTGGAGGATGTGGAGGATTTGGATCTGGCAAAAGGGTGAATTTTAATGTTCTCCTGCTTTTCTTCCTGCCTGTTCCCAGGCTTTGTCAATGGGAAGTTCCACAGTTCTGTGACCAATATCTAGTTCCTTTTTTTCTGGGAAGACTCTGTGATTCAGCTGATGAAATACTTTTCTCTGCATTTGATTTCACAGCTTGTTTTGTTCAGTATGATGGAAAAGGTCTGCACAAGGGTCATGGAACTCCATCATTTAATTTAGGAAGGGATGGATCAGAGGATCTGGTTTGCAGAGGATGAGTATGAAAAAATGCTGTATATTATATGTTGGATGTAAAAATACTGGCTATAAAATAGTAAATATACTATAGGGATAGTATTTAACTTTGAAGTAGTGAGAGCATGATGTTTGCTAGCAATAAAGGATTCATTGGAAGGTAATAGGGTACCAACAGCTGGATCATAAAACAGTTTCCCCCAATGTGGCATAAGAAGGAATTACACTCCTCATGGATGGCAGAGAAACCCTGCTGCACACAAATGGGATCAGTCAAAGGGAGATGCACGAAAGGCACCAAATTAGGATGAAAATATGCTTTGCTGAACATCTAATTACTACATTAAAAAAAAAAAAGAAAAAAAGCATTTATTCTGAGAATGTTCTGACTCCAGATACAGACAGAGCCAAGAAGGGGAAACTGAAACCTTGGAATTCCTTCTCTGAGCTGACTCTGCCTTGGTTTGTCATGGAGTCCCCGACTGGTTTGGGTGGGAAGGGATCTCAGAGCCCATCCACTGCCACCCCTGCCATGGGCAGGGACACCTTCCACTATCCCAGGCTGCTCCCAGCCCCAATGTCCAGCCTGGCCTTGGGCACTGCCAGGGATCCAGGGGCAGCCACAGCTTCTCTGGGCACCCTGTGCCAGGGCCTGCCCACCCTCCCAGGGAACAATTCCTTCCCAATATCCCATCCAGCCCTGCCCTCTGGCACTGGGAAGCCATTCTCCCTTGTCCTGGCATTCCATCCCTTGTAAAGAGTCTCTCTCCATCTTGTTGGTTCCTTCATGCACTAGAAGGTCACAGTTAGGTCACCCTGAAGCTTCTCCTCTCCAGGCTGAAGAATCCCAATTTTCCCAGCCTTTTCTCATAGCACAAGTCGTCCACCTTCCATAGGCTTTACTCTTGAATTTCAAGAAAAATCTCAATTTTTCTCATATAGTTTTCTTGTTAAAATTGCTTTTTTTCCATCCCTTTATCCACTAGGACCTGCCATTTCCTTTCCTGGATAACTTCCTGCTTATGTTACTTAATTATAAAATAAATTGAATTTTATTTAGAAAATTTCAGACATATTAACAGTGAAGGCAATCACAAATCCTGTAACGGGGTCCCCATCCCTGGAGATATCCAAGGAAGGTCTGGAGGTGGCACTCAGTGCTCTGGGCTGGGCACAAGGTGGGCATTGGGCACAGCTTGGCCTCGGTGGGCTGGGAGGAATTTTCCAGCCTCACTAATCCTTTAATTCTATAATGAATGGGCAGAAAGACTGGGAAAGCCTATCTAAGGGCTTCTTGTGGATCTTTTTTGTCTTATGCCATGGATGGAGGCAGGTTTCTCTTCCTAAGAAGAGAAAGGACCTGCAAAAAAACATTTGTATTCTTGAGGTTGGCAGCCTCAAGAACTTCAGAACTGCCTCATGACATGGTGCCCACCAGACTTAATGGGAAAAGTTGTTTCTCTCCCTAATCAACAGGGAAAAAGTATTAATTTTTAGCATTCTCCTAAAGGAAGAGCCGAGAATTCAACATCCAGGTTGGATACCCAGCAAAACTGTGACATTCCTGAGACTCACACAGGTATTAGGAATCGTTCTGGGATTCTGAATCCTCAAGAAAAGTATCCCTGAAGTGCTGCAGCAGAGTTGTGATCTGCCTGGGTGCCTCCAGCTGCCCCTCTGGCATGGGGATAGGTGCCCACCAGACCTCTGATGCCAAGTGCTTGATGTTGCTTCCCTGCTTGCCAGGCAAACGTGGCAAATGGAAAAGGAGAACAAAACTGCCTGGAAACAAACCCATTTCCTTTGTACAATTTGCTCTGTGGAGCACAAGCAAAGAAGCAGAAAAACACAGTAATTAGAATCCTTGTCTTGTAATGGATATTACAATTATGAACGGATAATTTCCCCGATTTTTCTCTTCCTCACCAGCCTGGAATTGTACGTGAGCAGACCCAAGTGCTTTGTGTTTCTGTGGATCCTCTCCTGATTTGGTGTGTGAGGCTGGGTCCTTTCCTCCTGGCCCGCTCAGAGGTGAGGACAGCACACCCTGGGCCACAGGGGACCTCTGAGAGGGGCAGGGATAGAGACCTGAGGGGAAAAAACTCTGCTTGGTAGGGATGTAGAAGCTCCACATCCTCCAGCACATCCATCTTCCTGCTGCCAGGACCTCCAGGCACACTCCAGCAGTGATTCCTCCTTGCTGTGGTGTCCTCTGGGTGACACTCTGTTGTCTCTCTGATTTTCAGACTCTCTGCAGATGTGGCAAGATGCTCGTTCAGCCATCAGCAGCACCATGAGTGGTTTTCAGTTCATCTGGGCTGGCAAGGGACAGTTCTTTGGTCTCTTGAACGCCTGGAAATGACAGCAAAAGGAGATTGAGAGGTGAATGTGTCTGGAGAGGATTTTGTGCAGCGGGGCAAGATTTTTATGCAAGCACTTGATCTTTTTCTGTCTTCTTCTTCCCAGGCATTTCTGTGGGTGGGAGTTGTGCCTGCTGTGCATGTAAGAAGTTCTGTGTTTGTTCCTTTAGCATGGCTGGATTTGTGCATTTTATGGATAGACGGAACTGCTGGGAGGCTGCCTTTGCTTTTGTTTAAACAAGTGAACCCTGTATTTTTTGGCCAACTCATATGTAGCATCACAGAGCCCCTAAGGCTGGAAAAGACCTCTAAGGTCATAAAAGCCAAGCATTAAACCCAGCATCATCCTGTTCACCCCTAAACCATAGCCCCAAGTAACACATCCATGTGATTTTTGGATGCTTTCAGGGCTGGGGACTCCAAGCCTCCCTGGGCAGCCCCTGCCAAGGCCTGAGCAGCCTTTCCATGGAGAAATTCCTGCTGCTGTCCAAGCTGAGCCTCCCCTGGCCCAGCCTGAGGCCGTTTCCCCTTGTCCTGTCCCTGTTCCCTGGGAGCAGAGCCTGACCCCCCCCGGCTGCCCCCTCCTGTCAGGGAGTTGTGCAGAGCCACAAGGTCCCCCCGAGCCTCCTTTTCTCCAGGCTGAGCTCCTTTCCCAGCTCCCTCAGCCCCTCCTGGGGCTCCTGGATGTGCTCACATGAAGATAATCGTACATGACATTATACAACACTGGTTTAGCTCTTTCTCTCCAATTCTCTACTTTGTGTTTCTGCACTGCAGCACATTCTTTAGTCAGGGAACATGGATACAAAATATCCTTCCCTCTTGGCATGCAGTTTGAGTCCACAAGCAAGTGAACTGATGGGAGAGGAGTTTGGGTTGCTTTTACTTTTAGTGGCTTATCTAGTATCACTCTAATTAATTTCTCAGTGTTACGACCTTTAAATCTTCAGTTCTCCTTGTCTCTAAATTGCACTAAAACCCTTGATGGCATCATTTGGCTGTAGAAACATCTCCCCCAAATCCACATCCACGACCTCCGTGCTCCCTGTGGATTTGCTGTTTCTGTGTGGAGATCAATGCCCCAAAGTTGCCAGCAGCTCTGGATGAGCAATGTCCTCACTTCTGCTTTGTGCCCCTGGGCTTTGAAGGTGTCCCCAGCCTGAGCAGGGGTCACAGAGCCCTACATAAACCCTCGTGTCCTAAAGAGCTCTGCTTTGTGTGATCCCTGTTCAAACAGACTCCCAGCCTTTCACTGGCAGGATATTCACTCTCCTGGGATAAAGTGGTGGAGCCTTGTCTGAGCCAGGAGAGAATGGACGGAATGGCAGCGAGGGATTAAATGGTTCTGTTGATGCCAAGGGTGCTCCTTGTGGACAACAAAGCAGTGCAGAATGATTCTTTTTTTTTTTTATTTCCAGGGCTGTGACTTAATCCCTTCCAGCTCTGTTCCTTCCCATAGAATACAGCAGAAAAGCATTAATGAGCAGTGCGACAAGAAGCAGCTGTGGTTGTGAGCCCCAAAATGCCATCAGATTTCAGTTTATCAGTGAATTAAGAATCAGCTCTGGTGACGTTAAATACCATTCAGGGATTGTTTAGACCCCGAGGGGCTGAGGGCCATTAGGAGAAAGAAATGTGATGCTGGATGTGCCGCACTTTTGTTAGTTATGTGAAATTTAAGAGATTAAGCAGAGAAAAGACTTTGTCACAGCAGGAGGTGCTCCCAAAGGGTGGGATAACAGATAATCCCCTCGTACTAAAGCTGTAGATCCCAGCTACAACAGCAATCAAAGCAAAGCCAGGACAGCCTGCAAAGCCCTGCCTGAAAGGCTCTCCGGGTGCTACAGAGGCACTTTCAAAGTTGATAGAACAAGATCAGTTCCCTCTTTCTCTAAACACTGCGTGCTGGATGTTGGGGCTCCTCTGATGCTGCCAAGAGCTCTGTCCCCGGCGGAAATCTCTGAGTTGTCACCTTCTTTAGTAGCTGTGTTTAAACCCAAATGAAGAAATAAAACCCCTCTTTGAATGGGGTTGCTGTGTTTGTGAGGTTTTTTTAATTCTTATTTTACTTTTTGCCAGGATTATTTTATTTTTAGCCAGGCGAGAGCTCTGATGGATATTTTGCAGGCACAAGTATTTACTGACCTGCTGGAAATGGGGAGAAGAGGAAAAATACAAGTGAATTACACGTAGAAGTTGCAGAAGGGGGTTTTAGTCTGAACTGCCTTTTGGCCGCTGTCAGGCAATCAGAGCAAAAATATCTGTGAGGGGTTCAATTTTTAGCATTTCCCCTGGGCCTCCCTGAGCCCTCACCTGGGGCTGCAGCTCCATCAGAGCTGCCACTCCCTGGAGCCTGGCACTGCTGGACGTGAGGGTGGGGCAGGATTTCCCTTTGGATGCCTTCCCTTAGGTCGGGGAAGGGTGAGGAGCTATGGCAGCAGTGACGATTTTGGAGCTGGCAGAGCCATTTCCACACTTACAAGGGCATTTCCCAGACTCTTCCCCTTTTTTCTTTGGTATAAGGATGCCTTGAGGCTGTTTGGAGCTGGTTGTCTGGGATTTCTTCTTGAAATGAAGCCCTGCTTTCTCTGCCTTGCCAGAGCCTCCTGTCGTGTGCATCGGGGTGTGTGGGTGGCTGTGCTCCTGTGATAGCTCCGAGTACTTCAGCACAACGATGCAATTTCAGAAAGGAAAGATTAGGGAAAGATTTTTCTCTTGCCTTTCAGTTGTGAGGGCTCCTCCTGACAGCCAGGAGCCCTTCCAGACATTACCCTGTTATCTTCCTTGAGCTGTGACTTTTATTTTTCTGTTGATATGCAGCCATGACGTGATGAAATGCAGAGCCATAATCGGGCTCTTACAGAGACAGATTTTTGAAGCTCAAAACATTTGCAAGCTCATTTTTTAAGATTTGCCTTCACCAGTGAATTGTCACAACAAAAAAAAATGTCTAATTTAGTACTAAAAAAGGGACAGGAGAGATACAATTCTATGGGAGTGCTGCTGTCCATCCCAAATTTAAATAGCTCCTGGTGATGATGGTAAGTCCTACAGTGTTCCTAAATGATTGCCATGATGGAGATGAGTGATCCAGCACTGGGTGGCCACATGTGAGGGTAGTGTTAGGTTATTCTTTGGAAACCACCTACTGTGTGGGGCCTTCCTCCCCAGCCTCTGCTGTGCTCTTCATATGTTGTGTACTTCTCCTCACTCCCTTCTTGGATTTCTTTGCTTCTCTTTTCCTTCCTCAGCCTCTAAAGCACTGCTGCCTCCCTGGAGTCTTTGTTCAGGACTTTTGAGTCTGTGCTGAGGAAGGTGTGGAGGCAGCTTGCACCCAGTTCACTGAGCTGTGTGATCTGGGCACAGCATGGGATGGAGAGTCCTGGGGGGCTCATCAAATCAAACCTTTATAACTGTTGAATATAAAGGGAGTGTTAGAAGAGTAAAAAAAATCTCTTAATGCACAGGTTATTCTCTTTTTAACCTTTAAATGCTACATAACCACCAGGAAAGCATTGAAACATTTCATAACTACCAAGTGAGGATGATGATGCAAACACAAAATCATAGGGAGGCAGACTGGTTTGGGCTGGGACAGACCTTAAAGTCCATCCCATTCCATGGGCAGGGACACTTCCCACTATGCCAGGTTGCTCCAAGCCCCATCCAGCCTGGCCTTGGCGCTTGCAGGGATGTGGAGGTGTTCTAACACTTTCTGTACAATGGATTTGGATGAGAGGACAGCAGTGCTGAGCCATGGCTGAGCATTACCTGCTGTAGTAACAAAGTTCCCTGGGAGAGGAAAGATGTGCTTGTAGCAGCCTCACTATTTAATCTGTAGTTAAAATCTCACACCAGTTTGTGGGCAGTGAACGTTGGGAATGAGCAATTAAAGGGTTTGCTTTGATCCTGAGGCTTGGTAATGGTGGGTCTGTGCTTGAACCCCCCAAAGGTGTCTGTGAGGTCACACCTGAGCTCCCAAATCCACGTGTGTGTGTCCCGTGAGCACATGCAGCTGCTTGGTGGAGCTTTATTTAAAGAGATTGTTTTTCTCACTCGGTTGTGTTTGCCTGAGTCACATGGGGAGCTTTTTTCCACGCAGCTGAGTGTCACCAAGGAGGTCTCCCCTCGGATTCCAGTCTGCTGTTCTGCCTTTGCTGTTCTGCAGCATTAGCATTCCCCCTCCTCCTCCTCCCCCCGTGCTTTGAAGGCTGTGGAACCCAGCCCAGAGCCCAGCTGTGTTCCTTCCTCTCAATCAGCAGCCACACCAAACACTTGGTGACACCTTGCTGTTCCCCATTTTACCCCTGGCATGTGGGACATGATCTCCATGGAAAATCACTCACCAGGACATTAAAGGTTGTTTCTAAGGCCATAGATGGAGATTTGCCCAAAAAAAAGGCACACATGAAGCTTAGACTTTCCTCCACAGGCACCCCAGTGAACCGTGGTGCCAATTTGCTATAATTACATGCCTTGGTGTCCTTCATGCCCTCTCACTGAACTATTTAGGCTGAAAAATTCTTCCAGCCCATGGAGTCCCAGCTGT
>VZRF01012014.1:820698-849858 GCA_013396875.1 Vireo altiloquus | reverse complement strand
GGCGGGGCGGCCGGGGCGGCGCTTCCGGACGGGGATCTGAGACGGCGACACCTGGCGGTGCGGAGGGTGCAGCGCCGGCCCGGGGTGTCCGGAGGGCCCTGGCGCTTCCCACCGCTTCCCGGCACTTCCCGGCGCTTCCCGGCACTTGTCGGTGCTTCCCGGCGCTTCCGGGGGCCGGGGCTGGGGTTGAGCGGACGCCCCCGGCGGCCACCGGTGAGCGTAGGGCTGCGGCCCGCTGCAGGCTCGGCCGGGCTGCAGTGCGGCCGCGGGGCGGCAGAGGGAGTCCGGCAGTGATCTGGGGTCGGGGCCGCACCGGCGGCTCGGTAGTGCCCTGTGCTATCCCAGGAATGCCCTGTGCTGTCCCGGGAATGCTCNGCCGGCCGCCATCACCGGGCCCTCACCACAGAGCGGCGGGGCGGCCGGAGCGGCGCTTCCGGACGGGGATCGGAGACGGCGACACCTGGCGGTGTGAAGGGGGCAGCGCCGGCCCGGGCTGTCCGGCGGGCCCCGGCGCTTCCCGGCACTTCTCGGTGCTTCTCGNCCCGGGAGTGCCCAGTGCTGTCCCGGGGGTGCCCAGTGCTGTCCCGGGAGTGCCCAGTGCTGTCCTGGGAATGCCCATTGTTGTCCCGGGAGTGCCCAGTGCTGTCCCGGGGGTGCCCCGTGCTGTCTCGGGAGTGCCCTGTGCTGTCCTGGGAATGCCCATTGCTGTCCCGGGAGTGCCCAGTGCTGTCCCGGGGGTGCCCTGTGCTGTCCCGGGGGTGCTCTGTGCTATCCCAGGAATGCACTGTGCTGTCCCGGGAGTGCCCAGTGCTGTCCCGGGAATGCCCAGTGCTGTCCCGGGAATGCCCTGTGCTTCCACCAGGTCCCTCAGACCCTATTTTGCACCTCACCCCCGCCCCGAAATCAGCACTATCAAAGCTATTCTTTGTTTTAAATAAAACAAAGCTCTCTCAAATCCGTCGCTTCATTCAGGGAAAAACCCAACGCGGCCTTTTAGTCCAACAGCATGTCTCTCAAAAGTCTGTTTCTCTTTTAGGTTGGTTGGTTGCGTTTAGGATCTTGTTTGGTTTGCTTTTTAAAATTCTGCTATGTGTTCAAGAGGCATCTGGGTGGTGTGGTGGTTTAGGGGATATGGTGGCTGTGCTGGGATGAGCTTGAATGTCTCTTCCAGCCTTGATGATTCTATGGACATCTTCAGGACAGTAATGGATTTTTCAGACAGGAGGTATGAAATTTTGACCAGCTTTCATTTGGTTCATGTCTAGGTAGTGTCAGTGCACCCTAATTATTCTTGGAGTTTTTAGAGCAAAGATGGTAATAAACAGAACACAAATGCCCTAATAAATTTATAATACTGATCCTGGTTTCAAAATATGATGATAGTGATATCTTAAAGAAAGCCTTAAATTACCTCTTAATGCCAATACAAAGCTTTTGTTGGTTTAACTAAATAATTGCTATCTAGCTTTCCAACAGATCTCCAGGGGATGGATGTTAATAGTAAGAAAGCTGAATCTCAGGGGAAATACAGAAAGGCGTGAGAAGAACCTAAAAAAAGAATTGTAGTGATCCATAGAAACTGGTATAAGTAACAGAACAGTGACTTATACCATTCTTATTCCTTGGGGCGTCACACAACTGTGCAATTGACACCTTTTTCTAAGCAAATAATTTTGGGACTGAGATGAGGCAGCAATTTTGGTAATAGAAGCTCAGCTTGATTAGTCATAAATATTTGGGTATAGATCTAGGTGCCCTCTTGAGATCTAGAGGTAGGTTTTTATGTTTTTGCTATATTTTTGCTATATTTTTCTCTATTAGAAAATGAAGTACTGAAGCCAACTGGGCACATAGAGTAGAAACATCTCAAAAGACCCAAAGCAGCAAAGTGATTTTTGGTGTTGGTTTTGTTTTTTTTTTAAGTCTGTTATTTACAGTAGCCTTTGTCAGTACTAGGAAAGGATATTTTCTTGTAGAAATATGACACTGAAATTGCCTTTAAAGTGCAAGAAAGGAAATCAGGATGTCTTTTTACCTAACTTTTTGAACAGTGTTGAAGAATTCTTGGGATCCTTGTCTGAAAATAATTAAAAGCCTGTGCAGAAATTATTTTCTCCTTGCTTCAGGAGATACGCAGGGTTCTAAAGCATGGCAATAAAAAGCTTTAATATGTGGCAGTAACAGCATGTAGGTTGTGCCATTTGCTATTTCCCCACATGACCATTAAAGAAAACCATTATAAATTCCATATATATTGCTTAAGTCATACAGTGGCTCAGCAATGACAGAGAGACTGTGAGGTACTGTCATTCAAGAATCTTCAATAAGGCTGCTTCTGCTGCCTTGTGCGGCTTAGGATGAAATACGTGGAGTTAATGAAGGGGAATAATTCATGAAAGGAGATATTTGAGATACAGGTTGTGACATCAATTTGTGTTACATAAATATAGGAAGAGCAGTGAGGTGTAGTCACTTTTTCAGTGTTAGTGTCAATATGTGAGGCTGATTGTATAGGGCTGGTTTCACGTTAGCTGGGAATTAGCTTGTAGCAAATCTGCCAGCCATGGATTTAGACTGGTTTTTGGTTGATCACATTAGCTTTCCTCTATGTAAATGGAATGGTGCCTTAATAAGGGAAACCTTTGGGGTTTAGAGTAAAAGGATTCTAGATATGAAGGATGAAGGGTAACAGGAACAGGAGCTAGACTAGGTGTGGTAGAAATATTCTCATATATTCTGGTGATACTGGGCAGGAATTTAAATTTGATTCTCTGGCAATGCAGGTTGACTCCATTTGACATTTTCATTCATAAGGGCATCTGTCAAAGCTCATGCTGCAAAGGAATATATATGTCAAGGTAATTTTGAATGGATTTTGTGTTGAACAGTGGCAGAAGTCCTACTGTCTCCAGTTTGTGTCAGTGATTCATGTGCGCCTCAGTTCCCTCATGTGTAAATACTCAATAAGGCTGTACTGACATACATCATCACTTAAAAATTGCTGTGGTTTTCCATTGCCCTGATTTCCAAAGTTTAAAGCAGTGACAGATTTGTTGCTGACCTGCAAAAAACATTGGGATAGACTCAGAGTAAAGGTATTTTAAACTGTATTTAATATAGTATAAATTCCAGGTAGCTCACCTCAAATTTCAGAGGTAATCAAGCAAGAATTTTTCATAACTTTGCCTATCATTTGAACAGCGTTGTTCAGCCTTGTTTTATGTCTTACACCTTATCAAAGAAACCTCCCAGAGATTCAGTTCACCTATATAATAACCAGGTAGTCTGGTCTAGAAATCAGCAAAATACTGTTAAGGCTCAGAGATTTAATTTCTTCTTCAGTCTAAGCAAGTTTGAGGATGCTGTTAATTTTTTTTTTAATTAAACTAGAACAAGCTAAGATATTCCACTAGTACAGAATCACTATCTCATTAAGTGTTTCTTTTAAACTTTAGTGTTAAATGGAAATAAAATGTCCGTATTATTATATTAGGCATGTTTGATAAAGAAAACTAAATGTAATTGTAGTTATATATTTTTGTTACCAACAGGGATCCTATTACTTTTCTTCAGAGTTTTTAGGTAAACATCTCTCTGTCTAGCTCTTAAAAATGTGCTGGAACACCAAGTAGGCATAGATGTTGTCTGCTTTGAGTTTCTCTATGATTTTCTTATAAAATATTATCATCTGCTCTTTAAAAAACATAAGGTCAGAGATATAGAGGGTAATTGTTACAGGGAAAAAGGCAGAAAAAAGCTGATAGTTTTGGTAGGGAGCATTGAGACATAAATGGAAAATGTGATGCCAAGTGCTGCATTTTATCTAAAAGTCGTGAAGTAATGTCACCAACAGAACTGTTTATTTCACACCAAATCTTTGAGTCATCAAAAGTCTGGGTATCACCATAAAACTAATTTAAAAAAATCTTTAAAATTTCCTTGGCATATTTGTAGCATACTAATAAGTTTTATTTTGTAAGATATGGATATAAGAACAAGTGTGTACTGGCTTAAATTGCTTTCTGGCCTGGTCATTCTATTTTCTTATTTTAATTTGGCAATGTTATAAAGACTTCTGATTATTTTAAAAATTTGCATTTAAATTTTGGCACACAGCTGTTGACTAGTTGGATTCATATCATGCTTCAGTTTTTGAGGTATCTAGAAATAGTAGAAACTCTGTCAGGCTGAAAAAGAATTAAAATCCTCCTCAACACTTTGATTGTTGCTGTGTCACGAAGAAAATCGTTTACTTTGCTAACATCTGACCTTGGGATGCTTCTTTGGGAATCTTCTGCCCTTTCCAGGTTGATTTCGTGACAGTCCTTATAAATTTATTGCCTGGAACATTCTGTCTGTCTGCTCAGTGAGATCTTTGTGTTGAGGAGGATTTTGGCTGCTGCTTCCAGTCTGCTCCTCTTGTTTGAGCAACTTCACAGATGATGTAGCATCACCCTGTTGCTATTCTGTGTTCTTTGCTTTGGGGCTGAAGAGAACATGCTCAGAAACTTGGATGTCAGCTGTCCTTTGGAACTGATGCAGTGATTCTCTGCCAGCTTGTATCTCATTTGGGACACAAACCCAATGTTTAGGAGTTTCTTTTACCCATCTCTAAAGGTATTGAATTTATTTCTTATTCAAAAAGCAGGGACATTACTAAAAGAAATCTCATTCAGCCTCTTTCTAGTCTCTTCCAGAGCAACTAATTCTGGCACAGAGCTAAGACAGTCAATGCTTACTCACTGGTAACAGGTCAGGATGTTCAAGGAATTTAGGATTTGCCCTTTCCTAAGAAAAGCATCTTCTCCATGCTTGGCCTAATGGAAAATTAAGGTTGTTAATCTGAAAGTTGGTAAAGAATCAAATAGGGAAAAGTACTTTTTTTGCATTTGTGCAGGGTGAATCATTTTTCTGTGTGTTTCTTCTTCCCAATGCACCCTGATGTCCCAGGAAGCAAAGAACATGGATCATGAATAAATGCCAGTGAGCTGGTTTCTTGTCAGAGTGTAAGTTGGGTTTATGGATCATACATCACTCCAGGAAGCCTTCAGTGATGTTTGCCTATTAAATAGTAGGGCTTGATTTGTGGTTACTCTGCATTCCTTTTATGCTCTTTGCCACGGAGAACAAGCTCTAAGGCTGTCTGAATTAAACACCAAAGCTGAGGAGAAGAAACTATAACAGATCAGCATTTAGGTCAAGAAGTGTCGGTTCCGTAGCTGCCACCTACCGGTGAAAAGCACTCTAGTTAAGTCCTAATTTTGGAAAACCTATCCAGCAAAATAACTAGGAGTGATTATTAGCCATTATCTCTTGTGTATGATATTGTCTGTAATGGGAGAAATTTTCCTGTGATATTTTTTATTCAAGGAAAACATTTACTCTGTTGACATGGCTATACTGTCATAACACTGCTACTGTGAGCCACTGATACATACTATATTTAAAAAGGGTATTTTCCAGGGCAAATCTTAATACTCACCAGTTTTTTATCCCATTGAGAAGGTCCTAAGCAATATTACTCAGAGAAGTGGAATGGCTTGCTGAAATCCTGAAGCAGACCAGTAGCAAAGTAAGAATAGCACCTCACAAGCCTCAATGTAGACTTATGGCCAGAAGTCCTGTGCAAGGTTTTGTTGTGCAGTTGTTGTGGCCTAACTCACATGGAACACATGTTTTAGAATAACTTGTGATTTAGTGAGGCCCTACTGGAGGAGTATTTTTGCTTGCTAAGTTTTCTATTCCCAACACATCAGTTCTACCATGCTTCCTCAGTTCCACTCACGGAGCAGTGAGTCCTGATATGTTTGTGACAGGGAATGTCACAAACTGACTCTTATATTTGACTATGAAGTGAGTTGCACATCTTCTTATGAAACATAAAGCCGTGGTATTAAAATGGTCACTGCAGCTAGGTGTATGCACAAACCATAAAGGAGATGTTTCTGTGAGTTTAGGTTTTCAGTGCTCTTTTGCTGCCCAGGGGTTGGGCTCTGCGCAAAATTCTGTAACTATTCTTCAGTTCTGCAGTGCTCTGCTCCATGACTCACTGTACATCAAAATTTTCTGTCAACTGTAGCTATGGGAATTACCATGGTTCCTTGAAATCCTTTTAGAAATAAGTCAGTTATCCCATGAAACCTGTACTGAAATCAAGTTTATTTATATCTTTTCTATTTTTACATTAGAGAGTGATTTTTTTTTTCTTAAGGCATGGGAGACAGTTACATTGTCCATCAGTTTTAGGCTTTCTGTCAAGTCACTGACCTAAAACCACACTGTTTGCCCCCTAATTTCATGCCTCGTTATGTATTTAGAGAGAAAATGGTCCATTTGTCTGCAATTGATAGGCCTGTTAGCAGGTACCAGCAACTACTGGGAATAGTAGTTTTTGACTTGCAAAAGCAAATGTAAACCATTTACATATTGTATTAGGCTGAGTTTTTTAGAAAAAGTATTCAAACAACCAGATTTTCATGCTTTATCCTCTGTCTGACATTGTTTTGAATGATAAACAGGGAAAGACTGTGACAAATGATGGAAGGAAAGTCAAGTGTTTCCCATCCCCCCTCAAAAAAAACATGTAAAACATGTTCGACCTAAGCCCACTTTGTTGATTTACTTTGGAGTGCCAAAACCAAACCAAGGCTAGTGCTTATTATGCTTGAACTAAGCAATGTATGAGTGAGTCAGTCAGTCTAGAGTTTATGAAGTGTTGTACAGTGTATTAAAAGTTACAGTACTAGTTTTCATTATAGATTTTATAAAGAAATATAACATAAGAACACACCTCAGCTTCCAGAGGAAATGAATATGGGTTAATACAGGTGTCAGGACAAAAGAAAGCTGTGTCCAAAAAGTGTAATTAATCCTAAAGATGACCTAGAAAAAGTTTCTTAGCTTTGACATTAATTATAAGCTTTGATTTTTCAAATTAAAGATTTTCATCTTATGCCTTTATTGAAAGCTAAAGAACAGGAAAGATGATACCATGCAACCTGCAGTTCAGATTTCTTTGTGGAGGCAGTGACATTGCATACTTCATTGAGACTTCTTGTTTCTCTGGGTTTTGGTGTCATTCCAGTGCCAGTATTGCAGCTGAGGGGAAGAGGAATGTCCCATGTGTCCTCTAAGTGTGTCCCCATGTGCCCACAAAGTTTTGAGGGAAGGCTCCATGTGTGTATCTCATCCCAGGTTCCCAGGATCAGCTGGAGTCTGCTCCAGGCCCACAGTGCAGGCTCAGTAATGAGTTGCCGTGAGATTCCAGGATCTTTTTTCTACTATATCTGAACACCTTCTTCTAGAATATCTTCAAATAGCTTGTTAAGGCAGCTCATACTGTGGGTTTACTCATGCATGTCATAACATTCTTCTCTTTCCACTGCCAACTTCAAATGTTCTTTTTAAGTTTTTTCCTGGCTAAGTTGAATACCAGCTTCACAATAATGACGTCCTATCATTTTATCTTGTCTGTCTCTGAGGCAGTCGCAGCCTGTTAGCCTGCTGGTTTGATTCTGACAAAATTCTGCTTTTCCCCAATAATATTTCTGATATAAGCATTCCTTGTCCTCTAAGAAATCTTTGTTGCTATCATATCTCAAAATTTGGGGTTTTTGTCAGTAATGTGAATTTGCTATGATCCATAACTGCCCTTACTGTGGAAAAATAAATTATTCACCATTTAAATAAATTTATGTTTGGAAAGTCCATGGTTTTCCTGAACTTTATAGTTAACAAATTGTTGAGATTTTTGCTTCTATTTCTTACTTTGGATCAGCTCAGTGTAACTCTCAGAGAATTGAATTGATTTGTACATCCTTGTCAGTACCAATTTTCCATTGTCAGGGTACTGTGTTGATTCTTTGTTTATGTAGGACAATCAATGTTGCTGTGTGACTGAGAATAGAATATACTTTTATTTCTTTTAGTCAGTAGCAAGATATTTAATCTCTTCTTTTTTTTGGTAGTAGAGACTTATTTTAAATTAACTGAGATGTTTTTGTAGTGACTGAGCCATCCAGCTTTCTCAAAGTCTGGTTATGTTAGGAAGCATCACATGCTTTTGCATAGCTGATAAAAATTATTTCAGTCGTGACTGAAATCCTAGAGAAATCACAGTTTCCCAATGTCATGGGTTTAGTTTTGATTCTGAAATTTTCTTCAAGCAAATCTGAAGTGCAAAGAACAGTTCTGTTATTGGGAGTGATACCACTTTATCAAGACTCCAGATTCTCATTCTTTAGAAGGAATTAAAAGATTCCCATTATGTGCTTGTCTAACTGATGGCTAGTGATCTGGACATCATTTCAGGTTTCTGGTTGTAAGACAATTGCTAATTGCTTTGAACATATCTCCTGGTACTTTTTCAGTTTTTATTTTCAAAGGAAAAACTGCCTTTTTCTCTTAAACTTTAGTATTTTAATTTTAGTTTAAAAATGTTCATAATTATGTAGTGACACTTATCTTTCAGATATTTGAAATTCATATTATCCTTTCTGAACATGTGTAGTTTTGTTTTTATGTCTTTATTACCCACCAGCTGTAGGAGACAAACATTTGGGCCATTTTTTATGCTGAATTCATGGTATTTTAAATACATAAGCATACCACTGGAACAATTCCTTAATTGTTCACTTTAATGGACTGTGACCAAAACGTTGTTTTCCTTTTGTGTAATTTCCTTTTCTTTTCTGTAATCTCAATGTTTATGATGCTTTTTATTGCTTTCTCTTCCTTTATTTTGAAGCCTATGCGTATTATGTTCATCCAGCCTCTTTGTCATACAATGCTATATTGAGTGTAAGAATTTTAGAAGTCTCCATGACTCTTACTTTAAATGCCAAACATGCATTCACTATCCATGGATTTTGGAATATTAAGAAGTCCTTGGAGAAGTCCTTAGTATCTTAAAATTAATTAGCTTTGTATAAGTGTCCAGTCGTTGTATTTTGGCAGCCAGGAGCCACATTTATGGGCTACAACTTGCATGTGTCAATTTCTGCATAAAAAAATTAGAGCAAACCAAAGAATTTAGTTGTTCTTCTAAGAAGAAGGAAGCAAATGGACATTAGGAAACCTGTCCACAAAATGGTTCAGCAAATAGATTCTGAGTAACGTAGGCTGTGAAGATTTCTCCCTCAAAGGGCCACTTTATATTGCTAATATTTTATAGCATCTTAGACATTCTCAGCTGGAATCGTTACAATATTGTTATGTATTGATCTGACTGGAGAGATGTTTTAAATCTGGATTTTAACCTGGATCTTCTCAAAATGCAGAGACACTTGAAAGATCCTGGTGTGCAGGCTCATCCTAAGATTAGTGGCTTCTCAAGTGAGGGACATGCAAAAGAACTTTCAGAATTTTCAGTCTCGGGAGAAATGTTCTCATAAATTAATTTTTTGTATATTTATTATATTTCTCAGATTGTAAGTGCTTTTTCTTTCACTCTCTGAAAGTCGTGGTACAAGGCGGTGAAGTACAGAGAAGCATCTGCTTTGTTCTGGGTTTGTTCCCATGAGGTAACTTGTACTCTGTGCAGTGCTACATTCTTCTGCTGAAGGAGGGGAAAGCTTATTTTGTGAAGTGAAATAAGGTCAATGTGTGCTGTGCTTGGCTCAGGGTGAGTGCTCTGGAGTTAGGTCAGACACATTCAATGGTTTGTTTTCAGTGTGGGTTTGTGCCTTAGCACTGGTAGTTTTTTATTTGTTTGTTTGTCTGTTTGTTTTGTAACAATGGAAAGCATCAGAAAATAATGGTGAGCATATAAAAAAATAAAATAAAGATTTTGTGTTTGGAAATGGATTATTTATGATGCCAAGAAGGATGGATATTAATTGTTTTGACTTGTCTTTACTCTCCAGATAGTACCATGATTAACAGAAAAGAGGCAATGTGCTATGTTACAGACATTTGCATGGAAAAACTGTGTAACTATCCAATCCTTTTCAGACTCTTGTCTCCCCAAGCACCAAATGATGTCTGAATTATCATTTTTCAAGCAGAAGCATAAGCAGGCTGATGCCTGTACAGTGCAACCCTGTGGGAAATTTTTCAAGCTCTGCAAAATGTTTAGCTCTGAGAAGCTAAAGCAGATGTTAGTGCAGAAAGAATTTATGCCAGAACTTAGTAGGATGAACAGAAGGGGAAAAGGTACCAGAGGAAAACAAAATGAGAGACTAGGCTGGACTGGGAATAGAAAAAATGGAGGACCATTGAGGACTGACAGAGAAACTAATTCTAAGAGATTAACTGAGAATGCAAGTTAGTAAGACT
Source organism: Vireo altiloquus (assembly GCA_013396875.1). Taxonomy (NCBI): domain Eukaryota; kingdom Metazoa; phylum Chordata; class Aves; order Passeriformes; family Vireonidae; genus Vireo; species Vireo altiloquus. The sequence continues at coordinate 839,583 of VZRF01012014.1, read as the reverse complement.
CAAGGATTGGGAAGGAAAGGATTGAAAGAGAAAGATTAAAAGAACAAAAATGGCAGAAGCAAAATAAATGGAAGTAATGGAGGAGTCCAAAGCTCTGAAGTTACTGCAATTTTCCCCCCTTACATTTAATTTCACTTGATAAAATTATAATGTATGAGAAATCTGGCTTTGATCCTTCTGGCAGTCTAGGTATACTTGTTTCTCAAAATAGGGAAAACAGCAGGAAGCTAATGTGTCTTAACTTAAGGAACCAAATATGAGAAAATCCTGTACAATGGTTGCTTTCTCTTTAGTTTACAAAGCAAGAGTTATTTGTCAAGTGAGTGGTGCAGAATACTCTCCTGGTCACCAATTCAGTACTTTTCCCTGTGTTTCTTCTCAATTTTAGGAACACTGAGAGCCCAGAATATGGACCCATAAAAGTTAAAATATTAGATAAGACCAGTGGTAGTATTAAACTCTGTAAATACTCATGTTATTTTGTTTAAACAAGTACTTTGAGGAAAAAAAAAAAGGTGGGAAGCGGAAAACAGTTTGGAGATAACTTTCTTGTGGAGACTGTGTAAAGAATAGGCTTACCAGCTTTATTTTGCCTCACATACTGAAGCAAACAAGTTTAAAATGATATGTAATAGTAATGCATGCTCAGAGCTGGAGCAGGGGGAATAAATTACACTGTCATTGTATGAGCAAAAACAGAGACTTAGGCTGTGGCTTCTATTGAGCTTTCTACAAAACTTAATGGAATTTGCAAATAAAATTATAGAATACCTTATTCCTATTAAAATGTTCCACAATCATAAGCTAAGAAATTTAATTTCAAGAGTGTATCCACTCTTTTCACAAAAGATAACATTTTGGTTAGGATGAAGAAATTAGGATGCAAAGACTCAAGAACAAGGTATGCACTACTAAAACATGGCAATTCCAACAGAGGAGAAATTTCTGACTGTTCATTGTACTAACTGCCTCCATCTCAAATGGTTTCAAAATGTGCATATTATGCTTTTAGGTATGGCTCCCTTCAAGGATGTATTTACCCTTGAGTAGAAAGCAGTGGCTCTTTGTTGCAGTGAAAAGCAATAGAGAGCAGTTGTATAGAAGAATAATTTCTGTAGAATCATTGGGTGCAGGTGTATTTTTTAATACTGATTTATGATTCAGTATGCCAAGCTTTTCGTTATCCCCCTCTGGGATAAACGTCTGTGGTCTTCAGGAATAAGGCTCTGGTTCTGGTCTAAGGCTCTTCTGGTCTTCAGGAATGTCACTAATGTTCACAAAGGGAAAGGGCCAAGAACATGAGAGAAGTCAGCTCAAATGCTCTTTGGGTGCATTGTAAAAGAGCCATTCCAGGGATGAAAGTGATGGAAGCACTGACTTGATCTTTTGTTTGTAGGCTGATTTGGTCCTTAAGGGAACAAATTAGAGGTGTATCACAGTCACATACTGATGTGTAAGGTCCATCAGTGTAAGGTGTTGTTTTGTGGTCTCCCAGAGCAGCATGCTTAGTCTTGACTAGAGGCTGACAAATCATCACAATTTCCTCTTTGCTGTGCATGTTTGACACATCTTTTTTCATTCAGCTCTTGTCAGCGGTGCTCTAAAATTTCCAAGCAGTGTCACATTGCAAAACCAAAGCATGAGTTGTTAAAAAGTAGCTTCTGATTTGGAGCTGAATGTATAATTTCAAATGAAGTGATGATAGATTTTAAACTGAGCATGTTTAAAATTTGAAAAAAGTATTTGGTGTCATCAGACAATTCTGATTGGCGTTGCACTGTAGATATACAGATAAATTAATGGGGACTACCACAGTCCTTCTGTAGTAAAAAGAAAAAGAGAAATCATGGAGTTGAATGGGGGCGTAAAAAGGCAGGATCAGATTAAAATTCTGGTCTACCTGTTGGGGTATACTGCTGCTGTATTTAGATTTAGTTTTTCCTATTCACACACTTTTACTTCTTTCTTACCTTTTGTTACTTCTTCTCTGTGTTTTTTAATCTGGCAAATATCTTCTGAACAGCAAGCTCTTACTGTATCTCGCAGTTCATGGAAATTCTTCAATCTCTTTATTAAGATTCCCTCACCTCTGTGAAGTTCAGAAAGTCTTTGGAGCTCTTTCTTTTTCACATTATTATCTCCTATGGTTTTTTTTACAATCAGTAATATTTTGATACTCAGAAAGAGACACACCCTAGAAGATCAGCTGTTCTGGTAGAATCAGCATTTCAATTGTTACAATTATAGCTTGATCCTGATGAGATCTGCCTGCAGTGAAGCTACTGGGATTTCCTGTAACAGGTAAGCAGCGTAAATGCACTAGTGAATGCTCCAGTTACACAGATTTTCCTAAAATTTTGCTTGTACAAGTCTATCTGCTGCCCAGAGAAGCATAAAACCAAAAGCATTCCCGTTAGAGTAGCAGGTGGAGGGCTGTTAATCAACTGAGTTTCTTGTTGAAAAGATAATTGAAAAGTCCTCCTCAGCTGTCTTGACCCAGAGCCTGGTGAAATCAGCAGGTGGCTCTGAGTTAGACCTGGCCTGCAGTGTTTCAGTGAAATTAACAGTGAGGCAGAAACTGCCATGGTATTTGTTTAACAGGATCTCCCATCACTTAATTTGCAGAAAAGAGGTACAATACATCAGTTAGTTCTTCTAGTGCTTTTTTTAATGGGGAGATAAGAGACATTGCTGGGACTGGGAGTTTTATGTTGATTCCATGACTCCATGTACCATTGAACAGGACAATGACTAAACAAGTGACAGCTTTGATACAAATCTATTTTATCTCTAAATAGTTCACGTAGACTTAGAGACCTGGAATAGTTCTAGCTGTCTAGATTAACTTCCTCAGCCTCTGAGATGTCACAGTTCATTGATCTTCTGCTGTACAATTCTGTCTCATCTTCTGCCTGCATCCTTCAAGACTGCTTTCCTGCCAGAGCCTCTGAGAAGATACTGTCCTAATCTTGGTGTGGTGCTGCCTTATCTGAAACAGGCCCCTGAAATTTCATAGTGCCATGTTTTTACTGAAGAATAGTATGTATCAGCTGCACTGGCAATAATTGATGAGAAATTTTTCTGACTCTCAGGAGAACACCTAATTATGTGGCTTTTTTTTCTTCAACCAGATACATTTTTTAATTGCACAGAGAGGCTGAGTCCCCATTTTAGTCCTATGCTAATTTTCACTGTATTTAAATTACACTCTTTTTGGGCCAGTCAGCTTGTGTGGAAAACATTGCTTCTGCTAGAGAATTTTGTTTGGTTGGAACTGAATGAGCAGCAGTGGTCAGGATGCAATTGAAGTAAGTGTGCAGTGACAGTGTGCTAGAGTTTGGAGTATCCCATACATTGCTCACATGAAGGTTTTTCTCTATAAAATGTCACCATTGAAGTGAGTACTCTGTATTTTCTAAATGGAAAAATTGAAGTTTTTAATGTTCTGCATTTTTATTGCCTGTATATGTTTTCTCATTTTGCTTCCAAGAACAGAGATAGGGATGTCAGTTTTGTGTGTGCTGGCTGTTTACAGAGGGTTTGGTGAAGGCTGATTCTCCCAGACAGAAGCAGGCAAGAGAGGGAGTGTGCCAGTGCCTCATATTCCTCACCTGGCAATGTAATGTGTAATGCCATCTTGTGGAGCTGTGTTATATTCATCTAGAGGAAAACGAGTAACAAATTCTGTGGGTTTTGTGGGTGCTTTCCCTTTACCTCAGAGGGAGACCTGCACATTTATATTTAATAAACACAGAGCTCTAAAGCTTTATCAAGAGGAGTAAATAATTCATGGCTTCAGAATAACACAATGTTACTTACTGACAGGTTGTGAGGGAGACAATTTAATATTATTGATCAACATATTAAGTATCTCTTTTCATACAACATAATATTCTTCTTATTGACATCATAGGAAAGGAGAATTTTAAGGAAAGATATGAAAGAGAATCAGAAAGTTCCTTTCTGGATTGTCAGCTCTTGATTTGACAGAAAGTATAGAGGTTCTTGTCTAAAAGATTAACAAGTAGATGATGGGACCTGTCACTATAGCTTGATTGGAGGCCTCTAAATACTTGATGAGAGGTTATGGGTAGGAAGGATCAGTCATAGTGAGCTTTAAAAGTGGTGGCAAATACCTTATAGTTAATGCAGTAGAGAAGGGATGGTCAGCAGAAGGTTGCAAAGAGCAAAGATATTGGCAAGCAAGGCTGATGATTCAATATTACTTCCAACAGTTCAAGGAGACTGAATTTCAGGTTTACATGTGGGAATTATCATACTTGGGAAACGTCATATTTATACCTGTGCTTGGAGGATTCTTTGTAAGGATTGACATTCTTCAGCTGAAAAAGGATGGTGCTACTTGGTTTATGTGACACATCACAAATCCTAAGGCTGATAGAATTTCAAATATTTAGTTTTTACTTTCTTTGGAAATATTCTGAAACAGTCTAGGGGTAAAATCACCTGATAAATCAGTTTATCTTGCTTGCTAGCATTCTGTGAGCTGAGAAGGAGGTTTTATCAATTTATTAATATCCTAGTTTTTTGTACTGTTCCAGACACTTCTTTAAGATTATTTTCTGAATGCTGTAAGCATTGATCCAGGGAGTAATAATGCTTCTAGATAATGTCTATGGGAAATAAAAGAAAAACTCCCTCCTCTCCAAAATCTCATGAAATTTCAGTCTGCCTGTGTCTTTGACGGGATTAAAAAAGATCAGTGGTAGATTCCTAAGGTAAGATCCCTATCTATTAAAATAAAAGGAAATGAACTCCTTACTGCCATGGTACATTTTACAGTCAAAGAATACTTCTATATCATATGAAAGGAAAATCTTGCCATCCCTAGTTAAAGAGTTGCTGGCTACATTTCATCTTTTCTCAATTTCCTGGAAGGGACATAGGCCAGAGGTGTTCTTAAATTACGCTGGAGTTGAATATGTATTTAAAAAGATGATGGAAAGCCACTTATAAGTGAATTTTGAACTTTTGCGTAAGTGGTTTAGGTCACTTGAAAGAATCACTCTCAAAGATATTAGCAAAACTAGCTTAATACAAATATGCAAAACCAACAGTGTTAACAAAGTTCAGTGCAAGGCTCACTCCATTACTTACCACAGAGATGAGGCATAGAGGGAAATCTGCTTGGAATCAATTTAGAATGCTTTACATGCAGACTGGAAGCACAAAAGGTATAAGGGTGCAAGAGGGTAAGGGAGACCCTCCTGCTGAGTTACAAGGTTCACAGCAGAGCCCTTGCTTTCCAACCTGAAGGAGCCTTGGTGAAGCTGGGTCCAAACTCAGCCCCACACTTGGTCAATGATTTATTTCTAAAGGATTTAGCAGCATTTAATCATTGACTAATTTAACATTTGCAAAACAATTCAGTAGGATTTATATGAGCTCAAGAGGAACCTTAACTGCGGTTCTGAGAAGGCAACATTCACTCTATGCATGTTGTGTACAGTCAGACATAAAGGACTATGTACAAAGGTGTACTTGATAAATTCCCCTAGAGCTCAGTGAAATATGTTTTGCCTCACTGGGCAAAGGGTTCAGCCCCGAGGAGGGGATTATCAGGCAAAGCCATGTTGTCACCTTGTGTTGATGGTCCTCTAAGTATTCCAAACCTGAGGGCTGGAGAACTCCAAGAGGCTTTCCATTCAGAGGGAGATGCTGGCACAGCCCACTGTGCTCCATGAAAGCCCAGAGGGCCTCACAGGACTGCTGCTTCTGGTTTGCAAGTTGTTTGGCTTTAGTCATCTCTCAATCCACATCCTGGCCATAATCCAAGGTGGCAATTACTGGAACTTTCCTCATAAGTCAGGTTACATTAATATTGTTTCACTCTGGCTATGATTCAGGCAAATAATGTTTCAAGGCTTCAGCACCTTGTTCTGTTAGACAACAGAAGTTCCTTAGGCAATAGAACTTCCTGGGAACAGACTGATAAGCTCGAGGGAACTTAATTGCCCAGAAACCATCCATCAAGGCTGAGGCCTAAGAAGAATTCCTGAGATTGTTGAGCGGCCTGAAGAAAGGGGAGGATGGGGGGATGCACCACCAAAAACCTAAGCATAAGACCTTTGGTTTGCATTAGTTCATTGCCACTCTTAATGCTACATAGGCAAATGAGAATGGGTTCTTATACTGAAAAGCCTGTTTGTGATTTACAGTTTGTTTTATAAAAGAAGTTAGGAAGGACTGTTCAAATGCAGTAAGTCTTACAAATTATGTGGAATTTCAGATCTCAGTTCAGGCAACTGTTATGCAGATTGTGGCTTATTCTGGTGAACTGCCGGGGACACAGTAGTGTACTAAAGGGTAAATGAGATTTAGGAAACCTGACTTGTGGAGATTTTAATTTAGATAACTAAAGCTGAGTTTCTCAAAGCATTGCTCACAATGAATTACATGTAATTCATTTTGGAAACTCAAGTGTTCACAAAAAAATCTGTCTCGCCTTGGTTTCCCAATGAATTTTACTTTAGTGCAGGTACCACATAAAGGACATTCTCATTTGGGCAAAGAAAAACATTATTGGAAATCAAAACATTGAACTCAATAAATGCTAAAAGCTGACTAAGCTGTAGAGGTAGAAGGGGAAATTGTCTTTTGTTCTGCATTGGAAGCAAACTTTGTGAGTGTCATTACTCATATGTTCAATTATGAGTTCACAATATCAATTTAATTCTATTTTATTTGTGATTTTTATCAAATGGTAGTAAAATAGACTCAAAGCTGTGCTCAAACAAGGTGGAAAGCCAGCTAAAGAGGCATTTAAAAATACCAGTGATAGCATTTTATGAACTTTGCTGTACCTTTTACAGAGCAGTAGGTACTTCTATAACACAGATTTTTCCAAAGAGAACCAGAGTTGTGTGTTGTTCAGAAGATATTTCTGCCATCTTCTTCACTGCAGAATACGGACATTTCATAATTCTGTGGTGCAGTAACTAGCTTTTGGTGTATGCCCTTCAGCTGAGGACTTTCGAAAGGGACACATGCTGTTGTGCAATTAGTCCAAGGTATTTTCAAAAACATCCACTAACCATCTTAAGCAGAAGATGACTGATAGTGGTTCCTGGTACTGAACATCACTGCCATTTATGAATTACTGAAAACATAATTTTCAAGCTTATATGTGGCATTTTGTATTCCCAGAAGTGGGAATGTGTCCCATTAATACTGGAGTAAAACTACTGGATAACTGGATATACACATACAGATACATTTAATCTGCAAACTTGAAAAATGCTATGCATGCAATTTGGAAAAGCAGGCATGATTTAGGTGCTTACCATGTGAAAAGAATGAGAACATAATTAAAAACTGACCAGAATTGCTCTTCGGAAGGCTTTATGTGAAGCAGATGGAGTTGCTAGCAATGTCATGGTCAAGAAGTGCAAGAATTCCTCTCTTTCTGCTAGTCGGTAGCCAGAAAATGTGATAAGGAAAGGAAAAGGAAAATGAAAGCAGCTGTTTAATTAAAACTTATAAATAACAATTTAAAATACCCCAGTAAGTTTGGTGGAGCTTTTTTTGTTGCTGTTTTTCACCAGAAGTCTTAAAGAAAGTTACACAGCCTTCAATCCTGAGCATTAGTTAAGGGAGTGAAAGGGCAGTAAGATTTGTCTTTGTGGTGTAGTATTGTAGTATTACCAATTTCATAATGCTTCAAATTGTGTTTTCATGTTGCTTTCCTAAGTGAGAAGTTGGGAGGTCCTGAAGTCTCTGTTATCAGTTGCCATATCATCAGGCAGGTCACTTTCCCTGTTTTGAAGTCAATGGGTTGTAAGTAAAAGCAGAGTCACTTGTTTCTTTCATATGACATACTGAGTTATAAAGAGAAGATCCTTTTATGTGCTATCAGTATTACCTAGTTAGAGATGTGGCAAATAACCCAAAATAAGATGGCAGAAATTAAGGTAAGAGTGACATTAAAGGGAAATTTTCTAATTTGAGATCTGACACTATTCCAGTCTTCAAAGTGTTGTGAATATTTAATGGCTCAGATATCTACTGGAAGGACGTAGACTGAATTATTTAAGGGCATCACAAGCCCTTGAATATTTAACCCCTGAAGCATTGAAATTCATATTTAGGTGTTACTAATTCTGATATAATGTCCATTTCCAGACTTACTCTTGTGCTATTTTTTTAAAAATTAATTTTATTATTAAAGCAACATTGGTCTACATAGTGTAAACAAAATTAAATGTCCTTCCTAATCTTAAAATAAATATTTTAAAATAATACAGTGTTAAATAGATGAAAATAAATATTCTTCAAGTGGTTCTCATGAGTCTGTAATACCACTCCATCCAACATATTTTCCATTAATTACAGTGCTTGTTCTTAGAGGTGATGTCTGAGGCTTTTGAACTGAATCTTTGTCAAAGTATTACAGCTTCATTATGTCTATGAATTTATTAGCTGGATATTGGAATTTGACAAGGTAATTTCTACACTCTGCTTAGAGAAATGCTTAATAAAATGACAGCCCGTGTGTTGTACTTGTTGAATAACAAACAGTGAATAACCAGACTGTGCATAGACAGTGATTTGGTTAAGCTTTTACATTGTCCCTGAACTAAGCACCACAGTGTAAAGTGGTTTTGAGTTCCAGACATAATAATCCAAGTATATGATACATCTAGATACTTGTAGATCAGGATCTACTTGTCTTAAGGTTAGACTGTGTAAACAAAGCCAGTGAGGTAAAGTTTGTGTCTGTTCACACCCACGGTGTAAATCAGTCTCCCATCTAAAGCATTAGCTCCCTTTAGAATTCTTGTCAAGATTAAGATATTTCTCTAAAAGGAGAAATTGTATAGGAAAGAAATTTAATTGATTGGGCCAGATCCATTGCTGGGCAGGGCTGTCTTGGGCACTCTTTGGAAGTGGGAGCAGAATTAATTTCAAGCTGTCTCTATTATTTCTTGATCACTGGGCTGGCTGAAGTGCATACTCTTATTTGTGTTACCTAGCTGTAGTTGATTCTAAATGCCTGTTTGGGGCATAAGCCTGATATATAACCCATTCCTTCACTGCAATATAAATTTTGACAATGTCTAAACCAAAAATTTTCTTTCAAACTTCTAAAGATTTTTCTTCATTTTCGTATTATTTTGACTGGGAATTTCCACAGCATTCACAAAAGCATCAAGTCTTGCCAATATTGTGTAATGAAAGATAAGATGATTTTTGAATGAAACTTTAAATGTAAACACATGAAGGAAGAGAAAAACTAGTTAAATTGTTCAAAGATTTGTCTACAAGCCGTTGGATAATTCTACATTAATTTATATGCCTTGCATATTGTCATTTTAAGAAGGACATATGTTAAGGCTTAGACTCATATCTCAACTGAATAATACATCTGTCTGTAGGACTATTTAATGTATGTAACTACAGCTGAATGTAATCCAAACATATTGGATGCATAATTTGCCTTTCTTTTTCACACAGAATAATGTTTATATATAATGTTTATTTCTCACAGAATAACACAATACAAAAAATATATCTGGCCCATCTCCCATATTTTTTCAGTTAATTAAGAGGTCAAATGGTTAATGGCTGTGAAGCACGGGTAGTTAATTTTTTGCCTTCCCCGCCTACTCAGAATGAAACACTGACATTTGATTTCTTGAAAGTATGTCCTTTCTCTAACCCTGCTCCTGTCTCGTTTGCTCTATTTCCCAGACTGCAGCCTTGTGAGCTGCTGTAATGTCTATCAGCATAAGTCATGCTGACAGACCAAGGCTCTGATAGCTAATGTTAATAACATAAATTGAAGAGAAATATGAGAGACCCAGAAAAATTTTATAGGTCTCATTGCCTGAGTGGAGGGGAGCCACTCTCAAGGCTGCTGTCTCCAAATGAATTTTTCAGATTAGCTGTTTAGCCCTTTTTTTCAGTTTTTTTTGGTAGTTTCAACTAGATGCCAGTTATATTTTTTTAAATGAAAATGAAGTATGTGGCTAAATATTGCACACTGACAAAACTAAATGCCCTTGCTGAGTTGGGAGGGTGAAAGACGAGTGAAGACCATGCAGAGCTGCCTTTCCCCTTGCCGTTTAAATAGTCCAAGTTAAGTGCAGCCCTAAGATGACACGTGCAAGCCTGAGTGCTGACGTTCCTGTTTTCCACCAATTGTAATTACCTCTGTTTAAGGCTGGATTTGTCTGAGGATTTGTGAATGACTCGTAAGTTCTTATTCATCATTTGGGTTAATACAGGGAGGGGACAGTTATATTTCTTGCTTATGGTAAAAAATACAGTGAGCACAGTTTTATGGAAAATTTAAAAAGCAAGTGTAAGCCTGTTTTAAGCGAGGAGGAATGATTTACTTAGGCTGGGAATAATAGCTGAGCACTGACAAGAGTGGGGTGATGCTAATTATGTTGATGCTTTATTAATGGCTTCAAGGTGAGGAATGTGTGTTTCCTTGTCTGTCTGTAAAATCAGGCTGTGCTTTCCACACGTTGGGATTAAATGGTCATTTCCTTAGGAGGACTCTGAATGCTGCTGCTGCACTTCATGTTCCCATTCTGACATCTGGAGAGCCTCAAGTACGACTGGCACAGACACTCCTAAGATCAAGGTCAGACTGTCTGCATAATGAATGACAGAGGGTATTAATTCGCCCACAGATGTGGCGGCAAAGATGAATAATCTCCAAGCAGTTTAGCTATACATCTGGGCGTTTGAAGGACTTAATTAATTACAACACAGAGAATCCTGCCTCAAGTGGCACTCTCAGAGGCCTGCAAGGAACAGTCCAACACTATGTATTGCCTCTGTCCTGTATGCTTTCACCAGGGGGTTATTAATTAATAAATTAATAAATTAAAGTTTTCCAGGTTTTTCTTCTTTCAGGCTCAAGCAAGGAAAGAGATAGTTTTATTTAAATAGAAGTAAATACTTCAGTCCATTTTAATTTTTACTGCTCTTCTAACATTAGATTTCATAGGCTGGTGGCTAAGGTCTGCCATGTTCTAAGGTCTTTTTGCAGAAACTGGCATTAAAAAGAGAATTAATATAAAGTTTTGGAAAAATTTGCTGTTGGCATTCTGGTTCTGTTGAAGTTGGAAAGCATTTTACCTATTGATTTCAATGACAAATGTTAGGCCCATGATAGGAATTCTTCAAAATCTACTTCTGACTGTATTAGAAACATTTCTAAAAACTTATCCACCAATTTACTATTTAGAGTAACTTGTCATACTGAGACTTTCACCTTTTGACAGAGTTCTCATTTATTCATCTTGACAGACCTAGACAAAAAGCACAAAAATGACCTCTTAAATATTTTTATTAAGTAATAATAAGCAGATTTGGATGTCAAACGACATTGATATTCGTGGCTCGTATGTACCTTTACTAAAACTTTGCAGAAACACTGATGTAAAAGTAAGTTTAATGAAATTATTGGGAATTCAATAGAAATTGTACTTTAAAAAGATAAAGTCTATCTTACACCCAATCAAATGTAGGCTAAGGTATCTTCAAGTCAGGCCAGTCTTCTTTAAGAACTTACTCATTTCTGTCACTGAAAGTACTGACAGTGAAATATTTGCCATCAGCCTGTAGAACAGTAATTGTTGACATGATTTGAAATGGATTTTACTTGAGAGTAGGATACAGGATCCACCTGGTATTGTCTATTATTACAAAGAAGGATATTTGTGTGAATAATCTCTTTTCTTATACATTTTCTTAATAGTATGTTATTGTTCATTTTCTCATCTCACTGCTGTTTCCAGTAAATTTTTCTTATCTCAACCTGTGACCTTTGCCTTTTGTGCCTCCAGTTGGAGGGAGGAGGGACTGGCTCATGATTTGGAGAGTCTTGATGAAGGCACTGAGTGGGGGAGTACCATTCCTAAACCACCTGGCGTGGTTTGACCCCCACCAGAACACCAGCCCCAGGGAGCCCCTCGCTCACTCCCCCACCAGAGAGGCTGGGGAGAGAATGGGAAGGGGAAAAGGTAGAAAACTCATGGGTTGAGATAAAGAGAATTTAATAGGGAAAGGAAAAGCCCTGCACACAAGCAAAGCAAAAGGCAATAATTCACTGCTCTCCAAGGGCAGGCAGGAGTTCAGCATCTCCAGGAGAGCAGGGCCCCATCACAGGCAATGGTTGCTTGGGAAGACAAACACCATCACCTCAAACATCCCCCTCCCCTTCCTCCCTCTTTCCTCCACTTCTTATACTGAGCATGATCCATGGTCTGGGATCTCCCTTTGGTCAGTTGGGGTCACCTGTCCTGGCTGTGTCTCCTCCCACCCTCCCAGGCACCCCCAGCTCCCTCGCCAGCCTGGCTTTACAAAAAGCAGAGAAGGCCTTGGCTCTGTGCAAGCCCTGCTCAGCAATTACAAAAACATCTCTGTATCATCAACCCTGTGCTCAGCACAAATCCAAACACAGCCCCACACCAGCCACTGCAAAGAAAATTTACTCTACCCCAGCTCTGACGAGCATGCCATGACACCTCAACACACTTTTGACTCTGTTAGTGACAGTTTTAGATTTGAGGTTCTGAATCGATTTGTTTGCAAAATGAAAATGTATGAAAAAATTTGTCTGATGGATGAAATGAAACCTGTATGGTTTTTGTTTTCACATGCAATCTAATTTGTGACAGATGTGGACACAGCTCTGGACAGGTTCTAAAGTCTATAATTGNCCACTGCAAAGAAAATTTACCCCAACTCTGATGAGCATACCACAACACCTCAACACACTTTTGACTCTGTTAGTGACAGTTTTAGATTTGAGGTTCTGAATCGATTTGTTTGCAAAATGAAAATGTATGAAAAAATTTGTCTGATGGATGAAATGAAACCTGTATGGTTTTTGTTTTCACATGCAATCTAATTTGTGACAGATGTGGACACAGCTCTGGACAGGTTCTAAAGTCTATAATTGAAATGAAGTATTAATGATAATCTTTATTCGTATCCACAGTACTATTATATTGCAACTGTGTAATATTTCATTATCATGTTACTGGATCAGGATAAAATATTGTCTTATTTGATAAGACAAATTTTTGGCCGTATAATGCAAATATGGTTCAGGTAGATGTACTAGTTACATGGAAAAAAAATATGAGGGGGAGAAGAAAACGTGATTTAAAACATAATTAAGTGGGCATGTAGACTCTTGGGTTTTTTAATTGGCTTCTTAAGACTCATAACAGAAGTGCAATAAAATTATTTTTATTATTTGAAAATATGAAAGAGACAATACAGATCTATTTTAAAAACATTTTTACATACTTTTTTACTGCAAGCTATTTTCTTTTTGCAATTTTAATTCAAAATTCTCTAATTTAGAATGGAATAATTGCTGATATTAACAATATGCTTTGTTTTAACTGAAATTGACTCACGTTTAAAACTAAAGAGTGAGACCCAGTGTGATTTATCTATTACTTTACCACTTCTAAAGCTTCACTAGACCAAAGAAAATGTCCATACATATAAATCTTATAAATAAAATCAAGAGAATGAACACCTTTTAGTAAAAAAGCTAAAAACAAAGTAAGGTAAAATGTCTATTATCTATTATAAAACAGATTCAGAGTAACAGGCAAATTCTCCTTAAATAAGCATGTCTGTAAAGGTCTCAAAACCAGACATGCCAGAAAACTACTACTTCATTCCCCTCCCTCGTGCTGAATTAGCTTCATCTGTCATTCTTAACAGGTTCCATGTGGTCTTGAAGACCTGTAGTGGTCACTAATCCACAGACCCCACATTTTTCCTTCCTTCCTTCCCTCCCTCCCTCCCTCCTTCTCCACTGCCCCTGACAGTTTATTTCAGTGCCGAGTTGTCTGCACCTTTCAGAAGATTTGCTAGTAACTACTCGGAATCTTTCATTAGTTGTTCTGTTCTCTTTGGATGTGGAGAACTGACTGTTCTTTTCTGTGTAACAGTCTTCAAGCATGTAAAATGTTCTGCTACTATTCCCCTAAGTGTTCCCTCCCATAGGCAAAACAACCACATTTATCTAAGTCTTTTTCTCCTAAGATGTTCTTTAGGCCTCTCTCCATTCTTATTATTCTTCTGTCAATTTTCTCCAGTTTTTCAATGCACTGAAGTTCTGTGTTCAAAGCCAGAATAACCACTCAGCCAAGGCTCTACCACAAAGAATGGAGTGGTGGATGTAGATTGTGGCTTCCAGGCTCTGTTCCTTGCATTCTATTTTTCTGCAGCACTGGGATGCTTTTGACTCTTACTTTGCTTGTGTAACAACCAAGCCTGCAGTGCCAAACTGCTGCTGAGTCTGTTGTTTCCATTCTGTGTCTGTGCAGGTGATTTTTCTGATGAAGAATGGTATATTTTCACCTTCCCCATAGGATTTCATTCTGTAGGCTTCATATAATTTTCTCAATAATGTGAGGTAACTTCCCATTCTGATTCAGTCAGTGCTCCAGCTTACTTCCAGACCACCCCAACTTTATACTGGTGCAGAATTAGGTTGCTGCAGAGTTCTGTGAACTTCCATTTCTGAAGGCACTCCTGTGAATGGCTTTCAAGGCACATTATCACACCATGGTTGCACTACTGGGGTCAGGTGCCTCTAGATTCATCCCTAAATAACTTTTGAAATTCCTATGTTAAAAAATGCTAAACATTTTTCTTTCCTACATTCTGCACTCAGGTGAAAACAGAGCTGATGATTTTTTCAAGTTAGCCAGGTACGAACTAGAGTTCATATTACTTGTGTTACTGTGACAATGAGGCTGAACTAACAAGCCTTACTGAGAAAGTGCAAGAATTCAGGTGACATTCAACATTTGAACATAGATTTTGGCTCTTAAATATACATGCTGTTATTATTTGCAGAGCATAATGACTATATGAAATATTTTGCAAAGAAAAATTAATCAGGATCTCAGATGAGAGAGGTTTACAATCCAGCTGATAGAACCACAACCAGCAGCAAGGCTTTTTAAAATAAGTGTGTTCTTAGGAGAGATGAAAAACGGGATATAATAAAGACTTGAAACTTGGGAACTTTTGGAAAGCGCAGAAAGGCATAGAATAATCTACATGTACCAGGCAGTGGAAATACAGGAATATAAATAACAAAGTTGTGATAAAGAGGAGGAGAGGGAAAGGGCAGAAAAAATTGGAAGCAGCATTTTGTAGACCTATGAAAATGATTTTAAG
The DNA here is from genome assembly GCA_013396875.1 of Vireo altiloquus. Taxonomy (NCBI): domain Eukaryota; kingdom Metazoa; phylum Chordata; class Aves; order Passeriformes; family Vireonidae; genus Vireo; species Vireo altiloquus. The sequence goes on along the minus strand of VZRF01012014.1, from coordinate 824,391 downwards.
GCAACTGATAGGTTAAGTAAGGAAGGCCTGAATAGTCAGTAGCTCTTCATTTCGGCCTTAAAAATCTTTGTTTCAATCTTGGCAGTTTCTAAATAGTGTAGCCAGTTATCTTCCATTTAAGCCTGAGCAGTACCTTTACTTAGCAGGGAACATTAAAGCCAAACTGCTCTCTCCAGTACCCTTCACTGGTTACTTCCATTCTGACTGAAGGAACAGTAGGATGGCCCCAGGCCCCTCACAGTGCAGTCAGTGGTGTCAGTGTCACAGGTGTCACAGTGACATTCTGTAGCTACTGGGTAGGAATAAAAAGATTCAGGATGGTCACCACAGCCAGGGATCTTCACTGTTTCATACACAACCTCCTTGAAGGTACAGGTTTGCTGAACGAAGGATACCGGTGGGTATTTATATACTGGATCCTGAAATTACAAGAAGGAAATCACTGGTTTGAAATTTGTTATGGGGTAGATTTCAAAATTTTTATAGAAGGGGAAAATCCCACTGAGATCAAAAGCATTTAGGTCTGACTCTCCTAATTTCACTTAAATTTCCCCTTTCAGGAAGACTGATATGGCAAATTTGTGTCATATCATCATCAGACAATCTTTCAGGTCAATTGCTTGATTCTTCAAATTATTCAAAAGAGTAGAGGAGTCTAAATAGTGATGGCTGCTTTATTGTATCCTCTTGCGACCACAAATTGAACACAAAGCAGAGATCCAGATTGTAATACTTCTAACTCTAGTTATACAACCTAAACATAATATATGCAGCCAGTTAATTAACTGAATTTTACTACGACATTTCACCCTTTTGTCTGTGCTTCAGATTGGCTGTGTATCTACTCTTGTGTCAGACAGCACAGCAGCTATTCAGCCTGTTAAGGCTCATCCTATGTGTTTGCTACAGACTGCAGGAATGGGTTATTCATACACTTGAAATATTTAGTTCTAGTGCCTGAAAATAAGAGTCTCACCTTTGTGAAGCAGTATCCTGAGCACCATGTGGCATTCACTGTAATGCAGAATTCACATTCTTCTTTTTCCACTGCTATGGTAATATTGGTGAGCTGACAGCTGTTGCAGCAAATTGCTTTCCAGCAAAGGAACAGCACGTAACAATTAACTGTCTTCATCCTGTCTATAAAGCAAAAAAATATATCTCTACTGGAGAAATTTATAGTTATTTTCAACAGAAAGTAGTTAGAGAAACAGGGAGAAATTGAATCTCCACTATATCCTCAAGCAGTTCTGCAACAGCAAGCGTTCTGAATCATCAGTGAGAAGAGAGACAAGATCTTCCTTATGTTTACTGTTAAAGGAGTTTGATTTTCCAAAGCAACTAAAATAGTATGTCATCAATCTTTGCAGAATAATAATAATAGCAGAATACCATAACACTTTCAATGAAATATATTTATCTAAGTTTCTGTAGAGAGAAGGTGTCCTATCTGTAAGGACAAAGAAAAAGAAGCAAGAGAGAGAAAGAGCAAAGGATAATGTATTTTTCAGAAGCAATTAATTACTTGAAGTGTTTGCAATATGAAAAAAAAAAAAGATTTCTGCATCAGGATCTGATGGTAAGAAAACTTACCTGTATTCTGCTTGCCTTCCTAGAGTAACAGTTGTAGTGAGAAGAAAGCCTTATGCTTTCCTTTTATACTGAATTGTGTGTAATTTATACCTCTAGGATTTGCAGTGTATTAATGCAGCAAGCATTAGTTTGGGACTTGGTGAAAGCGGATTAATGTTCAGCCAGACAGTGAGATTAAGCCCCGTTGAGAGGAAAAAAGAAAAGCCAAACACACTCGGGAAGAGATGGTGAAGGTTACTGTCACAGTGTCTCTCTGCACATGTCACTGGATTTGATTCAGTGGCATTTAGAAATAGCTGAGCTATTTCACAATTTGAAAAAAGGTTGAGAAGCCTATTTTTGGAAAAGTTCAGGTGTTTTGACTGTTCTGTGTCAGCCTTCAAAATGATAGGCTTGGGGTACAAGCTGCTCCTCTGGCAGTGGAGGACCCTTCACAGTGGAGACACTGCTATTGTGTTTTTTAGCTAATGACCATGTTCTTGGTTTTTTCAGGGTATCAATTTTGACTGGTTTTCTCTGAGTTAGGTCTTACCCAGTGAGCTGCATATGTATTTATTTATTGATCCAATAAAGCTAGTAATGCGAATTTTGTTTAACCATGAGGAACTGCTCTCTTCTTTGCCATTCTTTTCTATCCCAGTATATGCAGTCCTGTCTGTCTCATGGTCACATTTTTTAACGTATGTGAGGGATGTTTGTATTGTGGAAAGGGACTATTAGGACATCATAATGAAGGTTCAGATCTGTGTTTTTATGTCAGCAATCTCAGATGTAGTATTTTCATGTTCTGGGGGAAATGCTGGTATTTTTAACTGACAACCATGCAAACTCAACTTGAATGTATTCCCGAGTTTTCCATGGCAATAGAAGAGTCTGTGGATAATGTTCCTCTGCTCACTGCCCTTTTCCTGCATTCACAAGTTAGGGATGTGTGCCTCTTCACCAGAATAATGTCAAAGAACTCTGTTGAGCTTCCCATACCATTTCTGGGGAAAATGACTCACAGTAGCACTGTATTTACTATTATCTGCCCAGAGCAGCCAGTCTTGCTTTGTTATGACTGTTCTATTATGGTCAGTCTGACTTTTACAGAAATCTGTCCATGGAAGAAAACTAGACAAGGACATACAGTTGAAAGCACTTTATCATGAAAAGAAATACTCACTGGCCTATTAGTTTCCTGCAGATGGGATACTTTTCAAAGTGGCTTTTACAAATGAGCCCTTTAAGTGTGTCATACCTTCCTGTGGTCCTGCAGACTGCCCATCTGTTTCAGTTTCACAGAATCAATCACAGAATCACCAGGCTGGAAGAGACCTTCAAGATCACCAAGTCCAACCTATGCCATAACACCATCTCAACTAAACCATGGCACTGAGTACCACATCCAATTTTTTTTTAAACACCTCCACGAATGACTCCACCACCTCGCTGGGCAGACCATTCCTGAACTTTATCACTCTTTCAGTAAAAAACTTTTTCTTAATGTCCATCCTAAATTTCCCTTGGCACAGCTTGAGACTGTGTCCTCTCATTCTGTCAGTTTCTGCCTGGAAAAAGAGACCAACCCCTACCTGGCTACAACCACCTTTCAGGTAACTGTAGAGCGTGATAACATCACCTCTGAGTCTTCTTTTCTCCAGGCTAAACAACTTTAGCTCCCTCAATCATTTCTCGTAGGACTTGTGTTCCAGGCCCTTCACCAGCCTTGTTGCTCTTCTCTGGACATGCTCAAGCATCTCAACATCCTTCCTAAACTGAGGGGCCCAGAACTGGACACAAGTCTCAAGGTGTGGCCTCACCAGTGCCAAGTACAGGGGAAGAATGACTTCCCTGCACCTGCTGGCCACACTATTCCTGATACAGGCCAGGATGCCATTGGCCTTCTTGGCTACCAGGGCACACCACTGGTTCAGTTGTCTGTCAGTCAGTACTCCCATGTCCCTTTCTGCCTGGGCACTGTCCAGCCACTCTGTCCCCAGCCTGCAGCACTGCAGGGGGTTTTTGTGGCCAAAATGCAGGACTCAGCTCTTGGACTTGTTAAATTTCATCTTATGGGACTCTGCCCATCTATCCAACCGTTCCAGGTCTCTCTGCAGA
>VZRF01012014.1:710244-820194 GCA_013396875.1 Vireo altiloquus | reverse complement strand
ATCCCATCTGGTCCCATTGATTTATGAACATCCAAGTGGCTTAGCGGTTCTCCGACTGCTTCCTCCTGGATAACAGGGAGACAATCCTGCTCCCTGACACCATCTACCAGCCCAGGAGGACAGTTTTCCTGAGGACAAGCCACCTTTCTGATAAAGATCCTTATATACAAATTCTTCAGTAATGATTAAGTCTTTAGCTGGCACTAATTACTTTCAACTATCTATGTGCTCAGCAGGCCCGACCTGATAGTTCACACTTTGGCCCTCCTTCCTGGGGGGCTCTGTTTGGCTAGGTACGCTTTTACTAGCTGTAGCTTTTGAGCGTGTAAAGACCATTACGGAACAAACCCAACCAACCAACCAAATCTCAACACAAAAACTAACTAAGAACCCCATTATCAGGAGGATACCCACAACACTGCCTGCTTGCCCTGCCTGTGTGAGCTGCCATGCAAACTGCCGTGCCACACCCTCAGAGACGTGCCACGCTCCTGTTCCCCGTGCTCTCTACAGCCCTTTGTAATCACACTGCTGTTGGAGACCAGCAAAGCTGCACAGCTTTGCCTGTTCTCCTGGGGACCAAATTTATCCCCAAAGCCCCACAAGAAGGCTTTGCCATCGAAATGAGCCCTTGGGAGAAACTGCCCCCACTCCTGGGTGAACAGCAAAAACCAAAGAAGTGAGAAGCTGAATGTTTGATATGTTATAGTAAGATAGGTTTGTAGTTTTAAGAATTGCCTCATATGGGACCAAGATGGAGATTTTAGGGAGTCGGTCCCTTGTCCTTCTCCTTCTTCCCTTTTCTCCTTCTTCTTCCCTTTTCTGTGACCTCAGTTCCTATCATGTAGTAATTGGTAGAGAGAATTTAGTTTAGAAGAGACCTGTTAATAATAGTGATAGTTATTGGATTTAGAAACAAAATAATGTACGTAGAATCTTTCTATTTGATGATAAACCTTCTATAAACCCTCTGTACTGTGTATCTACGGCCATTTTGGCACCTGGAATCAGTGGTGACACTGTGCTCCTGAACCTTTGATAACCTAGAATAAACAACCTGAAGCAGCACCGAAGTCGTTTATTATTTTGTCCTGAGATGAGCGATTGAGAAGAAAAGCAGCCTGGGCACGAACCACCCTTGTGGGGCCCAACCAGGGCCTCCACACACTGCCACTGGCCGGGGGAAACTCCTCCTACATCTGCGCCAAAGCTTGCGTGTGGTTCGCAGTACCTTCATTTGCTGATGAATTTCACATCACACCGAAGTTAGAAAGTGAGCTGCAATTTTTCCCTGGATATCTCCCGTAATAAAACCTTTGTTTGTATGAGAAGACAGTTCCGTTAAATCTATAAAGAAGTCAAAAAATTAGACATCTTCCTCTGAACTAATAGAAACTCTGTTTGATAATGGTCTTTTGTGTCGTTTAGCAACAGTGTCTTCTCAGAGGAGATTCTCAGCTGCTGTAAATCTCTAATTCCAGAGATGCCAGACAAAAGCTGATTACAATTTCTTATATCCCCACTGAGGAACTGATCTTTTCTAAGTACTAATTTATGCAAATTAAATAAAACTAAATAAGTTTCATTTGCAGAGGACAATACTGAAAATATCTAATCTCTCAGTGGCAATGATCTGTTTCATGGTTTGAAGAAGACACTCATTCACTGAAAACATAGCTTCACAAGTGGACAGAGCAAGTTTAGCCCCTACCATGCTGTTTCTTCCCTCCCCTAGTTCCTGGCTCTAGCCCACTCAGCCTCCTCACTTGTGGAAACACAAATTAGGGAAATGTTTCTATTAAAAGGAAAAGCTGTCTTTTACAGCATTGTTTTTAATCCACATCATTTGTTTTGCAATGAGACCAACAGTTGTAGCAGCGTAAGTGATGGGATTGATTGGAGAGGGTCAATGAGGGGTGAGATTAGCGAAAATACTTTAGACAGTGTTCTCCTGAAGAGTTCATGAAGCCTCATTGTAAACACAATACAAACAGTTTAACAGGAAGATTTGTCCTGCACTGATTTCAAAGGCCTTAAGGGAGCACTTAATGGTCAAGACCTCTGTACTCCTACTGGAGTGAGTGCAGGAATCCAGCAAATGCTGTTATGGAAGATCTTCAACATGAGCCAGGAGCTGGTTCATCGAAGTGTAGGTGGTGCTGTAGATGAGGACTCACCAACATTTGTGTAAGTCACAGTGGACATCAGATTCACGTGGCTGTGTTAATGCCTTAGTGGCTTCTTGGGGAAATAAAACGCTTCTTGTATTGCCATATTTTTTTGGTCTTCTGTGGCTCTTTCCCTTCGACTTTACTGTTGTAACCTAGCAAACCATTGTCACCGCCACTGTCACAAGGGAGCTTTTGCTTTGCTTTTTTAATCACTTCCAACAGAAGTGCTGTAACACATGAGCACTCTTTTTTCCCTTCTAGCAGTAAATACTTTTTTTCTTCTGCTCTGGTGGTTGATTTTTTGTTTTGGGGGTTTTGTGGTATGTGTTTATAAGTGGGGTATTATTTTTTTGGTTTTTTTCTTGCAAAAGCATCTAATGCAGAATTGAAAGCTTTTCTGTTCCTCATATGTTCTAAACAAATGGAATTTCTTTCTTCAAGTAGGATGGTGCTAAGACTAATGATTCTCTTACTACAAGTTTTAAGTCTGTCTTGCTTAAAAAAGGTAGTTTAGATATCTAAGAAGACTTCAGAATTTGTCAAAGTGCTATTGGAAAACTTGGTTATATGCATGCAACGCATCCACCATGAGTAGTAAATCTGACTCTGTCCTGATGGAAGATGTATTGAACATTCTAGTGCGAAAAAAATATGTCTGGTATGAAATACCTGTAACTATTCCAGCTGCAGCCTGGCTTTAGCTTCTCATGTATTCTTAAACACTTCTGTGTTCTCGAACTTACAAGTGTTGAGGGACATGGTTTTAAGTTGCTTATGTTCATAGTTGTGGTTACATGTTTTAGATCTTGATAAATATATATATTACTGAGGAAAATAGCTTCTGCATATGAAAGTTGTTTTGCAATGAAAGTATGTCTCAAGGCATGTCAAAGGTGCTTAAACCTATGGCTTAATTTACTTTCTATGTTGTTCCACCACATGAGGAGTTGGAGTTGTGCATTCAGTGCCATCATGCTGAGCGTGTGCCTGTGCCAGGTTTCCTTGGACACCACCTGTCTTGACCGAGCACTCTTCCTCTCCCCTTTCTGTGCTTGTCCAAATGTTTTTCTGCACAGTTCCAAATTTAACCTGAGGTATATTGCTGCTCCCCAGTGATTGAATAAATTGATATCCTTGAAGTAGAAAGCTTGAAAATTGCTTCTGAGTCTGTGCTTAAGTCTGTGCTCCCTGTGTGGGGTTGGTATTTCACAGCACAGCAGCGCAGGCCTGTGTTCAGTAAATTGACTGGAGTTTTGTTTTTCCCATTTGTTACTGTTGTTTCTGTTGCTTGCTACTGGTGGGAGATGACTTTTCCCATTGCATTACCTCTCTCTATGCCTTTGAGGTTTACTGTGATTCTTATTAGAATCAGTGGGGAGACTGTCACTGGCTTTAGCAGTACCTGGGTTGAGTGGTTGGTCACTGTTGGTTAAATATCAGGATTTTTATTGATATTGTTTTAAGTTGCCGGCACTAATGAAGTCAAAGTGTGAAGTAGGTTGAGCCTGCTGAGCACACAGATATTTAAAATTATTTAGTGTCAGCTAAAGACTTAATCATTACTGAAGAATTTTTATGTGCACTCATACAAAAGCAGAATCCTCAGGAGGTTAAAGAAAATGCCAGAATAGATTGACTGTGTTTTTAGTAACATAGGATTTTAGAAATCTCTGGAGATACAAGTTTCCACTACTTGGAGCTAGAGTTATATATGCCATATTTTCAAATACCTCCACAAGCTGTTAGTCTTTCTAAGTCTTGTGGAAATTCTGCTTGCAGTCAACAGCAGCAGAAATTAAAGATTCCAAAAAGTGTTTCATAAACACAGAACAGTGCAAGCAACAATACAGATGCTTATGCTGTCATTCAGTCATCTTTCTTGTAGATTTTGTCTCACATGACAAATTCATTCATGGCTGATTCTTATGCCACGTTCCTAAATGTCTAAACCAGCTACATTTTCTTCTGCTTTTTAGTGATGGCATTCTTATAACCTTTATCTGTTTCCTCTTGCAAAACCACTGTGATTTTGGCTCCTTATATAAGATCATTTGGTAACTCCATTGGTGTCTGTTAGGAAATACATGTTAAGATTCTGCTCAACAGTAAACCAAGGATAAAAATTATGTTTGCTAAAAATGCTCTCTTCTTATTTCTTTCTTTGTCATTCTTTCATTATTACTTATCACATAGTGTCTGAATATTTTAATTTTCCAATGAAAAATAATTTTTTTCCTAGGAGTAGCTTTGTATATGAGTAAGTAGAAGTTTTGATTCTGTGACTGCTCTGGAGTACTACTGTTTTATTTTAAGCTTTTCTGAGTATTATAGTTTTTTTCAACAAGAAAGCATCTTAATGGATTTAAAGTAGATTAGTCATATTAGAAAAGAAGTGACAAAGCAAAGGAAAGACCTGATGGACAGTATATAAAGTTATACAATATATGATCAGCTAGGGTTTCCTTTTTGTTACGTGAGTGGTTCTTGGGTCTGTATGGAATTGTCATTATGCTGTTGAGAACACCAGAAAGATAATCAAAAATAAAAGCAGATACACATATCTAAATATTCACTTGAAAAGTCAAATCCAATTTGAGTATATTTGTGTGTTTTGGTACTGCATATGCTTCCTAAAAGTAAGAGCTTGAGAGAAAGCTGAGATTCTTATTTTCATTAATACAATTTGCTGAGTGGAACACCTGATGATTGCTGAGCTAGGAGGCCTTCTGGTTTTCTTTCTTGTCACTGCTTACTACAAATGTCCACAGATGCTATCAATAACAACACTTTTTTTTTTCTTAGACTTCTATGTTAATAATACTTCAAGACCCAAATATTATGGAATGACTGGACTCCAGAGGACAAAAGCTGCCATTACTAATTTGTGTAAGGAATGTTTGAATTTATTTTCTAGGTTGGTGGTTTCACTGATCTGCCATGTTCATATCTTGTTAACCCTAGAAATAAAAAAAAAGGACAATGTTTCAGACACTTTAATATTTCATCACTGTTTGTGTTATCTTCTATAACTATGTTAAGAAGCTGGGCAAGCATTTGTCTATGATGTATTTTAGGAAGAGCTTTGGAAAAAAATGTGCATTTCTTCTAAAAGAGTAAATTTGGCAGGACTGAGCCTTATTCATACATAAAAACCAGCAGCTGCTAATTGTTTTGAAACTACTGCTATGATATGCAACATAAGGCTTGCCTGAATCATGCTGACAGTCTGTCTTGATAACACAATAAAGTTGATGCTGAACAATTTGGCACACTTGGAGAACGGATGAGAAGCCCATCTTATTTGGGTTGCTAAATAAAGTCCTAGGCTGAAGATGTCTGACCCATATTGGTTTTGCAAGTGCAGTAATTTTAGGTCAAATTGCTTAAGAAAAATAGGTTGGAAACAATGCATACAGCCATAGCCACCTTTAGATGCAATTTTAACATTTTCTCTGACCAATTTTAGCTAAAATATTAACTGTTTTTAGGGATTCTAAACAATTTCTTTTAATTATTTTTTTCTCAGGAGTCATATAGACCCTTTATTCTAGAGTATGGAGCCATTTTTGAGCAGATTATACGGTGTTGGGGTTGCCCTGTGAGCTGCAGGAAAACTCCTTGGACACAGGTGGTGTCCAAGGAAACTCGGCACAGGCACATGCTATGCATGGTGATCTATTGTAGATCTGATTGTGAGCAGATTGCAAATTCACAAAGAAATTTTATGAAACAGCAGCAGGAATCAGTATTGCGGAGTTTTAATGAGGAAACACATCTGAAACTAAAAAACAATACTTTTAAGGTATCAGCCCAGTACATGGCTTAATATGAAAACCAAATCTGATTAGTTAGGTTGTATTAGCAGAATGATGAAATAAGAAAACAAATATTTTATTTGGCTGAATTCCTTATTCCTTATGAAGGTGGATTTTTCAAAACAATTATAATAATTAAACCAGAGGCCTTATTCTTATACTAGAATATGATACAAGTCAGAAGATCAGTTTCATTTAAGTCACAGTATTGAGAACTTTTTGCTGTCTGAGGGCTGAATATCTTTTATGGAGCAATGCAGAGGCACCATATTTTTTCAGACAAATATATATTTAGAAAGCTTATTTAGAAGTGTGTTTTTTAAAGTATTTTATTAAAATGTTCTGGATTTTTCCTTCAGAGGGTTCTGAAGTTTTTTCCTTGGTAATCATTGAAGGCTGGGTAGAGAAGTGCACAGAGGAGTTTGTGCCATGTCATAATATCATTTCATGCCCTCTCCAATCCACAGGGAAAAGCTAGAAATGTTTTTCCTGATAGGAAGCCAGAGTGTGAAACACCATTATAGTCAAAGGGATGTGAATGACAGTGACTAGAGGCACTCTGTTACTCATGGGCATTAAAAAATACCTGGGAGGGTCTACTGGAATTCCAAGCTGTGTGACTGAGAGTATGGACTGCACAGAGCCGTGGTGGGAGGTGTGGGCTGCTCAGCCTGCCAGATAGATACTCCTGTGTCTGCCATTATGTCAGCAGATGGAAATCTTCCTTACTGCAGAAAAGGACAGCTATTTGATGGCTGGAAGTCATCAGAGCCAGAGTCTTGGCCAGATTGACATCAGAAAATACTGGTCATCATTCTCTTTAGAATCCAGGAGTCCCTCTTATCTTGCCAAGGACCCTAGAAATTCATTTTTTCTCTCTCTTTAGGAACTTGAGACCCTGTCATGCCAGGCAGCAAAGCCTGCCTTGGGAAGCAGCTCTGAGTGGGAATGGGAGAGTGTGGGATGCCAGGCAGGGCACAGGGGTAGGCAGAGGAGTTGAACAGTGCTGTGGGAGGAGAAAACAAGCATAATTTCAGGACAAGCTCAGCAAGCCAGCCTGTGAAATGTATGTTCCTAAATGTGATTAAAATTACCTTGAAATTGGATACTTGTCGGCACTGACCACCTTTTAAAATATTGATTTATGTTGTGTCTGTTTCAGCACAGCATTTAATAGCTGTTTGAAATGGATCAGTCTAAACACTGGGTGCTCAGCTTTAGAGGAATAAAAAAGTCACTTAGCAGAGATCCATTTGTAATCTCTCTAGTACTACCTGAAAAAGAAACAGTCCTACTTAATTGCTTTATTAATTATATGAACGAGCAAGATCAGAACTGCAGATAATTAAACAGGTTTTACGGCTTGTTGTGGTGCCATCTCGTGGTTCTTGAGTAAAGTTCCCATGTTGCTGAAAGTTCCTTCACGGCTAAAGCAGATTTTACAGCATTGCGGCAAGCAAAACTAAAATTTGGAACTGAAGCAGCACTTTAACCTCCTGGCTATTGGCCAGGTTCCTGCCGTGCTCAGTCCTTCCTTGCTCTAGGAAAGGCTTTGGGCAAAAATAGGTTTCAGATCTCTCACTGCAAGAGTGGTGGTAATACAGCAGTCTTGAAATGCAATGATAATTAATTACATCAGGCCATTTTGCTTGTCCCTGTATATGAGAGGCATGGAGAATTGTGCTCAAGAAAACAGGCCTTTCTTTTTTCTAAGCCCTGGAACATTAGGCATAATTGTTCCTGCTGGTGCCTTAAACATAGGATTGCTCTGAAAATGTACAGGGAGAGTGCAGTCCTTTTGCTTCTAATGTGCCTTGTTTGGGATAAGAACAGAAAATTTACATAAAATATCTATAGCAGCCCTCTCCATCTCATCTCCACCTGCTCATTACAAAGCTTGCACACCAAGGGGCATTGCTCCTAACTTTGAGCAGCCTTTCTATGTCCTTTCTCATCTTTCTCTTGTCTCAGACTTGAAAAAGAATGATGTTTGGTCCCACTTGTCCTCCTTGTATTCCAGTGTAATGGTTTCAGCTATATGGAAGTCTAGTTTTTAGAAGCCTTTACTTTTGGTCCAAGTGCTCAAAAAGTAGGAAACTTTCAGTAGCATTAAAATGATGATAATTTTTCAGCCTCCAGTTTACTTGGTGTTGTCCATTGTTTGCCATTTTCTTTTGCTATAACATATTACCACTTTTTATTGTATCCAGCAGATTGGTAAGCACTTTCTGACAAATGTTCATCATATGTTTTTCTTTAATTCTAATTTCTGTTTGAATTACTTTTACATAATAATACTTCAGAAGGAAACTGCTGATATATCCATGTCTGATAACATTTCTGTGTGTCTGTAATACTATAAATCACTGCAGCCCGTGGAATCCTGATAGGTAAGTTAATAAGGTGTGGTTTTGTAGACTTATAGAAAGCTTAAGGCAGAACTCTCAGTGGCTGTGGGCAATAGGATCTGCCTAGAGCTCTGAGTACAGGAAAGGTGAAGGAATTCCATCTCAGGCTTTGGTTAGCATCAATAGGTTTGAAAAAAGAGAAGCCACAATAGGTACTTTTGGAAAGACCTCAAAAAATTGCTGTCATATGTCCACAACCGTTCTCCCTCCTTAGACAACCTCTTTGTGGCTTTGGATGAGGTCACAGGAGTGTGCTACCATACTCCTATGAGTAGAACAAAGTTGCAATGAAATCAACTGATTAGTTACCTTCCGCAGACTGTAGGAGAAGAAGGGTTTTAATGAATTCCTGGGGTGGCAAATTGGAGTGATCATAATTCATTAGCCAGTGCTGGCTAATGCCAAGTGAGAAGGGGCTGTTGCCACAGTGAGAGGACTACTTATTATCTTCAGTACTATTTAAAGGACTCTAAGCAGTATTTAAGCCACTGTACTTGAGTGGCTTAAAATGCAGATGTTTCAAGACTATAGAGCTGTTCTTCACATCCTCATATATATTTTTGCTTTCATACAAGTGATAATGCATTTAAGGGTTACCTCGTAGAGCATCAGCTGTGCTAGAGACGATCCAGCGTTTGAGACCTATAAGCTCTGTAAAAAATGTCAGCATTCTGTACTCTAAATTTCTGTTCCTGACTACCAGTGTCAGCACCTGCTCCTGGATACTGGAGATTATTATAAGACTTGAATGACCTATTTAGCTGTTCTGAATTTTGAATGATGATTTTTTTCCCCCTCCCTTATCAGCTGAATTTCTTCCCTCCCACCCCCTTTTAGCATAAAACAGAAATTGTGAAAGATTATTACGTAGTTTTAGAAAACATTGATCCCTATATAATCTGTAAACCTTTATAAGAAAATTGAAGTAAAATTTACCATGGCTACTAAAAGACTGGGGAAAGGAGGAGTCATTGCTTTTAAGCCTTATACGTAATAATAATGTCTACCAGATATTCTCAACTCCCAACCCATGGGGATGGAAACAAGCTTTAGGAAGAAATTGTACATTCCCAGCAAGAAGCAGTTAAAACTCAGAGAATTTCAAAAGCATGCATGAACTTTTACATGCAAATGACACAATATACACAGTTTCCTGTGAGCATGTGCAGAGCAGAATTTTAATATCAAGGCATAACTCCCAGCCCACACTGAGATCAGGATAAATTTTTGTGGACCTCTGCAAGTCTGGCCTTCATGGGATGATCAAGCACCTCTCTGCAACACTTTATTTTAAAAAGTGCAACTGTTAGATATGCAGATTGTAATATTTATGATGTATAGAGACTATAGTTTGAGACTAGTAAAAGGTTGTAAAACTGCCCCTGATTCTCTTTCCACCTGATCTGTTAAGTCATCTTCCAGGAATTAAATCTAGAAGAAATAATTGATGCTATTTCCTGAAAACATAAAGAACTCTTTTTTTTGTTAATGGTGACAAAAAAGAACATTCAAATATATGAGTCTGGATCCCTTCCAGTTAAACAAAGGACATGAATTTTCTTAATTAGAGAGTAATTGGATTCTGCTTCTCAAGCAAATTGCAGGCTTTATATCATAAGGAAATAAATTATGGGAGAAAAAAATTGCTGCAAGCTCTAGGTGAAAATATTCATTATATCCATAGCTCTGCAACTCGCTGTAGTAAATTTCAGGAAAATGGAGTTGTTGCCAATGAGTCAAGTCTATGGTTTTTGCACTTTTCTTTCAGTATTTATATTTATGCATGTGTAAATGTAAATGTAAATCTTTCCTGTGCTTCAGAAACTTCTCCCATAAGCTTGTCTTGTTTCTGTGTAAAACGTCAAGCAAAGTTGAAAGAATGATCTCTCAGTAAACAAAGCAATACCTCAACAATTAACTGAAAAGGTCTCCCAGTTCCATAAATGAAAACTGCAATATAACTCTCTTTGGGAAAAAAACTCTGTGAAAGGACTTTATTACGTACCTTAAAAGTGATTGTACTCAACATGCTTATGCTTCACTCTGTAATGGTGGAAAAACTGAAGTATAACTGGAATAACTCTGAAATAACTACTAGCAAGGATCTTGTAATTAATCCACTAGAACTGAAGTCATATATTAAAATGGGAGAATACTGTACATAATGCACATATTAAAAAAAAAACATCCCAAAACAAAGCCTAAGGGCACATGGAACAACTCTCTTCCCATGAGTCTGGATTAATATGTGTGCAAGGATTGTGAACTTATTACCTGAAAAGGTAAGTGAAGCTGTAAGGAATATAATAAAGGAACAACAACAAGCTAATGAAGACCTGTTGTGGTAGATTACCCTGGTAAATTTGTTCATTTTGAATCCTATCATCAATGAGGTTGCAGCATATCTGATTTATAAGGTCTCCAGGACTGTGTTTGGTATTGTGTGAAGTGTTGTTTAGCTGGAAAAGGTGGCACACAGCAATGTAGCAGATAAATGATGAAGTGATAAAAAATTCTATGCAGTAAGAAAAGTTTTAATGAGCTAAGACCTAGTGGTCTGAAACACTCCATAATAGTGTAAGCATCAGTCTTATATTTTTTTTTTTGTTTTTACCCTGTTGTAAATAGTAGGTAAACTCACTGGTGCCTTAAAGGTGGAAAACAATTTGACTCAAACATGAGGTGAAACTGGCTAAGTGAATTTGAAGTGAAGCAACAGAAACAGGATGAAATTGCAAAATCACATGGTTAGGGACTAATTGCAAGCATTTCTGCTATCAGTGAGTAATAAGCAACACATGAGTGTATTAATCAGCTGCAAGATAATTGTGTTTCAGCAGTGATATGGCAGGGAAAATGGTAAACATGATTCTCAGTTTACTAGTAAGGCTGCTGTACTGATAAGACCCCCTCAGCTGTGCTGTGTGTGTAATACAGATCAGCTAAATCAGATGCAGTGAAACTGGAGCATGTGAAACGCTCTGATGAATTGTAGAACCTTACACACTGGCCAAGGAAGCTGCATTCTAGCAAGATGTTGAAAGAGCAGTGTCTGTGTAAATGCAGTGGGAAGCACATATCAGGATGGCTGAATGCTTGAATTAAGGTACAGTGTTGGCAGGGAAAAATAGCTCTAAACCTGCTAATGAATAAATTTAGCCTGGAAACAATGTTGGGCCTTAGGAGGCAGCATGATACATTTGCTGGCAGGACTGTATGTGGCAGAGTGTCTGCTTGTTTCCAGGCTATGGGTCCTGCTCATAGAGGTGGCTCTCAGACAAGGGGAGGAATTGTTGTAGCTGGGAGGCTTTCACAGCAGTGCTCAGAGTCCCTTCAGCTTCATATCTTTAATTACAGCTGTAAAGTGGCAGAAGAGTGCAGTCTCCCAATCAGACTAATTTTATTATTTTTTTGTTTAACTGTTATTCTGACAATGAAGTAATTTTCTTTGCTTAAAAAAACAAGGTTTTACAGAGATTGTTTTTCTAATGGGATATTTACTCTGACTAAAAATTAAGTAACTTGTGAATACCTATCACTTTCCTTTATCATGTGGGAAGACTAATATTTAAGGAATGCTTTATGAATTATAGTCTTTGGATCAAAAATTTATTTATTGTTTCAGAAATTTCAGTGAATACACTTTCTTTACTGAGGCTGTGTGCATAAGACTATAAAGATACAAGTCTTTCAGTTGTTTCTGGGATATTATGCTTCTAATGTACTTCTGCTGATCTTCCTGCATGCATTTATTGTTTCTGGTTTCCAACAGCGATATCTTGTGCTGTTCCCTTGAATTCCCCTGTGATAACTCTGCAGGCCTCTTGTCATTTTCATTTATTTTCCTTTGTCTCCAGCCTCTTTATCTTGTCCTTTCATCATTAATACCACTTTAACTTAGTTCTATTTTGAGATTTACTTTTTTTTATTTGGTGTGGGATCTGCCCTCACTGTCACGGTGAAGAAATTCTGATAAGCCCTTTAGTGATGAACATACATGACATCATGTAATAGATATGCTTTTTTCTTTCCTTCTAAAGCAAAGTATTTGGTTCAAGTTGCCCCATTTTTATGAGTAAAAAATTGAGACAATGAAAAAGAAGGTAACATCTGTCTTTGATAGCAGAAAGTCATTTTCCCTGTAGGAGATACATCGGGTTCTCCTATTAAAACTTGTTTTGAGTATACAGAGGACATGGATATGAAGTTAGCTCAGACCTGCCTTGTTACCAGTGACTTGCTTCTATTTTAATTACAGAGCTAAAATGGCACTTGTTGCTGTCCTGCTCTATGTACAACTCTGATACCCCATGAAACCTCCTTTAGCTCAGAGGAAAAATTAGTAATTAATTTTCTTGAGAAGTTCTTCATGGTAAATTGAGTATGTTTCAATCTCATTGCAGCAGTATTTTTCTGTAGCACAAGAATGTCTTGGGTATGTGGGTAGTGTACAACTCATACTCCTATGACAACTAATAGTAATCCACTAGGGTTTCTTCTCTGCTGAGAAGGCTTGAATTTGAAGGACTGCAAGGGCACAAAATAGTTTAGCTTGCTTGGAGGCAACAAATGTTATTTTCTTGGGTTTTTTTTAATGCTTGAGCTAAAGTTTTCTTAGCCTCCACATTTCCTAAGCTTTGGAGTGATATCATCAGCCAATGTTGAGGCTGGGAATTGTTGGCTGTCAGTAGCAAATATTTGGTCCTGAAAGTAAAAAGAAGAAAGAACAATTACTTTATGTTCATGGTGGTTCTTAGCAAGTGTTCTTGAGTTTCCAGAGCTTGTGTGTTCCTACTTGAATTCTACCTGAACTGAGGCTTTACTGATATTTACCAAGGAATCTTTAAGCATCTTAGGGAGAAACAAACAAATAAAGCCAAACATGTTTTGCTCTGTTGTGATTCTCTCTTTATAGCATTAAGATTACTACAAAAATTATTTAAGCCTCTCGATCTGAAAAGACTGAAAAAGCAGTTATTTCATAGTTATAGCTGGTTTTCATTGCAAACAAATCTTATTTCAGAATAAAACTGATAATCTGATTAAAATTTGGATGGATTGTGAGTGTTTTTCACATATAGTAAAATCATCCATGGCTTAAGAATGAAAACACTTGAACCAGTTTCTCCTCCAATTGCATTTTAGTGTAAAGTTGATTGAAACCTGGACACTTTAAATTCAAAATTCTCAAAATATGAAGGAAGGTCCTGTTTTGTGAATAAATAAAGTAGAGTTTATGACAGGCCTTTCCCATTTCTAATGGCTACTAATGTAAACTAGGTGACATATTTATGCTTTCTTTTGTTTTTTTAGGATTGCTGTTGGGTGTCTGGGAGGCCTAGTGTGCTGTGTTTAATTCAATGTACTCTTATAAGGAAAGGCTGTTTGTATTGACCTGAATTGGTGAAGGAAGGCAGAGGAGCACTGGGTGCAGCCATGAGAAGGATTCCCTGCTGATGTCTGTGGCCTTGGTGGAGGTTTCCTGGCCTCCTGCAGGAGTGGCACCTCACAAATAACTCAAGACGTCACCTGCAGAACGCTGTGGCTGAGTGAATGTGCTGATATCTTGACAACATGCACAAATAAACAACATGCACCTGGGGAGAAGCTGTTCTCAGTTAGTGAACTGAGAAAACACCAGAACACTGAGAATTTTTTGAGGGATCCGCATTGGGAAGGATTAATTCTCCCAAAGAGCTTTACAGTTCCCGTTACTCTTGAAGAGTCACATGTTCTTGCGTTTGAAAATGCCGTGCTTGCTGCTCTGCTGGCTCATATCTTACTGTCTCACAGAGTCTACAGAGATGTATCAAAATGATCCATTGTCCTTCCCTCACCAAGGGAAAAATTCACCAGTTTCACAGGAGTGAGGCTGCTTTGGGCTGCAGTGCCTAAGAAAAAAGTTGAACAGATGTGGGCTGATAAACCAAGACGCGCTGTTTTTTCAGCCTCAGTCTATTCTTGTTTGATGCAAGCAAAGTAGTTTGATTTTCATTATAGTGGGCAAATATAAAGTAAGATGCATGAAATGGAAATGAACTGTATCTGTAGAATCTAATTTAAAACTAGAATGATTTTCCTTTTTCTTCTTTATTAATGCAGTGTATTTTCCTTCTCTTCCTCAAAGTGGCCTTGGAACTTTACAATCTGTCCTAAAATGTCACAAGAAATGCATGTTGGCCATGATTTATAGTTTTGATGTGAAAATAAGTTATCAAGTATTGACAAGGACCATTTGAAACTGCTGCTACACCCCCTTAATTATTTAATGGCTGCTAAAGAACCAGTTCTTTATTAGAGCTCTGACATTTGAAACATTTCATTCAGATTTACCTGCAGGCTCAAGCGTGCTTTTCTCTCATTAAAAGAAGCAAAAAATATTAATGTAGAAGTAATTAATAAACAAATTTTCCAAGGGAATGTGAGTGCACTGAATTTAAATAGTAAAACAGCAGTACTGTATCCAGTGATGGCAAAGCTTTCATTGGCCTCCAAAGGAGACTCCAGATGCAACAATGCAACAATGTTCTTTACAATGCGATGGAAAAAGGAATGTTCCCAGAATGGATGCTGTGACATGTACCCTCTCCAATAACTGATTGAAAAGGTTTGTGAAAATTCCTTTCAGAAGCCCATCTCCCTACTGTTTTTCATATAGTTTCTGTCTTTTATCTTGTTAATTACAGGGACATTATCTAAGACAAGGTTCTGCCAGGGTCCTGGTTTCTGTCCAGATTTAAAGACCTTTTTTTTTTTTTTTTTTTCACAGATACTGGTGTCCTAGTATGAGTAAGAATGCTGATACCAGGTAGGGGAATGTATAATGGGGAAACTGAAAGTAGTTTAACTCTTAGCCTTTGATGAGATCTGTCACTCAAACTAAATAATATTTTGCTCTCCCTTCCATCTTTTTTTTTTTTATCTTGGAGGATTATTTCTAAAATGTAAACCTGGTTGTACAAAATACTTTGAAATGTCAGTGTATAAGAAAGTAAAACTTAATGCAGTGTAATTTCCTCTATCTGTAGGTATTGGCTGTCGCAGTCTGAGCAACTACACATTTTGCATCCATTAACAAACAGAAAAGAATGCCAATACCTAAGAAGTTACCAAAAAAATGGAGCCAGGATCTTAGCTGAGGGGCATAATGGTGGGAGAAGGAGTGAGTGCTCATGCATGGAAACAGGAGTGGCTTGGATTAGGTATATATGAAAAAACCCGTGGTTATGAGATAATTAATCATTGGAACAGATTTGCCAGTGATGTTGTGGGGTTCTGTAGATTTTCAAGACCCATCTGGAGAGTTTCAAGCCCCAGGCAATCTGGCTTAGTCTCACTTAGCTTTGACCAGGAGGCTACATCAACTCTTCAGGTTCCTTCCAGTGTAATAATTCTCTGATTCATAAAACCTCCTGTGTTGCTTAATAACTTTCACGTTAGTATATTCTGCAAGAACTACATTAAATATTGAGGAGTCAAAATGATTGATCAAACTAATTGTAAGGTAGGAGTGAAATTTTCACTGTAATAGTTTAACCTGGTTCTCTAAATTGCAGAATACAAAGTCAAACCAAAGATTGTAAGTAAAGAATATGGCTCTATACGGGTGTAAAATAATATGGTTTAGAAAAAAAATCAATTTTTTTTTTTTAGGGTTTTCAGCTTTCCTGTCTGATCTAATAGTTTTGAAGAATGAAACATTTTTTTTTCCATTAGAAAGACAAAAAATCAATTATCTTTCTGAGAGTCCACTTTTTCTAGTGAAGTTTCCACAGAAGTGAGGATGAATACCTGACTGAATTTCATTGTGGGTAAAAAAATGGTAGAGTTGCATGAAATTTCCTTCAGTTTTGAAATATGCTCTTTTCAGTCATGGTTCCTGGAATGAATCTTTCTGATTGACTTTCTGAGAGAACTTATTCTGGCAAATTGCATTCCTTACTTTGGATTGTTCTGTTATGCTGTGAATTAAAGATGGGGCCTTTCAGACTGCTCAGTGCAGTCTCTGATACTGATCTAGAAAAGGCAGTCTAGAATGGTTGTCTTTGAGGGTGTTGTGATATTTCCTTCATAATAGGGTCATATTTGACTGCTGCTGTACAGACACAGGTATTTATGGGTAATTCTGTGTAGTTCACGGTAATCAGTATTTGCTTTCCTTTGCTCACTCCTTGCTACAAGGTGAGAAACTCTGCTTGGTTTTTTTTTTAATTATTATTTGAGCCAAGAATAACTCCAGCTCTTCAAGGCATAACTTGTCAAAGAATCTTGGTTAGCTGTTAACTTTTTCTTCAAACAATGCAATATTAGTTGACTTAGGGACCTGCCATTTCCAAATTTTGCCATGGAAAATCAGACACATTATCTTTCACATAACAGAATCCAATACTTAGAGCGTTTTTTGGTTCTGAGTTATTAATCCAGAATTATACCCAGAGAACTGTTCATCGACATCCAAAAGCAGCGATAAATAACATGAATATTGAGATGCATTTTTGTTACCAGTGGTCAGAAAGAGCTGGATTTTTTTACCTCTGTGAATAAAATGAGAAAAATTATGTGTGAAAAGTAGTCTATTCTCATGGTTACACAGCCTCCCACAGTAAAAGAAATTGTGTCTAACGTGGTTGCTGAATCCATTACAGCATAACCTGATTTCTTATTTTGCATTGTGTAGTAGTCCACTGATTGTATATCATCTGTACCACTTGTGAAGCTTTAGACTATGATTTCACACAGTGTGAGACTGGGTTTTTTTTCTTATAGTAATAGCAAGAAGAAATGATTAGACATGACCTATATAACTCTCTAACGTTGAGTGTGGATTATTTTTGGGGAACTCTCAGCATCAAAAGCCATTTTTTCTGGTGCTTGTTCTCTGGAAGAAAAGATTAAATGTGTTATATTTGCTATTGCTTTCTGCATTGCATTCTCTTGCTCCAGTTTTTTGGCCATGAGTTCTAATATTGCCAGGCATTGGGAATTTTATGGAAGCATCTGCTGTCAGCAGTATGAGAATTTGGCTCCATAGCCACAGTGTTCTAGAGCACTCTAGACGTTGTTGGTCTGTAGCTACAATAGCAACATCAATTTGCACAGAGTCAGAAGTACCTGTGATGGAGCCTGGTTGGGACACCAAGAAACAAATTCGCTTTTCATTAGTGGCAGGTCATTCCACAGGCAATATGCTACATTGTAAGGGAGAACTAGATAAGAAATAGTTTTCAGATTATTTTCCAAGATTTCCAAGGCTTTCTTGCTTAAAAAATGTGGTAATAAAAGAATGTGATAAAATAGTCTCTTTTAACAGATTTTCCAATTAATCTGTATTAACAAGCCTAGCTTGTATGCAAATATTCAAGACTAGTGTGTGCCCTTATTCAGATCAGAGTATGAAATACAAGCTTTATTCTGTTCAAGTAAACATTTAATTCAGTGTTTAAAAGAACTAAAAATTAGATAGTAAAATGTGAATGCAAACAATTATATTTGAGGTCAGGCTATGTATGTAGGATTATAGATTCTAATCTGACTCACACTTTCATGTTTAATCATCATTAAAACTCAAAAAATAGGTGTGAGGTTTTGAAAATTAGCAGAGACCAATTAAAAATATCTTATCATAAACTTTTCCACTGTTATATTAAAATGCCCCACATTTAGTCCAGGGATCTAGAAAAGAAACTGTTATGGTGAGGAACTGCAAGGACAAGAGCAAATTAGACATAAAAATACCTATAGTCTATGCAACTTCCATTTTGTTGTAGGTGAGGTGATCATCCTTAGAGTGCTTAGGAAGAGTTTTAATTGGAGTGTCTGCTTATATATAAGCTTTTAGCATATTTTAACTGGTCTTTATTCCATTTAAACACGAGGACATATACAATGGTCACAGCCTGACAGTTCAAGAAGTGTTTGGGCAAAGCACATGGTGTGACTTTTGGGGTGTCCTGTGCAGGGCCAGGAGCTGGACTTGGTGGTCCTGAGGAGTCCCTTCCAACTCAGCAAATTCTGTGATTCTGTGAATATTTCCTAGATTATTTTCTTTTAATGCATGTACTATTAATCTTTATAAATTATGATAACCTCTGCTAGATGGAAGAAATATACAAGAATTCTGAAGAAGAAACCTAATTAATGTCAGATTAAATAGTTTGCTTCAAAAATGATGCCATCATCTTTTTCTCGAAAGAAAACCTTTCCATTACCTCTGTTTGTCATTTTTTATTGATAAATCAATATCTGATGTTAGAATATTTAAAACCAAGTCTTATTCTTCAGAGGCACCTGCCCAATGCCAAAGTGGAAACATTAGACATATTTACTGTCACTTTTTGGTTTACCACAAAAATTATAGGACAGGAAGGGCAGAGAAAGCTTTTGTTAATGAGCTGAATTTATTAGGCTGTTACTGAGCCTTGGCATTGCTTTTCAGTTGCTGTGTGTTCCATATAGTGTTGAATAATTTGGGTATGAGAAAACAGTACTGAAAAAATTCAGTGGAAAAAGAGGCACATCTCAAAAAAAAAATCTACCATATTGCATAATTTCAAAGGTTCCAGTAAGCAAGTAGGAAAGTAAATCACAAATTTTGCCAATTAGTAGCTTCTGAGCCAAATTCTAGTAATGGTGGAATTAGCAGGATTTTCCTTTCCAAGAGTTACAAGATTTCCTGGTTTTGTAAATTTAAATTTTTTGTCTGTCACTGCATATATATCAGTGAAAAAGAATTGTAAATCAAGTGAATAATTAAAATTGTAAGTATTTGGGAATTCTGAATCCATGTCACTGCTATCCAGCACAAATGGGAATTGAAAATGCTTTGAGGTCAGCATTTACACTGTCTGGTTTAGAGTCCATGAAATAAATTTTTGTAATAAGCTAGGAGTTCAGCACTTTTTACTTCTTTCTTATGTGTAGTACAGCAACAATCTGAGAATAAATCAGATGAATATAGAATATTTTGTTATGTGATTGGAGTTCAAAAGGAAGAAGGCAAATTATAAATTATTGAATTAAATATAAACAGACACCTCAAAATCTATGTTAAATATTTATTTTTATTACAGGATTTCTAATTTAAAGGTATTATTACTGAAACCCAGGGAGGTTTTACCAGTGAAGTGGAAAAAGGCTTGATTGGCAGAACATGGCTTGAAAATTCATCACCCCATACACAACCTGAAAATTCAGTGCATTTTGAGTAAAAATTAGGAATGGTATCATTTTTAGGGTTTACCATTTGCTTATATATCATATACACCCAAGATATGGAGTCCTTTATCTTTACTTTTTTTTTTTCAGTTTCAGCTTTAGTCACCTCTTAGGTTGTCTTTCATGTAAAATGAAAATATAGAACAAAAATAGTATTACCTTACATAAGAAATTGTCCTTATATAGGCAGTAATGGAGTTTAAGAGCTATGTAGGCCTAGTGCTGACATTTATTCTTGGGGTAAATTTCATAATGTACAAGTCAACTTTTAACTCTGATTAGTTCACAGGTACCTAAGTATGGGAGAAATAATTTCTCTTGTAATTTATTTGTGTGAATAAATGCAAATACCTGCAATTACACCCCCCTATGATTTTGAATTTCAATCGTCTTGAAGATTCATGTCAGTAAAATTGAAAGGCATGAAGCTTTGTAGAGAGAAAAGCCAAAAAGAATTTGTGTATCACTAGAAAACTTCAGTGGATATCAGAGTGAATATACTTGATTCTTAGTAGCATTTTCTTCTAACCTGGTTGTTTTTTGGGTTTTTTAAAACACTGAGCCACTGTGACAGACAAAAAGGGTTCTGTGTCTCTAGAATCATGTGAGATATAGATATATATAGATAGATACAGATATTTATACATTCTGAGCATCTATCAAAATATAACCCCTCCAAAAAGCAGTTTTGTGAGCTTAAAGAATGTGTGGCATCTGACAGGCTGAGTTGAAAGGATTAAGGTATAGAGAAACAGAGGTAGCATGAGAGAGACATCTTTGATTTATTCATTACTTTGTAATGCAACAGTACAAGCAAAGTAAGCTAGCAGTTTTTAAATAATAAGTAAACATTTTCCATTTTAAAAAGAAGATTAAATGCTGGCTTTTATTAAGGATTTGCCCCTGCTACCTACCTCTCCACTGAAATTTTTAATCTTTTTTACATTGGCTTTGCTGTGGAAACTAATCAGTCTTCAGTTCATCTCAGGAGACAGAGTCAAAAGCTTGAATCCTGTGCCCATTTTTGATGTGTTGTGTGGTAATCCAATTAGATTCCTGTTTCTACTTACTGAATTTAAGCCTTATCAGTGTTGAAACTGCTGAATGAAAATCTTGACATATTTACCAATTTGCATGACCATTTTTACTGGTTAGATCTCAAATAGTTCTGTCGTTATGTGAGAGCTCAAATGGAATGTTTCAGTTAATCTTTTGGAAAAAGCCTTGATGCACTGCAGCTCACTTTGTTATTGGTTCTCAGGTTGATTGTAATGGTCACACATTTTGAGTGTCCTGTGCTGTTATCTTTGCCTTTTTAGGATCATTTCTTCATCTTCATTCATTGGCAGTGTAGATATCAATACTTTACTGTTTTCAAAGATCATGGAGTTCCTGTATGTTATAAAAAACTTCTCAAGTTTGTGTTGCAAAGCTTCTGAAGAAAGGCCCAGAGCTCAAGAGTAAGCTGTGGTTATAAACAAAAATAAGTGGTTTCTGCAGTATTTGACTTTGTGCTAACCTAATGTGATGTATAAATCAGACTTTATCTTTATTCGATTGGTGAAGATACATAATGATCTCACCTTGAAAATAAATTGGTATTACTCTCACAGAAAAACAAAAAAATGATCACACTTTGAACTATAGTCTATGTCTTGAACACTTGCTTCCTTTTATATCTTGTAATGATGTGTACTCTATTACCATAACATATTGTGTAATGCTGATGAAGGAGTAATTAATCTATAGCTAGAAAACACAATAAAATTAACTTGTTAACACCAGGTAATTGCATTTCTTACATGATGCATTTATGAAAGTGAATTCAGCATCACTGTAATAATAATATGTAATGAATTCAACCCTTTAACAAAATAACTTTACTTAGAATTTAGTATTGGAAATACAGATTTGTACAACTCGGTTCAGTATATCAGCTTTAGCAAATGTTAGACACATCTGAAGCCACTATACATTTTTCTAAATTAATTTGTAATATATGGATTTTCTGCAGTGGCTACAAACTGAGTTCTTTTGTCAAAAAATGGCTTGTTTTTGCCTTTTTTAACACCCTAGGAGGGTGTTACATAATCTTAAACAGATGAAAGGAAATAGCATTTAATATGATTTATTAGAATTTACAATTCTCAGGCTAACATGAAAATCTGATAATGAATGGCCAGCTTCTATACTCTAATGTTTCCTAATTAATTGTTTTCTTATTGCTGTTTGATATGTCCCTTTTCTCTTCCAGATCTGTTCCATCCACATGGCATTGTTTTTGCAATTATATTGCCCCTGTGAGCCCTCTGTGGTGTGATCCATCATTTTTTATTCCCCTTCCAGTGTCTGATAGCCAAAGTAGGTTGTGAGTTGGTTGTGTAATATAAAATGTTTTATTTTGTTATTGCTCTTATTGCACAAAAAATTCTACAAACTCCTGATTTGTTTTAAGCTCACATGTTCTATCATCTCAATTCATGTATATTGCAATGGGCCTGGAGGGGGATCCAGTCAGATACTGGTATCAGTCTAGAAACAAATATATAACAAAATCCAGTCCTTCATTAAACTTATGGTGTCTAGTGGGCTGTATGAGAACAGTCTGGACTATCACAAGATGGCAGGAAAAGCACATATGCATATATAGATGAGAGAGAGAAACTTTTATGGGAGAAGGGAACATTTTCCCACAGTAGGAATGTTTACGAAGTGTTTATGTAGAAATGGAAACGTTTCTTTCTCAAAGAACAGTTTGGCATGTTTTTGCTCTCTTAGGACACATATCTTGAGTGTTCAAGAATATTCTGAACATGTTTTCCCCTTTCATATGAGGAGAAAGTTCCCTCCAAATCCAAAGGTTTCTCTGCTTCTCTTAACCTGAATGTGGTGAAGACCAATATTGTTGCTAAGGTACTGTGTGAATTTTGGTTTGAGGCTGTTTTATAGCTATTGCTGGACAAACAGGTGACTTGTTATCCTTCCACTCAAGGTCTGAGTCTCTGCTGCCGTGCCAGAAATTAGGACTGATGATGCATTACTGTTGCATGCACGCTTTCCTGCATCACACACACGTTTGTACACTCATTTGTTCCTCTGAGATTTTGCTTCTGAGCAAGAATGCAAACCTTTCTTTGATGTTACACAAGACAATGCATGGTTCATCGCGGTGAACTCATGTCAGCAAAATCCTGGATAGAATAGATTAAAAATAGTCTTGCTCTTGGATTGTGCAGTATTAGTCACCGATGGTAAGCGCAGTGGTTAACTTTGTGATAGCTTAAGATCAAGACACAGTCAAATGGATATAAAAAAATAGTTGTACTTAATCAGCCACTCATCAGTAGCAAAATATTAATATAATGATAAAGCTGCTTCTCTTTCATGTGTTGTGCTTGGACTGCTACATGATTGTATGGTGCAAATTCAGAAAGAACAGGAAGTGAAGCTCATTCCCAGCATATCATAGACTTCCAAAAAAACTCACCATACATCAAATGCATCTCTGAGAGAGGTGAAATTGCATGTGGTACTGTAGGCTTTTTCTTGCCCTATGCTGAAAAATCTTTTAGTGCTCCTACAGAAAAATACAAAGTTAGTAAGCACTTTATTTTTTCCAATGCAATTTTTGAACTGTATCCCAAACAAAAGTAAGATTCTCTTTTAGACTCTAAGAATGAAAATACGCATGAATAGACAACTTGATTGACAGGCAGGGTCTTCTGAAAACTCAGGAAACTTGTTCTCCACAGGAATGCTGTCTGTTGGTTTTGGGTTTTGAAGATCAGGTTTTATAACTGCTGAACACAATGCAAAAAAGAAGGTACAATTTGGCTAAAATAGAGGTTTGAACCTGACAAATTATTTGCTACTTGAATCATAAACAATGGTATTCCTGCAATCTGAAATTAGTGCCAAATTAATTACTAAACGAGGTTAGGAGAGCATTGAAGTGGTTAATCACATGTCATCTGCTTGCCTGCCATATCTGATTCTTGACATGGAGGAGCAGGATTCACACCACCAGCCTTCAGGTGTCTCTTCACCCAGGCAGAGAGAAAATATGGCTCTTTGCATGTTTTTAATACGGATTCTGTTCTTCCTTTCCTGTCTATATGGGACTGATTACAAGACCAGAGAAAGTAATTTTGAAAGTCAGACAGCTTTTCTTCAGAGCTGAATAAATGTTTGAGTAGTGCAATGGTCTAAGAAAATGACTGCAGTGTGCTCCTTCTACCCCAGGTGGTTTTTTCATATTTTTTGATTTGAGGAAAAACAAAGAGGCTATTGTCCTTTAAATAGTTTGTACTACATTGCATGTGGGGCACATACACAAAAATGGCTTGATCTACAGTCTTTGAAAGCCAGCCCCCAGAGACTGAATTTGTAATTTTAATTAAGCTGTAAATGCCTTCACAGCTCAGTTTGGTCTTTATTTCACAGAAGCTTTTCAGTACATTCAGATTTTAGTAGCTTACTTTTGCGAGATTAGAAGCTGAGGAGAACTGCTAATCCTGTTTTGCTCCTCACAGTCATAAATTATGACTGGGTCCTGTTGTACTTCACATTTTGGGCTCCCTAACATCAGTAACTGAAGGAGGTGAATGGCTCATGGTTGGGGCACTGCCATACTAATGAGAGATAAGCATTCTGATTAAGGTCTGTGTTGTTACAACTTCCTTGAGGACTGGAGAAAACCACTTGGCCTCATGTGACTGAATTTCCTCACAAAAAGATGAGGTTCAACAGGATATTTTTACCTTAGAGGAATGATGTAAAGACAAGTATTTACAGATTTTTGGGGTTACAATATATTACAGCAGCAGATGCCATGTAAGTATAAGAGTCACCCTATTAATGCTGTACCATCAAAGTCTTTTGATGCCACCAGTTCTTGCATTCAAGGTAATGATCTTTCAATACTCAGTGGAAAACTATTAAACTCTATTATCCCCAGTCTCCTACTGTATGTGCTTGCCTTGTGAGCATCCTGTGAGGGGCAATGAATAGTTTTGTGCTTGTGAGCAAACTACACACCCACTTATACACAAAGTTTCCATGTGTGCCCCAACTTCAATTCCACTGCAAGGAGCATCTTCATGAAAAAACAGTGCAAACTGAGGGGGAACAAGGTAGGTGAGAGAAGATCGAGGGGCTGTATTTATGTATCACAAAGACACAACTCAAAGCCTACAATGAATTGTTTCAGTAAGATCCTAATGCAAGCTTCCAGCCAAATCAACAAAAATGAGCAGGTATCAGTACATGGCTGGCAGCATTTTGAAAACTGAGCTCTTAAGAAATATCAGTATGGAGTCTTTACAGTGAAAAGCTAATTTGGTAATGAAAAATGCCTCTAGTAAGGTGCATTTCATTTTTAGAAATTATGTTCTAAATTTTGTGGATTTGTATGATTTTTTTTTATTTAGCACAGTATTATAGGTAATCAGAAAAAAAGAAAGGGAGGAGGATGTCTGTAATAATAATTTTACAGAATACATCTCTTTCTAAAACTACTCAGTCTGAATTTTGCATGTGTGATTCACTAAAATCCTTCAGCCAACAGTGGGAGTTACAGTGATGCAAAGACTTCAAAACTGGAACTTGATTCTTTCACAGTCTTTGTAAAATCAGAATGAGGGTCTGGGTAGAAATAATATCCCTGGTTCTTATGTCACTACATAAGGAAGCTATAATCTTTCTTCTGAACCCATTTTTATCTATAGTATGCTGCCTGAGCTCTTATCTTTCAAAGACTAAATAAACAAGAATTCTGGAGTTTCCACTATTAATATTGTAAAAATTATCCTTGAATGTGTTAATTTGAACTAAGATGTGCCTCTTTTAGCCCCAGCTAAGTCATAATGGTGCCTCATTGTTGTACTTTTGTTGATTATAATTGTATTTCCAATTGCTGCCAGGTTGTCCTAAGTGCATCACTAAAAAACAGACTTCTGTTCATTTAATGTTGTTCTTGGCTCAGACTCAAAACTTCTGATGATTTTTTTTTTCTACAGTCATTCTTGGCCCAGACATTTTTCATTTAATGTATACAGAGTTGTCCATAGCAAATTCAGCTGAATTTCTGAATACATAATTTTTGGAATCATTGCACTCTCTCCTTTTTGTACCAGGTCATTCTCAACAGCCAATCTATATTTTCTTTCCCTGTGTTCATGACCACAGTTAGAATTTATTTCTGTGACACCTTGATCCATGTTTTTTAAAAAAAAAAATCACCACATCATGTTTTCACTATGGCACTTCAATCTATTCAGTTTAGTCTGTACAGCTGTATTTTACTTCCTCACGATTTGTTGTTTTGGGCAGAAACATATTTTGCAAATATAACAGATCTCAAGAGTATCCATAGGGTGAGTATGAGCTTTATCAGATAAAGGTTTCACCTGTCTTCATCTGCTTTTGTTAGTATGGAGATGGCTCTTTATAGTTACTGTTCACTGAGGTGCATTGGAATGTCAAAGGTGTGTGAAAAAACTCCTTATGGCTTATTCCATATAAGTTAACCATAAAGAGTTTATAAAAAAATGAAAATTAATTGGGTGTTACTCTTCGCTTGAATGTCATTCTTAACTATTGTACTGCTAAGAGGGTAACAGGATCTTTGATTTTGATAAAACAGTGAAATGTTACCTGTGCTTGTCATTACTTGTCAACACATTGCCAAAATAGTGCAACCAAAGAGGCTACAGGAGTAAAACTTGAGATTTCCAGTGTTTCCCACATATCAAACACAACATCAGTAGAATCCTAGTTATGGGTGATATGCGATGAAGATTTACCATTAAAAACAGTTTTAGTGGAAGGCTGGCCTAAGGGGAGGAAACTTTCTTGTAACTGAGGAAGAATTCAAGGATGACAGGTAAGAGTGGAAAGAGTCCAACCATTACACGACTCATATCCCTAGGGAATTGCATTTTTCCAGGGAGATGAAAAGAGTGTTTAATTATGAAAATTAGGCAGTGGGCAAAATAGTTTAAGTATTGGTCATTTTAGAAAAGAAAAAAAGTTCATACTAAAAGAACTGTATAATTATGCAAGTAGGAGTCTCCTTTCCAACTTGCAAAGTAAAACTCTCGGCACATGTATTAAGAAAGGATGTTTTCTGAGGATGTTCTGATTCATGCCTTTAGGAAAAACAGGGCACTAGTGTTTATACTCTGCCTCATTTGGAAGATGTTGTTTCTAAATCCTGCCGCTTTGGGCTGTGTTTGGCATTGTTTTACCATAAAATTCACTGACATTATTTCTACAGACTTTTTAATGAGTAAACGCCAGCCTGGAAAATACTCCTCACTTCTGCCAGAAGAGTCAGGTACAGAGAATTACACCTGAGAGTTGTCCAGAGCTCTTGCTAATGTAAAGACTGAGAATTATTTTGTGTCTTTTACTGATTTTTCTGGTGTGATATATTAAATTTTTCATATTTTTGTTTATTTATGCTGCCCCAGAAAAACATAGAAAGGTACTAAAGGTCCAATGAGAAGTACCTTGAAAACAAGTTGCTGAAAGTCAGATAAATGTCTTCCCAAAAGTAACATTTCATAGCTTAATTAAAATGGCAAGATTTAGTAAATATTAGTTTCTTAGCAAAAGCTGCAGAAGACAGAAGATTGCATCTGGCTGATAACATATTTTGATGCAAAATATAAAGTAGAAAGTAGGTATCATTGTCATGTCATCTTTATGAATTTTCAAAGCAAAGTAATGACTTTTTTTTTTTAAAGATTAACATTTTTCTCATCACCATCAAAAAAAGAGCACGGTGAAATCAGAGGCAGAACTCTGGGTTGAATACAAGACTGGAACAATCCTGCTGGAACAAAACCTCACCAAATGCCATTCTGTGTATTGTGGCCCAGTGGAATTGGCTGTTTGGGCTATGCTTGTGCAAATAACACAATTATGGAAAAACATGGTAGGAATTATGTCAGTTACACTGAATTGCATAAAAACAGTTAAAAATTCTCATTGTGTGAGTAAGAACAAAAGAAGATACTCAGATACGTTAAGAGTTACAGCACAGCTCAGCAAGGACCATGGGGATATGCTGGAGTACAAAAAAGTGGTCCACGAAAGGCAGCAGAACTAATCACTTCCTTTCAGTAAAATATATGTTTGTTTACCTCATTGGACCAGAGTGTACCAAGTGCTGAACTGCCGCAAACAAAATGAGTAAATCTCAGTAGAATGCATTAAGGGATGGCATAAATATCTTTTAAAGGTTGGCTTTCTTGTCACCTCTAAACAAAAATTCAGCCTTTTATGTGTGTAATAGGTCTTTAGTCTTGATTGTTACAGTCAGAATATAATCACTACTCTGTGAACTTTGCAATTGTCTGCTTTATTCATTTGTCTATTTTAAGAAGGAACGCTGATATGAAAGCCAATTATGAGTTCCCTTGAAAATGGACATTCTTATACCAGAATTTTTTATACTACTTTGACAGAGTGCATTGTTAGTATAAAGAAAGTTCTAGAACTGCATAAACCCTTCTGATCTGTCAGACATTTTCTCAAATGTAAAATAACATACGTTTAGAACTCCTACTCTGCAGAACCAAGACTTTATAAATAACCCCAAAAAGTTGGTAGTTGCTCATTTATCTCTCTTCCTGAAGAACATCCTAAAGATAGGTAATGGACTCTGACATATATAAGCAATGAAAAAAATTACTTTATTTGTGGACAAAACAGGAAATTTGTTTTGACGGTATTCAGAGAAAGCTTTTGTCAGGATTCATTCACTTTCCCATCATTAAAATGCTAATAATGCCTTTATTATTCTAAATATATACTGGGCTACTTTAGCCACCTTTAGATTAAGATTTCAGTTAAACCTTGTTTTTCCCTTTGTCACTTCACCCACAAGAGAGATATGCAAATTAGGAATTTATGTTTCACAGAAAGAATTTTTATTGTTTTGGTTTTAAATCACAGCTGAATTCCTTCTTCACTTCTTAACATTTTCTGTCATTAATAACACTGTGGATGCACAAAGGAAACCCTCAGAAAACAGAGTTATGTGGAGCATGCCCCTGCAGATGTGTGTCCATAGTTCTGCACATACATGGGCAGTAGAAGTGGACCAATTCCACTTTGCAGAAAAGACATTGGTAAACATTTCTTGAAATACTTAATCTTTCTTAGAGTAAATAACTTTTTACCAACAAGGTGTGAGTCTAGAATTCAGCTCCAGGTCTAATGCACACATTCTGTGTTGTTCAGATGCCTTTGCTTAGCTAGTATTGTTTAATATAAACCATCCATTATGTCAGAACAAACATTGTAGGCTACCCTCAACACCTTCCATTGGTGTGTTAAATTAGTAAACCTTGTGGTTTTGAAAATTGTTTGTATGGATAAATAATGAACATCTCTATGTTCAAATTTTAATTACAAAGAGACCTTGAAGAGAGAGCTGAGCTTTGTTAGAGAGATTCACCTGGGTCCTTCCTAACCTGGTAAAGAAATTTTGCTTAAAATGGAGCTTGAATTTATCGAAGTGGGTGAATCTGGGTGGATTTTGAGTTCAGAATATTATGACTCACGTGAAAATCAACTTATAAATAAAGTAGCTTAATTTTCTTAAGTTTCAGTACTGTCAGCAATTGCAGCATTTGTGAATGCAGTTCTCTTAGTGAAGAGCTAAGGGAGTTGTACAAGCATGTTGTTGTTCACCTGAGGATACAGGAAATAATTGCAGAACCTTCTCACCTAACAGGTTGCTACAGAGACATAAAAGTGCCCAGAAATATCACTTAATGCTTTTTACATTGTTTGGCTGTGGCTAAAGAGAGAACCTTGGTCTCTAGGTCACCCTCGTCAGCACTCTCAAATACTTCTTCTCTGGTTTAGGGTAAGTGTCTGGAAAAACTCGGCATTCCTTATTTTTCTTCACGAAAAGAAAATTGGGAGATATTACTTTCTAAAATTTCCCCAAGAATATCTGAATGTGGCTTCCTGAAGTGTGCATGACAGAAAGGATGAAAACCCTGTCCAGGTCAAAAGATGTACTGGATTTTTATACATTGGTTCTCTTGGCTTTTGCCTTATTAAAGCTCCCAATGAACATTCCTGAACATGAGTTTGCCTTGTAAAAGTCATTTTAATCAGAAAGGAGTCTATTCCTGCAGCTACTATTTATTTATTTACTTATTTGTTTCATAACTATGATGACCTAAAATTATTTTACATAAGAGTGCATGTTCAACAGGTTAGAAAGACCACGGCATGAAAACACAGCCAACGGACTGTGAGTTTGGTGGGGTTTTGTTGTTGTTTAGGGAACAGTTTCACTCTGAAGTTATTATTTCTACTTGTGGATAGAAAGTGCTGTGTTGTTAGCGTGGTGGCTGTGTGCAATATTCACTGATTAATCCATTTCATGGTGTGTTGATACGGCACAGACAAGTGGATAGTACTTTCAGCTCACAGTCAGTGCAGAGGGGTCTTTCACAACTGACACATCAACAATCCCTTGTGTGAAGCTCTGTATTCATAAGGGGAGCATTTTTGGGTGTCAGGTAAGGGGATCTAAGAACCTGGGCAGATACGTCCTGCCAGTCAGCACAGAGGAATTTAGAGTTGTTCTTGAGCTCATTAGAAACCTCACCAAATTCTTTGGCATGAAGCTCTTTTAGCCAATGGGTATAGAGAAGTATATTGACAAAAATGAAAGTTCATTTCAACTCTATTCTTATTGGATTTAGCTGGGAGGTAGATGTCTAATTTTTTTATGTGCAATTTATAGAGATCCACATGGGGAATGTGATGAGCCATTCCTAAACATATTATATATGTATGTATATATATGTCCCACAGAGCAAGCTATCTGCTGGCTACCACAAGTTCCACTTCCAACTAATTAGCTACACTGGCCCAGTCTTGAACAATTCATTGAAGCATTAGACTTCAATAGAGGAAAGGAATTAATCCATGTTAGCCCTGGACCATTAGATCCACTTAACTCTCTGAGTTTAACAACACGCTTCAGTAAGACTTTCAACCTTGGGCTTCCATGCCAAGATTAACTCATAGACTGTAATTTCCACATTGTAATTTCTGACACAGGGTTTTGACACAGGTATAATGCCCAATTTCTAAAGTAGCTAAGTTTAATTCAGTTCTCAGGATCTCATAAAAATGATAATTGTATTCATAAACTACAAATGGTTTGCCTTTTGATCTCTATATGAAAATTCCTGTCCCTGCTTATGTTCAACAATAGTCAAGCAATGCCCAGAGGCACAATATAACATAGTGAGAGTTCCCACACTGATAGATATGAGGAAATTTGCTGTTGTATACTGCAGCTGAGAACCACAAGATTTCTCTAAATGTAGAGATTGATATGGAGGTTATACTGACCCAGGATAGGAATAGGGTAGAATTGAGCTAATATTAACTAGGACTTTTTTGGGAGTGTACAAAAGTGGCAGTGTACAAAAGAACATCAGCTGTCTACAGATTATTTCTGATCTGTAAATGCAAATTATTTAGTTGGATGACTTTTGGGCCCTCTCTGTTGGGATGTCAGGCTATGACAACAAATATCTTACAGCTTTACCTGCCTTGTGCAGCAGGCAGACAAAGTGTGCTTCTGGCTGCACAACTTCCTCTCCCCTGCTTGTGGCAGCTGTGTGTGAAGGTGAGCAAAGGCAGCATATGATTTCCAGAACACTATTTCCTGGAGAAAAGACAACAGGCTGGATGCTTCATTCAACATACAGAATTTAATATTTTCTTCTGTTAACTGCACCTTAGCTCTCCCAATCATTACTGTAAATGATCCTCAATATTCTGAACTGCAGGTCTTCTTCAAAAGGGTAATTTTCAAAGTATTTTTAGTAACTCCATTTGTGCATCAGTATTAAAGCAATTTTTATATTGCATTTGTGATACCTATTTTAACTTCTTGTTTTCTAGTTCATCCCTGGACCCCAGACCAATGACAATACTTTGAAAACCATCCTGGAAAGGCTTTCCTCAGTAAATGTCACACTGAAAAGAACAACAAAACTATGGGCTTACCTCACACAATATAAAGGCTATTATAGGATTATTTCTATCCTCTTTACTAGTTCAAAATTGGCCACAAGAATATTTGTTTCATTTAATAATCTTAATAAGTCATTTTTTCTCCAACTTTATATAGTAGTAACTTTAGTTGCACCCTGCTAGAGTTGGTTAATTCTGCATGTTTATTCAGTACAGAAACATATTTTTCTGTGTTAACTCTGTGCTTAACGCACCCCTGAGATCCTACAACAATATCTCCAAAATAAAGAGGTTTAATAAACTATTATGAGTGTATAATTTATTTGGGAACAGTGTGTTTGGATCAATACATATGGCACTTAAAACTTCTAGACATCCAGCTCCCAT
The DNA here is from genome assembly GCA_013396875.1 of Vireo altiloquus. Lineage (NCBI taxonomy): Eukaryota > Metazoa > Chordata > Aves > Passeriformes > Vireonidae > Vireo > Vireo altiloquus. The sequence goes on along the minus strand of VZRF01012014.1, from coordinate 788,178 downwards.
GTGAATCTCATTTTGAAGCCATTAGGAATAAGATTGAATATTCTCATTTTTGTCAATGTAGTCCTTATTAAAAATTTCTTACATTTTATCAGGTATTCAAGGCTATCAAGACTGGTTAAAAAACCACAGGCATTCCTTCAAAATTTGTGTTTGCATGTTTTGGAAAAAAGTGGAATAAAATTTTTGCCTTGATTCTGAATACTCTGACACAGTTCTGCTACGTCATTAACTCAGATCTAGCAGAATAAGTTTCCTCTTCAAACAAGGAGCAATTTTAGGCATCCTTGTTGCAGTAGGAGAAGAATGATCCTTTAATGTGATGGTAGGATTAATGCATCACCTCACATACACCTTTAAACATCAAAAGAAATTGCCTGCGGTCCTTTCTCTGTTGACCTACTTAAAAGGAAGGTTATGAGGTCTGGTGGCTGCTTCTCTCTTCCAGTCTCACCTAGTGTTTCTCCTGGCTGTTTTGTATTTGTCAGCAGGGTGACAAAATGATGCCAGAGCAGACTGTGCTGGTTTTGACCCAGAGATTCATCTGGAAGCTATATATTACCATCAGATTATGAACCCAAGACTGTTACCTGTGAAACGTGCACCTACTGCAGTTACAGGCCCAAACCTCTAGTAGGAAATTCTCTAGTCCAGTAAATTTATGTTTATCATCTAATTTATATGTAATAATCAGTGTGAGTTGAGCCTTCTAGTAAAATTTGGATTATTACAGGTACAATGTAACACAAATGTGTATCCCTGCTTTTAGTTTGATTCTACAGTTCCCTCATGCATGTCTTCCATTCATACCCATTTCTAAAATAAGAATCATAAAAACATATTTCATAGAAATTTACCATCATCTATCTTCTAGAAGTTCATAGAAATATCCTTTTTTACCTACAAATTCATAAGTAGCTATGTTTGATGCCATAATTAGCATCTAATTTTTCTTTCTTTACATACTTCTTCACATAACAGTTTGCTACTGCATGTTCCTGGAGCATGAGATACTTGAACTTCCAGCTAACAACTATTATATTTTTTAACAGGAATAGTTTTGAGCTCTTGTACTTCTTTACAGTTGTTCCGCAAGTCATGGTTAAATTAATAACGTAAATTTACATTAATTACTAGCCTACTACCTGATTTTTCTCCAGAACATTCCTGATAAAATCCCTGGGAGAAATAAGTCTACTATGCCCTCGTAATGTTTTCTGATCTGGACAAAAATATATGCAAACAGGAATTTAGCATCTGATATTTTCAGGTTTTACAATCATTATGTTTTCTGTCTGCACAGTTGGAAAATGCATATTCAGAATAATACATTTATTCTTAAATGCAGAAACTGAGCAAATCCAATGACACGGTAATTTAAGTAATTCTGTGAAACTAATTCATCTCCTTCATGATTTAATTAAAATGAGAGTTTCCAGACTGCAGATCCACCCTTCTCACTACTAGTTGGCATATCTGTAAGAAGGCACAGTGCGTGATCCAGCTTCTTCCATTTTAACTAAAACCAAATTATTAGGAGAGAAAAAAAAAAAAAAAGGTGATAAATAACCCTTGTTATACTGGATAGAAAAAGGATGTCACCATTAAGATTGATGTGGCTGTGGGTATCTTGGAAATCTGGTTCCTCATTTAGAAGCTTTCTCTTCAGACTACCCTTATTATTTTTTTCGCTATTGTCGTTTTTCAGAACAGACTTGATATGAGTCTCTGTCTGCTCAGAGTGAATGGAGAAATATTCACGTCCAAAAATAGAACATACGTGGTATTTTTATCCTGTTTTTTGAGTAAATCCATACTCTGGTACAAGAAATCATTCTCCAAGTAAAAATATCATCAGTTTTTATTGCTATTTATCCTAAACTTGATGGTAAATGGCCATGGTTTTGCAAACTTCCCTGAGAAAATATGAAAGGGCTGCTGTCCTCTGGAGCATCAAGTTCCTTGGATTATCCTGTTGAAGTACAACTAATGAACAGATGTGCTATTCATATAGCTTGTGTAGAAGAACTGAATGAGGATAGACTGTATTTTAGTCTGCTAAGTATCTCATTAAAAACTGCCAGTCTTATTCAAAAGAAGAGTACTTGAGCCAGATTCTCTGACAGGGGTGTCTTAGAGAGCCTAGTTAGTAAAATATGAATAAAATATGAACTTCCTGAAGTGATACAACCACTGGGAGAGAAAACTTATTTGTGGAGGCAAGAATTCATTGCTACTTGGGTACCTAAGGGTCTCTAGCACTGTAAACAACTGAGAAGAGTGGGAAATGCAAGTTCTGAATCATGTTTCACCACACCTGACAAGACATAGTGACCACAGTCTTTTCACTGGATTATCCTGAGTTCCCACTGCTGCAACATTTTGCTTGTTTTGAAACGAGTCCCTGGTCTTACAGGACATTGGCTCTGTTGCCTTGAGAGGTTAATAGAAACAGTAGTGAAGCAAGCATAGGAAAGAGCAGAAGAGCAAAAAGAGAAGGCTAAGAGGAAAGAAGAATAATTCATGGTCTAGAAGTGCAGTAACTACTGAGCTGTACTTCAGTCTTATTTGTTGCACAGAACTCTTGATTTCAGCAGGAAGGTTAGTGTTGGACTGGGGCCAGACCCTGCCAGTGTGAATTGCAGCAAATGGGGGAAAGCATTAATTAATACTGGGCATAGAAACATAAATTAAGCTTTTTAAATCTCATGTTTCCTTTGCATGAAAATGTATTAAATCATTGTGTATTTTTCCTGGCAGTGTACACATAGCTAAGCAATAATGCATATTTCTCACCTACATCACTATAAAATAGGACAAATCTGTGTGACAGCATACCTGAGAGATCCTTTACTGTGATTCAATAATACATTACTATTAAAGATAGTGACGTGTAGGTATTCTCTCTTTGTTCTACCAATAATATTATCCCTTATGAATGTGAAGGAACAGAGGAAATGTAATAGCTTTTAAATAAAAATTTCTCTTTGAATATTATGGAAATACAAAGCTGAATGAAATGAGTCATAGTACTCATCTGTAAATACTTAAAGCTTGTTTTTTGCTTTTAAATCAGTTAAAAATTTGATCACATAAGACATCTGAGCTAGATTGAATTGCATGTGGTTATGTGATCCCTACCACATTAGAATGGATTTTAAAAGGGACAAAAAAAAGCTATTCTGTTTCTCCCATTGTCAGTTATGTGTGTATTATGTGTGCATAAAATCATACATCACAGTTTATTTATCTTTGCTCAAGAACACGATTTAGCAGAAAAAAACAAAAAAAATAACAGTGCTCAAAAAGGAATACCAAAGTGATTGGTCTGTTTCAACTTGTCTTTTTTACTCAGATATCCATTGAATTTTTCAGTTTAACAGTCACACAAGATAACAAGACAATGCATCTGAAATTTTGAAAGAGAAGTAAAAGCTAAATAAGGCATTATTTTTTGCCCTAAGTCCTTGAAACCTCTCAAAAAAGAAATGAAACGGTATTCAAATCCTACTGATTAAAAATAACATAAGACTTGTTAGAGAATGAAGTGACTGAACACTGGAAAATGCCCCTAGAATTGAAATTTACTGATGTAGGAGAAAGTCTAGGTGCTCCTAATGATTCAAGAAGTTTACCTGTGATAACTCTGATATTTTTACTGTTTCATACATGTCCTGGTGCTTAAATGGTGGTAGGGGCTTGATCCATGACTTTGGTATGCTCCTGTTCCAGGTTACAGAAGAATCTGGGGTTTGGTATTGAAAATGAATTTATAGAATGTTTTTTAACAGCATCCAAGAGCACCAATATTTTGGACTGCTTTTGTGATGACAGTACACAGTGTATTTTGATGGTATTTGGGATGACATTAGGGATTTACCCACGTTTTTCACTTTATATTGACCGTGGAACTTGAAGTATTGTGATTGTTGAAAAAATTGTTAGCTCTAAGTGCCATTTATGTTTCACAGTACTGTTGGCAAGATTTGATGCCTGACATTCAGTATGCTTATTTGGCTGATCCTCCATGCTCCCCTGTATAGTCATAGGTCATCTTGCTACATGAGTGGGATTAAGGGTATGGGCAGTAACTGATGTAGGCAGCAGAGACAGTGAAGAGACATGGATAATGTGGGTTGTGCTGCCAGGGATCTAAAGGAAAATAGTCACCAGGTTTCTCTGTGGAGGAGGTCCTAGGCAATGAAACAAATGCCCAACCCACTTGCTGTGCATGTTGAATTTGTCCCCAGTTGCAAACACCTTGAGGCAAAGTGTCTGGTGTGAGTGCTACCTTTGATTTCTTCTCGATTTAGTCTTCTCTTTCTCCATGAGGGGCAGTAGGAGTGCCCACATTTAGTTTGTACTGAGATGGTAGAGTTGTAGCTATGGTGTCAAATACGGCTAAGCTGCATTTTCATGGTGATCCCTTACAGAGAGCAGAATGAGCCACAGCTTCAATTTTCTAGATCCAAAAGGAATGAGAAGTTTATACCCTGCTTGTGTTGCAGCAGGAAGAGGGAACAGCGATTTGAGGTGTTAACTCTGCCAAATACACCACGGTACCTTCAAGCCATGAACTAAGACCTACTTTCTGTTTAGGTACAGAATTAGGAGTGAAAGTTAATTCGGTTTCATTTGCGAGATGGCTGCAGGAGCCTGGGTGTGCTGGGCAGGAGCGGAGGGAACGCTTGGTTGTACTGCTGGGGGGCTTGGGGCGGAGTGAGACAGCAGCGTGGAGGTGAGGGCAGCTCTTTTCTTTTTCTGGGAAATTTGATCCGGGCTTGGGTTTGGAATTCTCCGAGCGACCTCAGCATTCGGCTTCCTTAAGGGCACCCCCACGGGAGCAAAGGCCAAGGCTGGCAGCATCGCTCCGGGCAGAGAGTTTTGTCTGCCAGCGCGGGAATATCGATTCCAATAATTGAGGCGTTAGGAGGAAGCGGGGAGCGAGGCGGGGGCAGGAGCCGGAGCTGGGCGCAGTGCGGGCGGCGGCCGCCAGGGGCCGGGAGCGGGCCGGGAGCGGCGGGAGCGGCGGGCGGCGGCTCGGAGCAACAGGGCCGGTCGGGAGCGCCGGGGGCGCAGTGCCGCGGGCTGGCCCGGCTCCCAGCTCCCGGAGCAGGACTCCCAGCTCCCGGCTCCTGGCTCCCGGCTCCCGGCACCCTCGGCCCCAGCTCCGCGCCCCGGCCCGCGGCTCCTCGGCCCGCTCCCCGCGAGCCGCACAACAAGTGGATGGAGCGGGCGGGAGCAGGCTGAGCGCTGCCCCCGGACGTGCCGGGGCAGGGGCCGCACGGAGCGACCCCCGTCCTGCCGCCGCCGGAACCCCGCTCCGCGCACGGATTATCCAGCGCTGATTTACACATCTGCCGCCAGAGCCGGGCTTGGAGGGACCAGCGATCGCGCCTGCCCCTTCGTTCCGCCTCACACACCACAAGCACACGCACACCGCCTTCGGTTTTCCCTCTGGGGGACGAGACCCTCGCTTGTTGCCTTGTCGCCAATGCCGAGGCGAGTGGGAGCGGCTGTGGCAGCGCCGAGTGCCCCCAGCCCCAGCCGCCTCCCCGGCTCGCTCCCGGCGCTCTCCCGGCACCCGGCAAGAAGGGGCAGAAATTCCCTGTCAACCTGTGGTGCGCACTGACCACAGCCACCTGCGCCTGTGGATCAGCCGGCACAGCCCCCTCAGGACTGCTGTCACCCGGTCCTTACACTAGCGGGAACAGCGCTGCTATTTCTCTGCCTAGGATCAGTAAGTATAACAGCGTTTTTAGGATCTTTTTCTGCATGGCATGTAGGTACGATTTTAAAAATAGCGTTATTTAATAATTCGTGCTCACCTTCTCTCGTGTATTAATAGATGTGGCTATAAATGAGGATTCTGTTTCAAAGGGGGGTGTGGGGAGCTGTGTATTTTTGTGTGTGTGCTTGCATGTAGATGTTGCTTCAGTACACCTGCAGTTGTTTTATTGACATATCACGGTATTTTCACTTGGCTGAGCATTGTACGTGCCTGTTTCCAAATTAAATCCAGTGAGATGTTCATTGTGATCGAAACACAATTCTGCTGTAGATTAAAATGTAACATTCTCACATCTGATGTGTTTCTACAAATATAACAAAAGCTCTTTGTGTAGATACATTTATTCTTTAATGTTTCATATGGATATATGTAGGTGTATCTCTTACGTATGTGCTCAAGGACCTGAATGCATTGTGTGTTGCAGTATTTTTATTAGTGTTTATATGTGTTGGTGTTTCAGAAGCATGCATATGTTTGTGTATGGATGCAAGTGCTTATATGGGTGGGGATTTTGTATCTGTCTATATATATATGTGACATACCCACCCACATCCTTACCCAGAGAGTCGTTCAAAATCTCTGTGCATGTGATGTGGGTGTGTGTGTAATGTAGAAGTGTGAATAGTGTGGGCAGGAGAAGATTTGAATGCTGTGGTAATAGATGACACAGTTTCATTTGATCGGTGTGACCTTTTAGGAAAACAATCCAATCTTTTCCCTTTTTGTTTTGTTTATTTTTGTGTGTTTGTGCATGTGCCTCAGGTTAAGTGCTTCTTCTGCATGACCATAACCAAAGGGTGACCCATCCACTCCCTTATGTCCTATGGGGACCTCAGAGCCAGTTTCTCAGTCTTCATCTCCTCCTCCTCCACCTCCTCCTCCTCCTCTTACCACTGCTGCTGATGCCCTGGGTGCTGCTCCCAGGTTTGAGACATTGTTGACAGGCTGAAGAAAGGATTTGCAAAGACCTCCTCACTGTGTAAATGAAGTGATGGCTGAAATTAACTTCGACTCCCCAAGTAATGATATTAAACAGTAAGTTTGCTAGGCCAAAGCATTACCAGGAACAAATAAGGAGGAAAGAGACTATTTGCATTTGGTTTCAATGATGAGCTAAAACAATCTGTGGAGAACAGGTACCCTTTGGTTTGCGTATTTTTTTTCCTGAGGAATGCAGCCTTTATAGCCTGCGAGGCAGTCATGATTCTGATCAGATACAGCTGTGATTGCTGCAGGAGATAAATGAAAATAAAGGGGCTTGGTGGATGGAAGAATAAGGTCTCAGCTGATCTCTGGTTCAAAGTGAGAACTTCATCTTTTCTTATTATCAAAACAGTAGTTTGTGTCAAACATTCTGGAAAACAAGAAAATGTGGATCTGTGGTTTTCCAAAATATAGATTCAGTGTTACAACCATGTTGCCATACTCCTTGCCCAGGGGACTGTCCTCCAAATGCAAATGGCTTTGAACTTTCTAGCGAAAGTTAAGGCGACACTGTAAATAAAACAAAACCTTGTTACAGTAAGCGATTAAAAAAAAACCCAGCAGTTGCAAAATGGAGGTTGCGATGGTGAGCGCAGACAGCTCCGGGTGCAACACCCACATGCCCTATGGATACGCGGCCCAGGCCCGGGCCCGGGAGCGGGAGCGGCTGGCGCAGTCCAGGGCGGCCGCAGCCGCGGCCGTAGCAGCAGCCACCGCGGCGGTGGAAGGTGGGGCGGCAGGCGGAGGGGGACCCTACCACCACTACCACCAGGAGCAGAGCCGAGGGGCCGCGTCCTCGCACGGGGGGAGCGCGTCACGCGGCAGCCTGCCCCACCGCCAGAGTGGTAAGAGGAGGAAGAAAGGGAAAAAGAGGAGCCACCACTTGGGAAGTAGGGAGTGTGGGGCCTCCTTCCCCTGTTCTGAGTTGCTGCCGCTCAGTGGTTCTGAGGAGAGAATACTGAAGGACTTGAGTGAGGAGGAAGAGGAGGATGAAGATGAGGATGAAGACGATGAGGAAGAAGGAAAGCTCTACTACAGTGATGAGTATGGGGAGGATGAGATTTCATACTCGGACCAGCCACCCGATGATGGTGGAGGCCCTGGGGGTTACAGCTCTGTCCGCTACAGTGAGTACGAGTGCTGTGAGCGCGTGGTGATCAACGTGTCGGGACTGCGGTTTGAGACCCAGCTGAAGACATTAGCTCAGTTCCCGGAGACACTGCTGGGTGATCCAGCCAAGCGAGGGAGATACTTTGATCCTCTCAGGAACGAGTACTTCTTTGATAGGAACCGACCTAGCTTTGATGCCATCCTGTACTACTACCAGAGCGGTGGTCGGCTGAAGAGACCAGTCAATGTACCCTTTGACATCTTCTCTGAGGAGGTGAAGTTCTACCAGCTTGGGGAGGAGGCCATGCTCAAATTCAGGGAGGACGAAGGTTTTGTCAAAGAGGAAGAGGAAAAGGTTTTGCCGGAGAATGAATTTAAGAGGCAGGTTTGGCTGCTATTTGAGTACCCGGAAAGCTCCAGTCCAGCCAGAGGCATTGCCATCGTTTCTGTCTTGGTCATCTTGATCTCCATCGTCATCTTTTGTCTGGAGACTTTACCAGAGTTCAGAGATGACAAAGAATTCGTCATGTCCCTGAGCTTAGGGAAGGGGCTTTCCAATGAGTCTCTTCGCCTGGATGCTGGGGAGCACACCATCTTCAATGACCCTTTCTTCATTGTAGAGACCGTGTGCATCATTTGGTTCTCCTTTGAGTTTACAGTGCGCTGCTTTGCATGTCCGAGCAAAGCACACTTCTTCAAGAACGTCATGAACATCATAGACATTGTCTCCATCTTGCCTTACTTCATCACCCTGGGCACTGACCTGGCGCAGGAGCAGGGCAGTCAGCAGGCCATGTCTTTTGCCATCCTGAGGATCATCCGTCTGGTCAGGGTGTTTCGCATCTTCAAGCTCTCCAGGCACTCCAAGGGTTTGCAGATCCTGGGTCACACGCTCAGGGCCAGCATGAGGGAACTTGGCCTCCTCATCTTTTTTCTTTTTATCGGAGTCATTTTGTTTTCCAGTGCTGTTTACTTCGCGGAAGCTGATGAGCCTGCCACCCATTTTCAAAGCATCCCAGATGCCTTTTGGTGGGCTGTAGTGACCATGACTACAGTTGGTTATGGGGACATGAAACCCATAACTGTGGGTGGGAAAATAGTCGGGTCCCTGTGTGCCATTGCTGGAGTGTTAACCATTGCTTTACCAGTGCCAGTGATTGTCTCCAATTTTAACTATTTCTACCATAGAGAAACTGAGAATGAAGAACACACACAGATGATGCAAAATGCAGTCAGTTGCCCTTACCTCCCAACAAATTTACTGAAGAAATTTAGAAGCGCATCATCTTCATCCACAGAGGATAAATCAGAGTATTTGGAGATGGAAGAAGGAGTTAAAGAATCTCTTTGTGTAAAGGAGAATAAAAGTCAGGACACGGGGAATAGCAGTGAGTCAGAGAAGAAAAACTGTGTAAATTCAAATTCTGTGGAAACTGATGTGTAATTTTGAACGTTTCCAAATATATTTATGCATTAAAGAGTGCAGTGAAAATAATGAAATATGCAAACAAGAGTCTGCAGCATACAGTAGTATGCCATTTACTGGTTAAATACAAATAAAAAGCATTGCTAAACATGTATGACATATCAAGTAAGTGGTACAACTTGAGGAAAGGATTGCTAGATCTGATACATTTTCAGACTTTATATTTTTATTAGAATGCAAGTGTTTTGCACATGAGGCTGAAAAATTTATTAAAACCAAGTCAGTTTTAAAGTGGGTGCATGAACTGTCGACATCACTAATAACAGCTCTGTGGTAAAAGTTGGCATTCAGAGGTATTTACTATGTAAGAAACAATGAAGTTTGGTAGTCATTTATCTATTTATCAGTGCTTTAATAGCAGCTACCATAAATCATTGGATACCATAGTCATTGTTTTTCAAATGGTAAATTTATTGTAAAAAGATATTCTACAGAAGATAGATCTAAATTTTTTTTTCTTGAAATCTATAATGCTTGTTTTTAACTGGAAATTTACTTTGAAAAGGCTGTTGACCCTCCAGAAATTGTTTATTTTTATAACTCTCTTTGGAGGCATTGCAGCATTTGTTGTCTAATAATGAAAGAAATGAAGTAAGAGAATCGTTTAGCCTGGTCTGGCTGCAAAGGCAAAATGACTGGAATGATTTTTTGCACTACTTTATATGCTGGAGATATATTGAAAGAGACTTCATACTGTGAATGTTTACTAATGTAATAGTTCAATGACAATCATTGGAAGAGTGAATTCTGCATCATATTTTATTGTTTCTTCTTTCTTTGTGATGCTGATGGCAAAACAGCTAACATTACATTAATTCCATACTCTTTTTAATTATGAATATCTGTGATCTGGAAAAGGATTGTGAAGTAAAATTTTCTAATCAAAATTATTTGAAATTGGTGTTTTCTACTGATGCCCTCAAGAAGTAGCAACCTAATTTATATCTTTTTTCTGCTTAATTTAGCATTCAGAGTCTATGATTAGTACATGAATTTTGTCAGTATTGAGGAAATTCAGTGTATGGGAGGAGAAGGTAGAAGTAAAAAGCTACTTAGTGGTTACAGTGCTGACAATTGAGAATTGCTGACTTTTAATAATGTGCTATTATTGGTGCTGCATTTTCCCTTGATTACAGCTTTCACCCATGTATATTTGAAGCAACATTTAAGATCCAAAATAGGCATTCTGGGCTTCAAAATGAACGTATTGTGTCCCATGGAGTCCTGGTGAAAACATTCCATGGTTTCTTTTCACTGATTCTTAGGCCAGCTATGTTTTAAAATGTGTCAAAACCTCCCACTGCCCTTCCTAGGAGATTCAGGTAGGTAAAGATTACCTGGTCTGCAGTATATTCCAGAGTCCAGAATGAGATAGGTAAGATATTGCTGCATACAACATAAATAATAGATTCGGAACAAGTTTTCTTTCAGACTTACCATTACCAAGGGAAGGCACAATTAAACTGTAACTTTTTTTGAGGAGGTACTGTGGAACATTCCAGATTATAAAACTTGAACCAAATTGGCATATGCACTTTAAGGTCTGGGACAGGCTGTTATGGGAGGAAAAAAGGACTTATCAACACTACAGAATTTCAGTAGTTTGCAGTATTCATTTAAAGCTGGGTATAGGGTTTTTACAGGGGAGAGAACTTGGAGAACTTGTTAGTGACTGACTTATAGCAACAACAAAAGCAGTCTGAATTGGGCATCTATGACATTACACATGATCCATCAGATTAGCCTTGTTTGCTGTATCCAGTGGTACCAAACAGAGCTGCAGACATAGGCTTCTCTTTAATGGTTGGGTTTTGCCTTCATGGTTTTTCTGTGAGTCTCTTCAAAAAGTTGCTTGTCTTCTTTTGCATTGCAGAAAAATAAAAAAAAGACACACACAAAAGACTGCGTTGTGCTGAGCCCTTCTTCAAAATGTGTGTTTAAGTGTCTGATTTCTAGTTTAAAAACAGAGCAGGCTTCACTATAAATTTGATGTGAAGCATTAGTTTCACAACAGAGCTCCTTTTTATTGTGGTGCTGTTAATTCCAACTGCGTTTTGAATGAAGTGACTCAGTAATTTTATACATAGGCATCTGCCAGAATTTGATATTACATTTTACTCTAACTCACCTGAGTTAAATGTGCTAAATACTTTTTTCTACAGGGGCAATATCAGCAGTGAGGATGAGCATTCTATGAAATCCAGTAAAAATCTGTAATTGAAAGTATTTCTGTCACAGATAGCAGTTAATGGCCTAAAGGACATTCTTCCTAAATAGCTTGGTACTAGTTCTGTCTGACACCAGAGACCACACAGTGCCTGGGACCATGTCAAGGAGGTAGGAGTGAAAGAAATACTAACTAGGTAAATAAAGAACTTGGAGAAAATAAGTAGTATGTGTTTGCACTATTGGCTAGCTGGAAGGGGAGGTGGTTCTTAAGAGGTGGGATTCCAGACCTCTAATGGAAATAAGAGATCACTTTGAATCAATTTTTAAAATACATTCATACTGCAGCCAGAGAGCTCAGCATGAGAGGAGTGCTTCAGCCAGTTGTTCAGCTACTCTGCTACCAGTACACACCCTTTCAATTTAAAACAAGTGTGCCATGTCTGTGCTGTGCTGTTTTCAGAGCAGTACCTTGCTCTCAGAAGGAAAAGGTCTGCCTGTAGGGCCTCGTAGCAGTTGGCAGAGGAACATTCTGGGTGCGTCAGCCCTACACACTGCAGTGCTGGGGAGGTGTATCTTCAGGGAGCCTCCTGCAGTGAATAAACCTCTCTATTTTGTCATGATAAATAAGAACTCTATAACTCAATGCTAGGTTGTGCTATCAGTTGGGTAAACCATTCTGAAACACAGAAAGAGTTCTGCGTTCCAGAATGGAAGCAAATAGTTCTACTTGAGTTTATAATTTGATTATTCAACTATCTATTGGTCCAGTCACAACATAGTTTTAAAATGCCAAAGTCCTACCTCTAATGTGCTAAAACCCAAAGACCCCAAGTGCTTTACAAGAAATAGAAATTTATGTTATGTATTACTTTGGTTGAAATTGTGTGCCAGAGAAACTCTCTAATTGAGCTATTATGGCTCCAAGTTACTACTACTGCTTCTGTCAGACCTTTCCCAGTGATACTGACAACTCTCAGAAAAATAATTTTATTGTGACTTGGGCATTTTACATTTTAAATTATAGCGGTGAAATGTATTCCTGATGTAGCTGATGTGAATGGATTTACACTGGGGATCATTTTAGTTCTACTAATGTAGTTCAAATGATTTCACATTGACATACATTTCAGCTAAAAATAATGCAAAATGAGATATTTCAGGTTCGCTTGCAGTGGTGAAAAAAACTGGAAGAGTTCCATTAAAACTCATGGAATCACAGCAGCACCAAACCTGATTTCAAGTATAGTCTGATACTTAACAGTGTGTTGGCATTTATTTAAAGAATTTTCTAAGTATTTTTATAGTAATCGTAAGTGCCAAGGCCAGACTCATAAGGAGAGAGTTTTGCCAGCTGAAGCATTGGATTTAATGGCTGACTTCAGAGATCCATAATTGTTTTCTTTATTACATTTCTGATGTTGAATTGATTCCTTGAAAACATTGGACTGGATGCTGAATCTTCTACCAAAAGAAGTGTTGTGTAACCCAGTTAGTGGTGAAGGTTTTTAGTTAAGCTTTCTAGAATGAAAAGAGGCTAATTCCCTTTGATGGAAAATATAATTTATTTGTATTTGAAGGAAAATTACATAGGTTTTTGTGTATAGAATCCACCTCTGTGGTGTTCATGTAATGCAGAATAAATCTGGGAGAGCCAGGGGCTCAGAAGGCCCATTGCCATCATGATTGCATCTAATTCCTGACAATAAGGTCCTCGGTGTTTGGGATACTAATGGGCATTCTTTGGTCATAAAAGTTGGGATTTGAGTGTATTTTTAGTCCGTAAGTCTTTTCAAATAGCTTTGGAATGTGAAAATGATTTTGCATAATACTGGTGTGGAAAGAGTTTGGGATCAGGCCATAACCTTGAATAAAGGATCTTGGAATGTAACTCCTGACATGGAAGATTCCTGTCAAGTACACTTTCAGGTGTTGAGAGTCATTTGACTTTGGATTTGAAAATTCAATGCTGAGCTGCCCAAGAACAGGAGGTACTTCATATTTGCATAAATGTAGGATAAATGCACTATGGAAAACCAGCAAAATATCAGAAAGTCTATTCCATTTGTAGCCAGTTCCTGAAAAGTCTATCTTGCACAGCACTGAAAAATGAAATGTGTCTTTCTGGTCATCCTGGACTCATAAAACTAATTCTGAATATCAGTTAATTTTTAACATAATCTTTAAACTCTAGATATAATCCTCAAATTAAATATAATCTATCCATTGTGTTTAGACCATGTCACTGGCTCCCTCTGTTTTTCACTGGTTCCTTATTACTTTTTGCTGTCATTGCACACAGTTATAAATACATAAATACATATTTTTATAATTTTAATTAATTGACATGAGAGAGTAATAAATAAAAACAAATATTAAAAAATGCCCAACTATAATATCCAGCATAGAAATTACATATTTTTCTTATCATTCAATAAATCTAAAGAACAGAATAACCACTGTAGACGTGGGGCAGCAACTTTACTCTTGCTATAACTAAATGATCAAATGCTTCAAATTTTGCAGTGAATACTAGCTGACAGATTTATCATATTTTTGCACCTCTGTTTGAAACAAATTGGCAGTTTTGTAAAAATGAACATCCCTTCATTTCCACAGAGACCATATAATGTGGACAAAGTTACTGACAGATTAATTGTGGGTTAAAGTGCACAAATGTTTTGTACCTGACACCCAGGTACTCTACATATTGCTGCTATGCTTTCTGTGTGTTCAGAATTCTGATGACATTAATTCTGAAGGAAAACTCATTAAAGCACTACGTACTGAGATAGTTGAATTAATTCTTATTTTTTTATTCTTTTCTGTACAATTGTGATGTGCCTTGAGACATTTTCTGCAACAGGCCCTTTGGAAAATAAATACATAAGTATATAAGAAGGAAAGAAGAGAAATCTTACGTTGCATGTAAAAAGATCTCATAAAATATACTAATTGAGGGATAGTAGGTAAGTAAAAGCTTCTTTTATTTCCTTCATTTGTGCATTTATGGTTTTGCCAGTAGAACCAAACTGGGAGCAAACTGGTTGAACTGATCTGCAACTACAGAGAGGTGCTTCATGCATTGTTTCTCTTCCAGGTACTCTGGTCTCAGGAGCAGCAGCAGCAGCTGCTGTGGCATCACACGACTGGGAAGATGCTCCTTGTGCTGGGCAGCACCAAGTGGGGTGGGACAGGGTCCTGTGAGGTTTTCAGCCTGTCTGGGAAATCCGTGCTCCTACCACGAGTATCCTGCTGAGTGCAAAAGTTCAATTATTTGCTTGGTAATATCATGCACCCTTTCCAGACAGGGAGGTCTTGAAGACTCCAGTCTGCCAGTTCCTAAGCTGTGAAGAGTCTCAGGTCTGCATTCACTAAATGTACTTTTCAATAGCTGAGTTCCATTCATTTCACAATGAATTGGGTTGTAAAATGCTTCCTGAATTGAGGAACAAGCAATTTGCTTAAGGTCAAAAGGGACACTGTGGTGGAGCAGGTTTCCCAGGTGTTGCAGTTGCTACACGAAGGTGTGTAGGAAGGGACAGCACATACTCAAGAGAGATTTTGGTCTCTCTTTGTTTTTAATCTCTTGCTCAAATGTTCCTGGGGCATTTGTGTTCAGAGTAAGGGAGGAGAATGGATAGAATCAGTAGGGTAGGTCAAAGGCATCTTTACTTTTAGATACATACTTTTTTTCTGTTCTTAACAGTCAGAATAAAGTAAGGGTTTTTTTAAAAAATATTGTTATTAGTTACTTAGAACTAACACTTATTATAGAGGCCATTTCAGGGGGACAATATGCACTGAATCTGAAACTATCAGCCTGGACATGAATGGTAGCTTTCCATTCATAAATCAAGTGAGACATACTCAGTATCACTCCTGTCCTGGTTTGTTTTAAGTCTGCTGGCTTTGGGTCCAATGCTCTTGCACTGAAGTCTTCAAAGTTCCTTGTGTCAATACCAGGCAGTACCTGGCACTGCAGTGTAGGACAACCAAGGAGAAAATTGGCTTTCCTTGTTTGTATTTATGTTGGTATGATTTTGGCGCAGAATTTTTCTGTAGAGGAAGGATGCTCCAGGGCATTTCACTGTGTGTTTATCCTCATTGCAAGGGGAGCAGCACCCCACGATATGCCTTGGAAAGAAATCCAATCACATGCACGGGGAGACTGCATTCCCTTTTTTTCCTCTGCCTTGAGCAATCAAAGGACCCTGCTGGGTGCACTGGGATATTGCCCTGCACTGTGGATTCAACCACGTTCCACTGAGATCAGTGCAGGTTTGGTTTTCAATCAGAGCCTGTGATATCTGTCCTTGTTGTGGATCATCCACCATATGAATGAACTTTAATTTCTGCCTATTGTTGTCTCCCTGCTGGCACAGCTTTGTAATGAATTCAGGGTGTCATTCAGTGAGTTTCTCCTTGAACAGTGGAGCCTGAATAGCACAGGGAGCCTGAATGCAGAAAGCTGCAGAGGACTGTTGATACTGATCAAAGGCATCTCTTGTTTTTCTATCCAAAACTGTATTTGTATTAAAAGTTACACATTCCACAGACTGTATATTTCAGGTTAAATACCTTCTGTTTCATTAGTGGGTTTGTACTTTAAAGATGCCCTCAATTTGCCCTGAATTCCTCAGGAATTTAAGACATGGACTATTTTTCAGATCTCAAGCATGAAGGAAGATGATCCCTCTTTGCATTCAAAATGGCAAGGCATTATTTTAAAGCAGAAATATTGCATATTTTCAGGTTAAGAAGCTAAGGAATAGTATCTTTTCTGTTAAAGTCTTTCTTGAATGTTAGCTGCATATACACATACTAAAGAAAAAGATGGTTTCATCACAGGGAAGAAATAGAAAGTATTTTTAATTCAATGTTTAAAGGGCATAATTGTATTTTACTCTGTGCCAGATGACAAGCTCAGATAAATGTTATTTTAGCAAAAATCTATCCTACTGCAGAGAGCAGAGGAATTGTATAGCAATTTATACTCCAGCATGTACTTCTGTATATGTTTATTTCTTATATTAAATTTCTTATTAATTTATATTTAATTTCTTATTTTTCTATTATTATAGCTACTTATAAGCACTGTTATTTATTCAGAACTCAAAGATCTCAAAATTAATGATCAAATGCTATGAGGATCTGAATAAATGAGAGGAACAAGGTTTAATGCTTCTGAGAATCTGCAAGAATAAATTGGTTTTTTGGTGCCATTTTACTTTTGAACATCTCTTCTAATGACTGATAGAATGATTCCATCGGTTAGAAGATAAAACTGTTTTCTTTGGCTAGTAAATATTTTCTCTTACTCATAGTTTAATAGAGGATTAGCATTTTTCTTGCTTTGAAATATTTAGAAAATGTGAGGAGATTCCAGTACGTCAAAATTGTACTAATTTGCTGCTCTTTGACCTATTTTACAAGAAAATGTTTCCAGAATTGATGAGTGACACTGGACAACTCAATTCCTAAGTGAAATGGAGTGACTGCAATGAGATTCACTTTTGAATTCATGCAGAAGATGTGCTTTTAAAATTGTCTCATTTTTGGGCACCCAGAAATAAAGACATTCAGACCACTACTTATTTTTGAAAATTCCTGATGGCTTGACTGATTTGTTTCTTTTGAGAGGCAAGAACAAATCATATTTCAACTTTTTTTTCATTTCTGTGGTTTTCTGTAGTTTTGAATTATACCTAATAGAAGCAGCCAGAGAACCCACAAGATTTTCAAGCACAGTCTCAGTTGTACTGCCACATGAAACAATATATGTGATTTAAAAGGTTCACCTGATTAGTCAGGCATCTTACATTATAGGGCTGTCCAAAGAAATGCTCCTATTACTTTTGACCTCTGTTCTATGCTCCAAAATGTTCTCCTGATGCCAGAGTAACACATAGCATGAATGGCAATTTGAGGTGGTGAAAGAAATGTGTTTGGGAGCAGCAAGGGCTGGCTCCTTTCCCAAGGGCTGGGAAAAGCAGGAGCTGAGCATGATCACCCAGCCACGGGGGCTGGGACCTCATCCCTGTCCTACAGCACCAGGAGGGTTAAATGGGGACCTCATCCCTGTCCTACAGCACAAGGAGGGTAAAATGGGGACCTCATCCCTGTCCTACAGCACGAGGAGAGTTAAATGGGGACTTCATCCCTGTCCTACAGCACCAGGAGGGTTAAATGGGGACCTCATCCCTGTCCTACAGCACGAGGAGGGTTAAATGGGGACCTCATCCCTGTCCTGCAGCATGAGGAGAGTTAAATGGGGACCTCATTCCTGTCCTGCAGCACCAGGAGGGTTAAATGGGGACCACATCCCTGTCCTGCAGCACGAGGAGGGTTAAATGGGGCTCCTGGAGCCACGGGCAGGGCTGTGGGTGGGGGCAGCAGGTGAGGCTGTGGAGGACCATTCAGGCCTATTTGGGCCCTGACAAAAGCCTGGTATTTTCTGGTAACCACAGACAGGAGAATTGGGTCTGCTCTTCTGAGATGCAGTTGTAGCTCAAGGTTTGTATTGCGCCATCCAGAATTGAAAATGTACATTTTTCAGATCTTTAAATACTGACCAATTGTTAAGCTTTTTGCTACTCTTGTTTTTTGTCCCTGAATCATCCCCAGGTCTTGTTTTTTCAGTGTTTTACTGCTGCCAAGACATCTATGATTATTTCTCCTAAGCTCTGTTACCACTTGCTTTTTTTAGACAGCTTCCCTGTGCTGACAGGCCAGAACGTTTTCATGGATTTTCAAAAGCAAGGTTATTTTTCAGCTGTTGGATGTATGGGTCCCAAAGATAGTACTGGGAAGCTGGGAAATAACTAATGAGATTCTGATTTGGACTGGCATCCAGAAAGGTGCTAGAGCATAATGTGTAGTAATTCTTAATCTTTCATTGAGACAATTAGGTTTTTTTGCTGTTCTTGCAGCAGTGTCATTGTTGGAACAGGAGCAGATGTTGGTATCAAGTAAACACAGTCATAGCAAATGACTGCATATTTAAATTTGTGTCTTGTGTGTATTACAAGGTATCTTAGCTCTGTACCATTATTTTGTAATGGTTGAATTACTTGAAAATGTATCTAAAAATTAGCCTGACATGGGCTAAATTAATGAAAAATTCTGGAGTGATGCTTTCCATTTGATCTGTTTGCCAAAGGTGGGAGGTGAGCTATGTCGCTTGTACTGAAGTTCTGAATGTGGAATATGTTGTTAAAATGGTGATTGGACCAGAGTATCATTGTTTCAAAGAAAGCCAGAGCAATTTTTCCCAATATTTTTGCACACAGAGGGGAAACTGCATGTACTTGAGAAGCAGAATGTCCAAGCAGTTTTCATGGGACCATCCATGCCTGCAGACTGAAACATGATGGAAAATTCCAGAGCACCTGTCAGCCCAAACAGCAAGGTTTAAGTTCTGAGGATCACAGAGCAAAACTTCATCCCTTTCCTAGGGTTTGCTTCTTCACAGAGCTCTCAACCACCCTCATCACCTCTGTAGACCACTGGCTGTCCCAAAGCAATCATAAGCAATGAAAATATGAAGGTGAAGGAGAACATCCATCCCAAATTGTGTGGAATAAAAGCCTTAAACAAAAAATTCTATCAATGTATTGCAGTGCCTTCCTTCAGCTTCATTTTTTCCCTGAACATCCAGTGTTTGATGCAGTGCTGTGAGCATTCTCTGGACCCTTTTTCTGTGGTGAGCACTTAGTTTTTGTGGCTCTCTGGTGTTAATGAGTCCAAACAGACTCAGGACCTGAGTCTAAATGACAGAAAACTTCATAAATTCAGTGAGCAAAGTTAAGAGGTTTTTGTTGTTATTTTTCAGTAACTGCTGGTAAGAATGTTATGTTAATTAGAGAGGTTCACCGCTGCCTCCAAAGGCAGATTCATTATTTCATCCTCTCCAGCCTTCGAACTGTTGCATCTTGAACCTTCCTCTTTCTAAGGACTGGTATTTCCATGGTAAAGGATTAAAAGCTTTTTCCCAATTGGAGGCAGCTCCCGTCCTGTGAGCACCTGCTGCGAAGGCAGGGCTGTAGTGGTTTGTGTGTCAGTGGTACACAGTCCTTAGGAGAAAGAAGGGCTACAGCACAAGTCCCATTTTCAGTGAATGGGAAAAGCTACTCGGGGATGCCATTTGGAGCTCAGCAGAAGCAACTGTTCAGCTCAAAAGAGCAGCGTGCTCTTGCCTTGCTCCAGGTCTGTGAGCTGTCTGCTCACACACTGGGCAAGGAGAAGTGCTCAGGGGAGATTTCCTAAGCTGATACAGTGAGTAGCAGCAACTGTAGTTTTTCACATTGGCAATGAGTTCCACACACTTGGGAAAAATGCTTTTAAATCCCTGGATTAAGGAGTACTCGACAGGAATTACTTTGCTTCTGCAATAACCCACAGTGTTTCAGATTGTGGAGCAGTTTTACTTTGTTCTTTCTGAAAGTTCAGACACCACTCTTTTTCTGCTGGATTTACAGATAGTGGTCTTGCCTGAAACCACTTGAGGTTGATAAAAAAAGATCATGATCTTTTATTACTAGACTTTATTGCCCAAATAAATACTTGCGACAGAAATGTTCAAAATGGTGTTGTCATCCCCACTCTGTACAGGCTTTCCATGCTAAAAAAAGAGAAATCTAAAAAATTATTCAACTGCATAAATTATATTGTATATGCATAGGCATCAAGCAGGGCATCACATTCTGCATGGTGAAGATCCCTGCTTATGAAGACATCAAAATCTGCAGTATTTAGCAGAACCTGATCCTGAAAATCAGAACCAGAGGTGTGTAGGATTCTTGTTTTCAAGTATGACCTAATTTCTGTTCATGCCACTGACTTGAATTTTGAGCTATATGAAAGTAACCATTGTATTTGGGAGAAAGAGGTGGTCAGTAATGCAGAAGTTATAATGGATATGTTAATGTGACACAGCTCAAGCAGGACATGGCACAGTGCTCTGGTATTTGAGCCAGTTCTGAACAAATTTGCTCAGGACTTGGAACAGTCCTGCCCAGAATACAGGAAGGGATATTTGTGTGATCACTAAACATTCCTCTTGATTTAATGTAAGCAAAGAATAGTGATTTATATTTAGAGTCCAGTGCAACACTCTTTAACCCCTCCCCCTTTTGATTAATTTTCATTTTAATTTGGATTCACTTTTTGTTTTCTTGCTGTTGAGAATGTTGCAGATATCAAGGTTTCGTACCCCAGTTCTAATCCAGTGACACTCACAAGGGAATAGACTTTGTTCTGCAGACATTATTCTGCAGAATAATGTGTACAGCACAGCTCAAGGGCAAATTTATTAGGACTATGCATATATAAAATGCCTCTAAGCAAGGAAAGCTTTGGGCTACTCGGTCAGGTCTTTGAATGATAAATTGATTTACTCAACAGCAGTCATCTGTGTGCATTTGACATTACCTGAGTTCTATCTTTTCTGTGGACACAAGGAGCTGAAAGAAATTGAATTTTGCAAATCTTGGGAAATTGCATCTAATTGCACACTGACTTATTTTCTGTTCTGGAGAGCTGATACAGTTGGTATTGTAGGATGATTGAATTTTATGATGTGAGGCTGCTTGTTATGAAAAGGAACATCACGGTCCTGTTCCACTGCAATTTTTTGTTTTATGAAAATATTTTTGTATCTTTCATATCAGATGTGATATTATTTCCCCACCAGATGTCACGCAAACAAGCCCTAATTATGCACGTATTCAGTGCACTGGAGCGCAGGGAACCTGCTCAATGGCTGACTAATATTGCTTGCAGAGCACTGTACTTGTATAAATACAGCATTTACTTGTTCCAAGCCACCTACAGCTACTTCTGTTCGAGATTTATATAATCAGTAATATTTTATGTTTTCAGCCTATACAAAGAAGGTATTGTATTAAATGAAGAAAATGCTTCTTTTTAATGCTGTAGGTAACGTTCCACAGTCTCTCATCTTACTTTCTAACTCCTTTTGCTCTCCTTAAATTCATGATGAATTTTTCCATTTATTTTATAAATGCAGAGTTTGTTTTTAGAGCTTTGTTTCCTACAAGTAAGTGATC
Source organism: Vireo altiloquus (assembly GCA_013396875.1). NCBI lineage: Eukaryota > Metazoa > Chordata > Aves > Passeriformes > Vireonidae > Vireo > Vireo altiloquus. The sequence continues at coordinate 766,574 of VZRF01012014.1, read as the reverse complement.
TGATCTTCCTTTTGAGAATTCAGTATTTCAATGCAACATTTCAGTATGTTGCAATTCACTGAAAACCTCTTGGTGGACTGGCTATCATCAACATAAAATATTAAATGGTACTGTATGTCAATTTATGAAAAAATAATGAGTGATTTAGATAATATTCAGGAGGCTCCATTCATAATCTCCCTCTCTTGTTATTACATAAAGAATAATGTATATTACATACATTCATTGAAGAGGACATGGAGCTACTTTTAAATTTATTGGGCCCTGAATAGCCACGAGTGATAAAGCCATGCATTTCTTCCAGGGGTCTGGTACTCCTTGCAGCAGCTGTGTCATGTGGTGGTAAGGCACTGGAAAATGTTGTCCTGTCCATCCATGGTGTCCCCATCCCTGGAAGTGTCCAAGGCCAGGTTGGATGGGGCTTTGGGCCACCTGGTCTGGTGGAGGTGTGCCTGCCCATGGAGGGGTGTTGGAATGAGATGAGCTTTAGGGTCCCTTCCAACCCAAACCATTTTGTGATTCTCTGAGTCTATGGGATGTTTTTGCAGGGTTTCTCTGTGAGTACAGGGCAGTCCTGCAGACAGGAGCTCCTGAGGAGCTGCAGAACATGCTCTGCTTGTTGCTCCCAAATCCACTCATCTTCTTGCTGCTTTCTTCTGCAGACACTCTGGAGTTGTAGAAGAGGCAATGCTGTGAGAACAGGCAACCTCTTCTTACATGTGACTTTAAAGAATAAAGAATTTTGTTTGTCACATAACAGGGGACTCTTCCAGGAATGTGAGGCAACAATATGATTTGTCCTAAAAGGACTTGAATACATAACTGCCAGGCGTTTTCCTCAGAGGGAAGCAAGAAAGAAAGTACAGACTCTGTGAATGGCAATCCAGATGTGTCATCCTCCCTTTTCCTTTAGCTAGAACTTTCTCTTCCTAATCCAAAATGATTATTGGCTACAATCACCCCTGTTTCTTGAGAGATGCTTCTATTTCCATCTGTATCACTGTGCATTTTTGACTGAGTTGCCTCTTAGCTAAGAGGTGATCATGGGAGAGACATTCCTATATGTTAGGGTTTATTCTGATACCTGGCCTTGAACAGGGAGGCAAAGTTCCAATATCAGTAGCATGAACTAGTGGGATATCACTGTTCTTAAGTATATGTGACCTAATAAGAAAACTCAGTAACTAACCATGGAAGAGTAATTTTAGCAGAGAACAAATTACATTGGGTATATTTAGTTTCTTTTACTTTAAACCAGTGAGAATATCATTACTAATCTTTTTTCAGGTGTCTTTTACTTAACTGCATAGCAAAATCTATAAGAATAGATTATAGTCAAAGAATATAAATAGATTCAAGAGCAATTGGGAAATGCTATCTAAAATGAGTAACTGAAATTGAACTTGGAAAATGATTGTGATATAAAAATGAATTCAGTATCTTATTAAATTCTTGTAGCTAGAGCCTCTTTCTACTTCTGTTTCCTGGAAGTTTTTTTTTTTGTTCTCATGCTATGGTGCCACTCTTGAGAGGACTCCAAAGAAACACAAATACACAAGAAAAATTACATTCATGAGAAGTGAGGAAAAAAATCCCATGAGGTTTTGTGATTTTGGTTGTTGAAATACTTGCAATTTTGTGTTTTAAATATTTGGCCTAAAATGACTGAAAAAATAATTCTAATTATGAAAAAAATTATCAAGATCTAGTACATTCTGATTAGTGTGATCACTCACTAATGTGTTCTGCTTGGGAATTGATGATGCAAGATGGCTTAAATGAGTAGTTCATTATTATTATGGATGGTTTCTAAATTTACTGAATTGCTTCACCCAGTGCTGCAAAATAGAAAATTATATTCACAATAATAGTGTTTTGTACTGATGTTTATCTAGTTGTAAGAATTTACATGTCGAAATAAGTTGCAAAAGAAAATAATTGTTTTTTTAAACAGAAAGCCAATACGAATAATAGCTGTTAATACAGTTTTCTACTAAATAGCTTAAAACATCCTAAAATGTAGAGACAAACCAGTCACTAATAAATAAAGTGCTAAGTATGGAGCTCTGGTTGAGGTAATTCTTACTTCTTTTTTTTTCTGATTCTGCTAATGCCATGTTGCTGAGCTCACTCTAGATGAGTTTCATGGACACTGATGGTGGTGTCTGATTCTCCCAGGCAGGAAGTTTTGATGCACCTCAGCAGAGTTCTGGGTGGAAGAGCCCCTGGCATGTCTGGTATCAATGGGAACGTCCTGCAATGTAGTTTCCTTGTGCTCAATATCCCTATGGGACACCATGGGAGAGGCATCTTGTCATCCTGAGTTTGCATTTGCCATCACATTAGTTAAAATTAGAGATTGCATTTTATGGCATAGATATTGAGTTTCCTATTAATAGAGACTCACAGACAAAGTATGTATTTTAGACTAAAACTTAGTTACCGAAAACGTGAATAGTGTAAATGGAACCTGTGATTAAAGACTGCTAGATAAGAATAGATACTGGAAAAAAATTCTAGATAAAGAAAATGTCTGTTCTCCATTTTTCATACTGGAAAAGTGTCTTCTAATAATCAAGCACCCGTTTAGTATCTGAAGTATTTAGTTATTTTTATAATTGTTAGAGTAATGACCAGGTGATAATAAACAATAGTTTATAGTTGATCGGTAGCTGCTTAGTCAGAACTGTGGCTTCTTCTTCTTTGCCTGTCTGGAAAATTAGTTTCATTTAATGTAAGTAATGGTGCCATACTTTATGCTGGATATTGAATTAGTTCAAGCATGTAAAATATATAATATTTAAAAATACTTTTCTGTTATATTTGTGTATTTCCATGCATCATAGAGATTACTTTAGTCACTCTATATCATAACATGCACTTTAGAAGACTTCTTATTTTAAAAAAAAAATCTATGCATTAACAATAATTCATGGATATTTGGAAATGTGCTCTGCAGTTTGTCTTCCAACCCTTTTTTAAGTGGCATCTTTTTATAAAAAAAGAGGAGCATTAAATGCAATAGGAACCAATAGGCTTTATTTTTGCATGTGTGTAGAGCAGTGAATGCCAGTGACTATCTGTGGGGTGAAGAGCATCCTCTGAGGATGGCAGCCCTGTGTTTCCAATGCTAGATGCTGAACTCTTCATTCAGGAAAAGTGGGAGCAGCTAGGTGGTGGAAGCTGGCAGCACAAGGAAGAGTGACCCCAGAAACAAGAAATTCAGAAACTGGTGTGAACTTGCTGCAAAGTGCTACTGAAGTAGCATTGTGAAAGAAAATGCATTAGTGATAAAAAAGCAATTCCTTGTGGTCACTCACAGAGTTACCTGTGCTCTGAAATGTGTGTGAGTTAGAGAGAGTAACAGTTCAAAGTACTGCTTGAGCACATTGGCTCTTAATTGTTCTTGGTTGCTTAAGAACTACTTTAATAAGTTTGTTTTCTGGAGGTACCTGCCTTAAATTATTGGTGAGTCTGGGTTAGGCAGTACAGGCTGAACAGAAAGAAATATGTTTTCTCAAATTGAACTGTGTCATCTTTTGACAATTGGCTTAAATATGTCACTCTCTGCATTTACATAAGAAATGTTATTATTTTATAAGGTATAAGAGCTGGACTGTATTAATTATACATACTTTATGTTATTATAAACACCATTGAGCTCTATCAGTCATTTCCTTGAGTGAGAACTTAATGCTGAGGACTAGTTCACGTGGGGCTGGATGTTGCTGGGAAATTGCAGTCTTCTTCCTTTTTTCTGCACCTTTTCATTCCATTTGTTGAGTTGTTTTTCCCAAACTAAGCCAGAGTTTGCTGGCATTCCAGTGCTGGCCTGTTCTAAGCAGTTGGTGAAGCAGTGGTTCTTCTTTAGGTCTTTGTGTTTGAATGACTGCTAACTGGCAAGCTTATCTCTGTCATCCTTTCCCTGAGCAATCAGGCTAATTATGGCTTTTCAGGACACTGGAAGCTCATGTCTGGGCAGCTTCCAATGCTCTTAATAGCACTTTGGGTTATTTAAAATGAAAATTTGCCCTGTCTGATATTCAAAAATGCCATTTGGAGGGCTGCTTGGCAGTGCTGGAATTTGTGTGAGGAGGTACATTCATGGCTTCACCCAGTCTGTTCCAGCAATGCATCCCAGTGGTTTCTAAGGATTCAAGGTGGCTATAGCACATGCTGTGTCAGCCAGGGAAGGCAGTCGAGGAAAAATTAAACTTCAAAAGTTTCCTCCAGGTTTGAAGATCAAAGGTGTTTTGAAAGGAACTGTGGTGATTCAGCAAAACCTTTCAAATTCAGAGGAATGTTTTGAGGCTCACAGTTGTAGACTGTAATTCTGTAGAGAGTTAGTGTTGAATTGTTATTCCTAAATTATTCTAAAAGTGAAGGAGAATTTTTCTTGCCAACTCAGTAAAAGTTAAGGTGAGATCAGTTTTATGTGCTTCTGCTCATGTTCATGTCTAAGGTGGTAAAAATAGGATGCTGAAGAGTTTCAGAGGTCCACTTCTTAATTTAGACTAAAAGTAAAAAATATTCAGGAAATTCTTGGGTAGAAGATTAGTGACGTAGTAGAATGAGTGAAAGAGTGAATGAATGCTTGCAATACTAATTTACAACAGAAAGATGGATTTTAAAATTATTTCTATGAGCTCTCTGAGCTCATTTAAAATTGATGAACAAAGATTTCAGTAATTGAAATGAGCTAAGAGCAGTGCTGAAGAATGACTTGAGAATAAAGAAAAAGGTGTGCAGTATTGAAGAAAGAATAAGAGTAAAGTACAGAAAACACTTGTGTAGAACTGGTGAATTTGGACCAAAATATGGGCCAGTTGTAGCAGTGAAGAAACCACATAATACATATATAGAGCTGGAAAAAGTGAAGTCTTTGACTTTCCAATTTTACAGGATATGCATGTGAATTGTTTGTCACCTTAACCCGAACTCCTCTCTTGCCTCTCCTGCTTCCTCTTTTACATCTTCTCTTGTGTTTCAGTGGTTTTTTGGAGATGGGTGTGGTTTACCACACAGTCTGGCAGAAATCTGATCGTAATTTACGGGATGAAATTTTTCATTCATTCTTTACAAATACCTTGCAGTTTCTCCCTAAACCTGGGAATGTCTCAAGAGTGTGACTGCAGCTGGGGCAATATGCCACCAAAAAATGCCAGTATTTACTTACTGGAAGCTTCAAGCAGTCTTTGATGGTTTGTCCCCTTGATTTTCCTGACAAAATTGATACTGGGTTTTAAAACATCCTTTTCCTTTGACTTGATGATTTTTGAGAAGTGCCATGATTTTTTGTGCTTCAGAAGCACAGTTAAGTGGGTATAGCTGAGAACAGAACTGAGCCCAGTTAGCAAATGTCTGGCTCCAAGGCCCATTCCCTCTTAGGCACAGTATGTTCTCTTGGGGACAAATTTGGCTCTTTACAGAGGCTCTACATGTGTAACTGAAAGCAGAGTTTTCCATTTGTGTCAACTGTATTTAGATTTTATAAACATCAGCTTCAGCAGTTATTCTAGCTGCTTTGAAGTAAATCACTATACATTTGCTTTTGAAAAAGGCCATCCCATCCAGAAAATGCTAATTTTTTTTGTTCTATGGCTGTTTGTTGTCAGTGTTTTTAGCCAGCTATCTATAAATACTTTTGGTTTTGAAAGCACCTTCAGCCCAGTATTAAATCATGACATGACTGATGGTACCCACTGGTTGTTATTTATTGTTGTCTACCAGGTCCAATAACTCTTTTTCCTGGGCTGTCTGCAGCACTGATGTAGTTTATATGGGAACTGTAAAATGGCTAAAAAAATTGGCTGGCTTTTGGTGTGGTAGTTGTTAATGTCCAGTCACAGTGGGTCTGCGCTGGGCTGTTAGGATGAGTGAGAACATGCTGTTCTCATATTTCTGTATGTTATCCCGAGAGCTCTGAAGGATACAAGCCTGGCTCTGTGCCTGTGTATGGTGCAGTTTGCCACGGTGAGATTTTGCAGTGTTTTGCTGTCAGTGCTGTGGAACTGAGCTCTCACACCTGCTGTGAATCTCGCTGTTCTCGGCCTGTCTTTATAGGGAGAATTACATCCCTCGTGTACTTGAAAGCATTATTCTGACAAGCAAAAATGTGCTGGATAGCACAGCATTTCATTTTATTAAGCAAAATAAATTGATATTTAGTAGAACCCGATAATAAAGGATCACAGTCCTGAAATATCAGCTGGCATAATTTTGCAATTCTCCGTTTAATTGAGTGGAGTTAAATGAGTTCATACTGGCCTACCTGAGGTAAGGATCAAGGGAAGACTGAGTGTGTCATAATGAGCCAAAGACAAATTAACCTGAGAGCCCTGATTTCTACTGTTTGTGTCTTTGGAAGGGACTAACATAGTGTTACACAAAGATTCAACTCCTGGTTATTCTGTTTTAAACTTAAGCAGTGCCAGCAGTTTCAGCACTGCTGAAGTCTGTTTGCTTTTTCAGGCTACTCCAGCATGAGCTCTGCACCATCCTGTCCGACTGCAAATGCCACGGTTATGTAAAACTTTCAGCTGCCTAATTTTTGTTCAGGTGATATGATTATGTGGACTTTTGGATCTAATAAATCTGTGTAAAGGCTGCAGCTGTCCAAGAAGAAATTGTGATTCTACAAGAGCACTGACATAACAGTATTATTGCACAATATGTGTTCCAGTATTATGTGCAGGGAAAACAAATAAAAATCCCTTAAGCAGCAACAGGTGTTTTAGCCTAGCACAGAAAAATAATCATTAATGGTTATTTCTTTTCTTCTATTGCGTTGGAGATGCAACAATTTTTCCCTGAGAATTTGGTGGTGAGGGGGATTTCTTGCTGTTTACTTTAATAATATTCTCTGTAGCACCAGTAGATAATGGATAGTACTGCCAATGTTAATAATTTTTCAGCTATTTACTGTCCTCTCATTCTTCAGTTCAGGCTTAGGTTAGCCTGTTTTACTTTGTAATTGGGATAAGCTAACATTTAATAAGTTATAAGAGCTCATCTCTCAGTCATAAACAGGTAAACTACTCTATCCTGATTTTGCTATGTCATGTGCTTATTCCCCAGTTATGGACTTATGCATTAGTAAATTTCAGGAGCAAGTCTGTTAAATAGAGTGGAGTTTTAAATATGGTTAAATGTGGGGCTAGACATGGAACATGAGGTGTGAGGTGAACATATTGTCCGTTTGAGTGGTGAACAAGTGACTTTGTAAGATGGAGAAATACTTTCCAAGTAAGCCTTGCAGAATTGCGTCACATGTGAAAGAAATATAAATTTAAATGGAATGTGCTGTAGATTCTTTCACAGCTATCTGAAATTTAACTGTACAGAGCTTGCAGCTACCTGGAAATCTCAGGAATTAGGACAGTGTTCTGTGTTTGAACAGCCATCTTTGGGAATTGTCCATATCTGAGTGTCTTTAGCCCAGCATCATTACTGCCTGGGAAAGCCTGAGAGCATAAAGTTAATGCCTGAATTGAGTTCTGTACCTACTGCTCAGGACCAGCTGTGTCAGCATTGATACGATACCACATTTTCCCATAGAATACTGCATATTTTCTCATAGTTTGCTTCTTGCAGTGCCTATCAAAATTACTGTGTAGATGGTAATACTACTGCTGTTAGGGAATTTTCATGGAAATGTCACAAGTTGGTATCAGCAGAGCAACCCTTTTGCCCTTAATGTCAGCCTGCCAGATTGCTGTAATGAAGAGAATTCTCACAGCTTAGCAGGTGCCAGGGAGCTGTGCTGTGCCTGCTCTGTGTGGGGAGTGCAAAACCTTCAGCAAGACTGCTTCAGCTTTCTAGGTGGAAGAGGTCCTCTCTTGGAAGTACCTGCCTGGGTGTGAAATCAGTGGGAGCACTGCATGAAGTCTGTGAGGGAGTAAAAATGCCCTTCAGCTGATGCTGAGGAAGATCCCAGAAAAATTTTGCTGCGGAGAGCTGGCCTGCCACCTCTGAAAATGATCAGCACTGTGACTGAGGAGGTCACTGTTTGGTGAAGGAGGGTGGAGGTGATTAGAATCGTGGCATGAGTTACTAAAACAGACACTTTTTGTATTTCAAGCTGTCAGCGAATGGGTTCTGAATGGTTGTAGTGTGGCCTGAAGGGAGCTGTGCAGTGAGTTCAGGCATGGCTGGTCATACAGTGCTCAGCAAAATCTGGAAGGCAGGAAGCCACTTCCAGGGTGTGAAGCTAAACTAACATTCAAAAATAAATGTGACTGTGTTTTCAAGGTCAGCTTTTTTAAACTTCACAGTCTGGAATGTCAAGCTCTCAATACAAACTAAAAGGAAGAAATCCCTGGTGTTTAAGAACAAACACACGAGAGCCACTTGCATTAAAAGCAATACATTTTAATAGCCAGCTATGATTCTTCTTCCCACTAATTTACAAGCGTGGTATGCAAGCTTAATTCTAGTCTATGCTAGCATACAGCCCCTGTCCTAACAATTTCATATGCAGTTTATTTTGGGGCAAAGTATTTCTCACCATATTAGCTAGCTGTCTGCAATAGCCATGGCAAAATGAGCAAGCTGTGCTCTGTGATATATAATGTGGTATGACTGCCACAGCGTAAAGCAGAATTGCAGTATCCAGCAAGGAACCTATAAAAGAAGATAGCAGTAATGGAGGAAGAAGTAACAGAAATCTGTGCTTCAAACTTTGGCTCACCAGGTAGAAAGAAATGATGGCTGGTAGAAAAGAGAAGTACTATAGCTATGTACAACAAGAGGGAGAGTATAACCTCATCTTATATCTATTTTTCGTAAAAAATCGGAGGTTTAAATTTTTGGCACTGTTTCTTTGGCAATTTGCAGATTTTTGCTCTGGCTAAAAATCTCTGATTGTGAGGATGCGGCATGGCGCTTGTTACCTGCTGGTGCTTGCTACTGAACAGCTTGGAACAGTAGCACTGGAAAGTGAGATTTGTCCTCAGTTGTCTCAAAGTGATGTAACCGTCAAAGACAAATTAGGTCAGCAGATTTAACTGCTTTAACGGGGAATGCTACGCCAAGAACTTTCAACAGTCCAGTTGTCCATGAGGACTGCCTACATTTTCTAGCAGCAGAGACAATACACGCACAGTTCAGACTAGATTCTGCTTTTATTTACACCATGGGATAGCTTGGTGGGATTGATTAAGTCAGAACATACCCATGTCTAAATGTGTACTAGATTGTATTTAGCTTTGTGCAAATGGACACCGGAGGCAGATAACTGGAAGCTTTTGCCTCTCTGTCCCTGAGCCAGGTTCATGTACAGACTCTGTCCTTGTCATCAGGAGCAGAGCAATGACTGCTTCAGGCTGGTGGCTGCACAGCATTACCCTTCAGTGCAACACCCAGCAGCGTTAGACACAATTTGGTGTGGAGGTTTTCATGCAGCACTGACCACGACAGCTTTTAAACAGCCACATGGTAAACTAGGCATTGCATTTTTATCAATGAAGGCAAATCAATACTACATTTCGGTGTGTCTTTCTTAGTCACTTAGATTAAACAACCTTTACACTTTTCTTTTTTTTTTTTTCCAAAGTTCGTATTTGTTCCTGCATTAAACATCCTGGTACTGCATCCATACATAAGACATAATTAATTTAAGCTGCCCTGGCTAATTAAAAGAAAATGGAACAAAACTTTAATCAAATCAGTTCATTTAGAGGCATAAATTAAGGAAGTCCATGAATTTCATTGAGTGAAAAATGTTCTTTTCTGTCTATAACTGTCACTTCCAGAAGCTTTCTATATCTCAGCAGTTCAGTGGTCTGGAATGACTTGGTGAAAGAAGCCAGTTCTAGAGATCAGGATTAAGTTAATCAAATTGTGAACTGAACATAATCCTGTACTTAAACACAATTGTGCCTCTGGATTCTGTTTGCTTGAGGGATCTTAACTCTGGATCTGCTGGCAGGAATGAAATAAATTGCTTAACTACTATTTCAGTGGACCAACTCTAATTCAATTCCCTGAACAGTGTTTTGTTGTTTTCATTAATAAATTTTCTAAATAAAATAATTGAGAGAGTTCTCCTGTAAAATCCTGGTAGTCATTAGTGTTAATGATATCTTAACAGTGAAAATCAGCATCATCTTTACTGTTGTGCCTGCCCATATTCATGAATATAATTCCTATACATGTTACTCACTTCATGCTGGTAGAATAGAGGTAAACTTTCAAGGCTTCAATGAACTGGTCACCTTTTTTGAATTTAGAATTATTTTTAAGTTGAATCCTGCTTTTGTGAAAAGGATTTTTGTAGCCTTGGTATTTAGCTTTCCCCTGAAGTTAAAGTTTCCTCACAAGACAAGCTGCCTGGAATATATTTGGAGCAGCTTGCTAGCAGATTGTTATTTGTTGCTTTTGCCACCTTGGGAGGCAATATCTTTCTGACATGCCCAGAACATTTAAGACATCTAGTTCCTCACTTAAATAAACAGCAGGCTAATTTTAAGAGAAACAACATATCTCCCAGTAAAAGTTGAAGAGACTAAGTAGATCTAGCCTGAAGGAATCTATCCATGTATCAGACCACAAGCATCAAAGATGGCTTTAAAGGGAGGAGTATTTTTGTTGTTGTTATAGTTGATATAATGACAAGGATGTCGGCCTAGCAGAAAGTAACCACTAATGCCAAGAAGCTACAGTGAAGAACCTCATTCTGATCTGAAAGGATTCTTTTCTTGTTCTGGTCTAAAAGTTTAGTTAATTTTTTCTTTATATATTCTGTATATTTTAGTTTTTTGTAAATGGTTATAATTTCTTCAGGGTGGATTGCAAAATAAAAGGTTTAATAGAGTTTTGGAAATAAAATCAATGCAAGGGAAAAGTAGCAATAGCTGACCATAAGGCCCTTCCTTTAGACTGCTAAATTTTTCTTGAAACATTACTTTCTCTGCCCTTGAATAAAAAGTGTTTATTCTTTTTTTAATAATCTTGTTAAGCTTAAACATTGGGCAGATCTTGTTTAACCCCTCTTTGTGTCAGTTGACCCCCTGAAGGGGAATGGCTGCAGTGCAGGTGACGAGGCAGTGATAAGGATGGAGCTACATAACTTAGATACAGGGTCAGGATGTCTGTGCAGACACAGGTGTTGAGAAAAAATGTTGAGAAAAGATGCTCCGTGTTTTGGGTTTTTTAGTAAGGCTATGTTGGGTGTTTTAATATATTCAAAGGCAGTCTATTTGTGATGAAATTCATTATCCTTGCTTCACAGGATAATGACTAGAAAATATCATATCTCCTCAGGTTAATTTTTCTCTTGGTTTCACCACTGCAGTCCTACCAACTGAGGTAGAACTTACACAAAGTAGCACAATGCTGATAACCCACACAGACATATTTTATAAAAGATGTTCTGGCTTGCACTGAGGGTCTTGAAACAGAATGATGACAGAAAGCAAGGTTGACCAAAATGCACAGTTCGATGAGGTGGGCACACACCCTCACATGCATGGGGAGTAGAAGATGAGGAAGAGAGGAAAGTAATGGGAGGATTCAGCTGCTCAGCACAGTTACAGATGTTGTACATACATGCAGACAAACCATGCTGTATTAGCTGCATGTGGGTCCCTTACTATCACTACTCGTTTTCTGTCCAGCTCACACAACTCCCACGCCTTTCTGCTAAATCTCTACTGTCACTGTATTGCTTTAACTGTTGCAGCCTTTATTGCCCTTCCATATGGGATTTCCTCATGTGAACATAGACAAATGTTGACCATCCCTCATGTTTGCAGTTCTCAGACAATTGCTGAGGGGCTTCATCATAAAGAAACTCAGCTCCTGCTAGGCTGGTGGGAAAAAGGGAGCTCAAATTCAGACAGTTTTTTCAAAATTTTGTATTTCTGTCTGTGATGTCAGTCCTTTGATCCTAATTTTATTTGAACGATAATTTAGTGAATTCAGTGAACACCTTCAGTGCTGCTGAGAGCAATAAGAACTGTGAGGACCCCTCAGGCTCTTGAGCTCCTTTGGTTTCCCATTCTCAGGTTTGAAAAGAGCCTTTGCTCCAGTCCAACACTCTGTAATAGGCCTCTGCAGACAGTGCTTTTTGTAACTATTGCTTAAAGCCTACGAAGAACATAATTCTTTCCCCCAACATTTAGTTCAATATAACATGAAGCATGTTCATAATGCCACCCTTAGCTCGTACAGTTCTACAGTTCCTTCACTAGGTAATGTTAAAAGGTATTTATTTTCTTTTTTTGCTGTTTCATATTGCCTGTATGTATGTTTTGCCTTAGTAGGACAGTAAATACAGATATATTTTTTTAATTTATCTGCTACTGAATATTAGAGTTGCAGAGGAAAACTGTTTTCTGAATTGAAAAAGTTTATGATTTGCAATGAGCATACACTTCCTAAGGAGGGGACTGGCATATTCTTAATTGAATAATTGGTTCTAATTATTTCTAATTCTGGGCAAAGCAACACTTTTCATTGAGCAATTTGTCATGGACTTGAGGAAATACTAATTCATGAGCTGCCATTACTGTGAACATGCTGCGTCTGCTGTTATTCCATAAAGCCATGCAAGTCTAAGATTATGAATGTTATGTTTTTCAATTTAAATATTTTTCTCCTCAAGTAAAAGATAATTCTTTGTATAGTAGTGCTGTTCTATTATTTTCTTGCCTGTGGTTTATTATCCCTTCTTTTATTTTCTGAGGTCTGCCATCAGTGAGCCTAGTTTAGGTCATGGTTACACATTGGGATTTTCTAATACTTCCAATATTAAAAAATCCTTTAAGTCATGAATAAGTGATTAGCCCACAGATATGTGCAGGTAAGGAGCTCTGTGCCATGAAATTTTGCTTAATCATGACTATCCAAGTGTGCTATATTATAAAATCTGAGTGGTCACTTGTAAGCATTTTGTACCACTGCCTCTTTGTCTATAAAGTGACTTGGCACTTTTTTATTTAATAGAAAATGCATGAATAGAACCTAGACAAAGAAATTGCGAAAACCCCTTTGCTAGTACTACATGAACCTTCCTGATGAGTGTAATATAAAGAAGGAAAACATCTATTGTCTCAGATTAAGAAAAAAACATTCTCACATTGATACATGTATGCAAAAAGTAGGAATATAGAAATTTTCTTGGTGGCAGATCATAACATGTGGGTCAACACTTAGATCAGCCTTACTGTGGCTGTACAGCAACTCTGTCAAAAGCTGAATATGTAACAGGGGGTCTACTCCAGTTTATGGATGTGCCCATCATTGCAGCAGGCTTGACTTCCTCAGAGTATCAACTGGTTTTTAATGCAAAAAAGACAATCCCATATTATTCAATAGGATTGTTTAGTTCTTAAGTATGTGTTCTACCTATTCTTTACTCTTAGCTCCCTTTGTTTTAGATACTCAGCTGATGTATGTCAATTTGCTATTATCCATTCCTGGTTTTATAAAGGTAGTATTTTTAGATAGAATTTTAGCTTCTTTTCACAGCAATAGTCAATGGAATTTCTCTGCAATTATATCTGTTTGATAGAAATCAGGATCTAAACTTCAGCATTCCCTGTGACATGCTTCATGACTGTATTTCTCAGAAAAAGAATTGTCAGTACTCTGCAGTGTCAGAGACATCAGAAGGACACTCTTCCTAGTCTTTTCCAGAGGGCCTTGGGTACACATTCCATGGATCTTCAAGGTCTTGGCTTTTTCAAAACCACAGTTTTTCCATATTTGTTCCCAGTAAATTTATAGGTTTCTATTTTAATCACACCAGTTCTGCTTTGATGCTGCAAGGGGCAATTACACAACACAATCTTCTGTGATGATTGTTATCCTTGGTTAAGTGTCTGCTGTTTAATATTATCCAGAGCCTTTGGTCCTGCATGTTATTCCTGGTTATGCATTTTCAAGGTGTGACTGAATTAAGCATCTCATCAGTCCAGCAAAACTCTGACATTTTCTTTTCCTCTGCATTCCTGAAAGGAAATAATTATGATCAGAAGTTATCAGACTGCCTTTGCCATCAAATTTCAGTCAAGTTTTCTTTATCTACTGTGTTTTAGCTGAATTTTAGCTACCATTGCTGAAAATGGGTATGTAAGTCTTCTTTGGAAAAAATCCAAACCAAACAGGTTGGAAGCTGTCTGTTATATTTTATGCAACAACTTTGTCCACTCTGCATGGCTGAAATCTAGCTTTTGGAGGTCTGAGGACTTCTGTCAGCTTCAGGGTTCTTTGTACTCAATGTTAAAATTCTACCCTTATTTCTTTCCATCAAATTTCATTTACCTGTAGGATTAAACTCGAGTAGCTGCAGACAAAGGTTAAGTTCTTGGGGGTTTATTGTTTGTGTGAAATGTATCTTCTCTGAGTTTTGCTTGTACTTACATCTCCGAGTAGCTGAAGGAAATTTTTATCACTCTGGATCTGCATGCTCTAACAGAGAAAGGCCTTCAGAAGGTATAAAACTCTGGGTAAATTTGAGTCAGCCTAGGTCTGGAAGAATGCAGTGCTACAAGTGCTACAGAGAGTGTGGATAGAGTATTTTACAATGAAAATGCTTCCTGAAGCCTTTAGTCCCTCCAGAGGCTGTGCTGCAGCTGTGCTGGAAGTACAGAGCAGACTTTGTCAAGTCAGGACCTGCAACAGTTTTGTTTAACAGTTATTTCAAATGAAAACAAGTTTTCTTTCAGTCAAAACTGTTTGAGAAACCAATTTACAATTCAGTGGATAACTTATTGGGTTTCAGTGTCTTTTCTTGGCTTTGGTATTAAGTTTTAAAAAAGGAAGAGAAATGGTTGTAGTAAAGCTTAAATTACAGGAACAGTTGATGGATGGTTAATTGTTATTTAGTGACTCTCTTTAGTCTCTGATCAGACTTATCTTTTCTCCAAAAAATGGACTCAGAAATAAATTTCTGCAAGGTTTGTTTTTTTTTTACCTTCCTATATTTCAAAAATATGAGAAGGAAATATCACTGAACTTTCTGAAGTACCCCTGCTTTAAAGAAAGAGATCTCAACAATAAAAGAACACTTATATAATATGTTAAGCAATTCAGTAATAAGAAAATGTCAAGTCAATGACAGTTTAATATCCTCTTTGTTAACTGTAATGTTTGCAGAATTTCCCCTCTGAATCATACAGTAAAATGGTACAGATTAAAGAGTTAATTCTTAATAAATTAATATATAGCAATAAATTTTAGTTTTCCAAAATCATGGGAGAAGTGGGAAGAAGATCACAGCTAGTGCAGAGCAAAACTCTTGAGGTCAGACCATCATTTTAAAGACATCTTATGATAAAGACATACTTTATTTTTTGAAAATTAACTGAAAGAGATCAAAGTACTATAAAAATATTTTTTTCTTCTGCTCAAATGGAAAGGAACAAATTGTCATTTTTGACAGTGATATTCCTTTTTTTTTAAATACAGAAGGAGTTCTGTATTTAAATAATTTTCTTACTGAAAATGGTTGAGAAGTATTGAAAGTTTAGTCCAAAGTACTTAGGGGTGGTTGGCTTACTAGATATGGGAATAGGCTCTCAGTGTAATAGCTAAAAGCCCTATAGAGAGACTTGATATTTAGAAAGTGACAGAATAACTAAATATTTTTGAAATAAACTCTCTTTTGGAATAAGGACTGAGTGGTATTCCGGAGCAAAGTCACAGTTAAAGTTTTAGAAGAACTAGTATTATACCATTTATGAGAAAGAGAGAGAATAAGTGAAATGTGTCAGAAGACACCTATTTATTTGTTTGAAACTCAACCTTGGAAATGGGCTTCTCTCTAAAAAATAATTGAGAAGCAGAAACACTGCAGAAAATGTCACACAAAAAGGCATGTCACATCCTACATCTCTTTTTTTCATTTTTCTCTTGTTTTTGTTTTTCTCCTGCCAATCTCTCTATCTGAAATCAGGCAGTTCAACATTTTCTATTCCACTCACTGCCATTTTCTGGCACTTGATCGAGTTCTTAAACTTTTCTGATAATTGTCTGTCAGCCTAGCACAACATTTTACAAAATTAATTGCATTCTTAACAATAACAGGCAATTTGACTCACATAGCATCATGCTGTCACCACTTCATGTTAATAATCTGCCACTTGCCTTCCTGTTCCAGGAATATGTATGCTTTTGCCACTGAATATATTTGCCTTAGACTGTTTTCACCTCCTTTTCTTAATTTTTTTTTTTTCTGCAGTAGGGTTTTCCCCCCAGTACACCAGCTCCTTTTGTTAATAACCAAGTTTCATATATACTTAAAAAATTGCAGTAATGTTGGTAGTTTGGGGACATTTGTGTTATTGATGGTTGCTATAGGCACCCAAGTGCAAACTCTCAAGCTGCTCTCTCACTGGTATCTGTAAATCCTACAGCTATTGAGCACAACCCAGCTTGATATGCTCTACAGTATTTACTTCACAATGGATGAATAATTTATACGACTGTGATTTTTTTTTTTAGTGGTTTTGTGCCCTTAGGAGAGCAGCTGAATATTTACAGTGTTATTTTGAATGTTATGATTATTTTCTGTAGTACGTGAATGTTTTGTAAAATGTACCATACCAAACAAAAAGAGCAGCTCCAATTTATTATATGAAAGGTTTTATTTTTCAAAGAAAGGCTTTGCATATGGCAGCGTGGTGGTAAAATATAAGTTGCTTAATTGGAAGATAGATAAAGTTCTTGCTGTGCAAGAGTGATGCTGAGTGAAGAAGGAAAAGAACAGAAGGAAGCAGAACTAGGTCTGTCTACTTAGATTGATATGTTAGTGCCTCTTACTCAATACTCACCAGGGCCAAAGACAGGGCTGAAGGTGATGTGATATGTCTTGCACAAATACAGCAACAGCTCTGTGGAGGCACAGAAGGGAGCTCAGCAACAGAGGAGTCAGTCAAGTTTTGTCAATCCTGAAGAACATCAGGCAGAAAGTCTTTGAAATTTTATGAAGCCTGAAATGGATCACTAGGGGACATGATCTCTTTGTTGCATGCTACAGACTTAACTGCATTAGGGATGAGCTAAGGTAGTGGTAGTCTACAGGAACCATATTGAGAGGATTAATTCTCAGTCTCTTTCAGTCTTTTTTGGATGTGGAAGATTGCCTCTGTAAACATACAGGACACATGTTCAAGCTTGACCTAACAAAATTCCTCATCACATCACTGGAGACTGCAATAAGAATCCAAAAAAATCAGCTTGTTGAATCATTTGTGATGGTGCAAAAAGGTAAATGGATTGGTCATTAATTTACAATACAACTGTTTTACTAAAAAGTGATGTTACATACCACATTTGTGAAATATTTCAAACATTTTTCTGAAAAGTCAGGTCAGAAAATATTTTAGTGCCATGAAAACTTCATAAATCAAATGTAACAAATATATAGATACTTAGAAAATTATGCAGCAGACAACCATTATGGTCTCCTGTTCATTGGTTTTTGAATGCCAGAAACAGCAGATGCATAACTGGTTTTAGTGATGGCTTGAAGCCAGAGATAGGTTTAAGTAGTGTGCTCTTTGTGCTTCTTTCAGTTCTGTGACTTTTTCAGGAGACAGTGTTATATCAGAGTTGCATGTCCTGCTTCCCTTGTAAGGTGTCCTAGTGAATCAGGTAGTAACTTTTTCCCTTAGGAAGGATTTTTAACTTCATTTGACACTGTACCTGTTCAAGGAGAAACGTTCAGGTTTTCGTTTTGCTGTTCATGACAGAAAAAAGCAGGCTTCACTTTTTCTCTTCAGCAAATGCAGAAATCCTTCCCCACTTGGGTAGAAGGTGAGTTAAGCTAATATCTAGAGAAGCATATGATGAAGGAAAAGGGTTGGCACTACAGGGAAACCTGTAACTGTCGCATGCATGCAATAAGTGACAAGAAATAATATAAACCATTAAGCCTCCAACACATGTGCAAGCATTTCTTACAGATCAAACACGTAGTGAAGCTTCACAGGACCACCATGGAAATATAATGGCTTGACTTACATGTATTGATGCCAATATCCTACTTAATATAAAATTTCAGCACTTCAATTGAAGCACAAAAACCTTCTCTTGGCTCTTGAGACTACCCTTCAAAGCATCCTACACTAAATGCCAACATTGCATACAGAAACAACTGTTGCTATACAACGCACCTCTATGCACACCTACAATCGCCTTGTGATGACAATGAAATGAGAATGTATTATTATACTTGTACAGATCATGGGTGATTTTTTTGAGCAGATAATGACACATACTCCTACTGTTTCAAATTATGAGGAGGAGTCAACACAGAGAGGTATGTGAAAGTAAACCTTATGTTTGCTCCCCTTGCAAAGTGAGCCTACAGAAAATCTTCTGCTACAATAAGGATATTGAAATATTGGCTTTCATAAGCAGCAACTTTTATAGATTTTATACTGGAATCGCAACATGGCATTAGCTTCTTGTTCACTTTTATGTGCAAATCAGAGTACCAATGAATGTCTCAAAGCCTTACATGGCTTTAGACCATGAAGTTTTGCACATTTTGAACTCCTATCCTCCTACTGTGATAACTAAGACAGTGTTACAGATTTTGGGGCAGAAAACTGAGGAGGAAGACCATACTGATACATTTTGTTCTCTTTTTAATTCAACAGAAAGCAGAATTGTAGAAGACACACTTGCTACAACTCTAGCGCCATTATATATTATTTTTTTTTCAAGTTTATATGTATGCAAATTTCTCAAGGACATTTTACAGATTATGCATAACACCATCTGCCAGTCATCAGAAATATGTGTTATGTGACATTAAATGTCTTCATTATATTTGGAGACATTGAATAAAGGTTATCTCAAAACTAAATACCCATAGTATTGAATATAGGAGAAACCATGTACAATATTGAGAGGCTGACTTGCGAGCCAAGTGCAGTAGATTTGAAGTCTGAAATTCCTTTTCAGGAGAGAATTGTGTTCTGATGATAAATTCCAAACAGACACTCTGGAGAGTTGGTGTTTTTTACCCACGCAGCAGGCCCTGTACAGGAAGCACCTGCTCAAGTGGCTTCACTTTGCTGTCTTTTCCCTTATCTCAAAAAGCATCTCATTATAGACATACTGAAACACTCAAACTTGTTTTCCTGGTTTTGGTTGGGATAGAAGTTACTTTTCTTCCCAGCAGCTGGTACAGTGCTGTGTTTTGGATTTCAGATGAGAATAACTGATACCACATTGATACCACGCTGATGTTTCGGTTGCTACTACTAAGGAGGGNCTGATGTTTCGGTTGTTGCTAAGTAGTGCTTAAGGTACTTTATGTCCAGGATTTTTCAGTGTCCCATGCCCTGCAAGTGAGCAGGTGCACAAGAGGCTGGGAGGGAGAATGGCTGGGACAGGTGACCCAAACTGGCCAAAGGGATGTTCCATCCACAGAAGGTCATGTCCAGTATAGAAACTGGGGGGAGTTGGCCAGGGGGAGATGATCACAGCTCAGGGACTGCCTGGGCACTCTCCAGCTGGTGATAAGCAGTGGTATTGTGCATCACCTTTTAGTTTCCTGTCCCCCTTTGGCTTTGTCGCTGCCTTTTTTTTTTGTAACCTTCCTTTTCTTTACAATTATTATTCTGGTTTTGGGTGTTTCAGTTATGAAACTTCTTACCTCAACTCATTGATGAGAATATCTCAGTTGGTCAGAGCATGATGCAAACAACACCAAGGTGGTGGCTTCAGTCCCTGGATGGGCCATTCACGTAAGAGCTGGACTTGATGATCCTTATGGGTCCCTTCCAACTCAGAATATTCTGTGACCTGGAAATTAAGCTGCTTCTCCCTATCCCACCAGAGGGGGAGGCTGGAGCTGTATGGTACTTGGTTGCTGGCTGGAGCAATGAGACTTGCATTTCAGCTGGAACCATATTATATTAGAGGAAAACCCTGAGTCTGTCAGAGCTCTTGGCAAAGTGTAGTGGATAGTTACATTTTCTCTTACAAATGGACAACTTACTGAATTTCTCTAGAGTCACTATTGATACTGACCTTTTCCATTTGGCTGGTAATGTATTGTATCCCCTGGATGATCTCAATGATAATATTACTGCTAGAGGCTCACAGTGCAGTGCTTTGTAGGCATCTTTGAAGCTCTACCTTATTGGCATAATTTTTAAAGTAAATCAGTATATTAAGCTTTCAGTCTTAGAAGATTTTCTTTGAATTATTCAAAAGTCATTGAGCTAATATATGCCATCTATATAGGTCTATATATGCTTTCCTCTGGCTCTTTGGCTGCTTCAGAGTAACTTCTTATCACTGTAAAACTGCTCACAATTTTGACATCTCTCATATTGGTATAGAACTTAAAGTGTATTACTACATGGAATAATATACATGTAAAATCCAAGTTCTTACTGTTTCTTACTTAATTTTTTTTTTCTGTACTGTGATAAATTCTATTTTTTTTTTCATTTTTGCAATAATATCTACTAAAAATTTATAACAGCCTCAAAGCATGTATTAAATTAAACGGTAATAAACAAGTACATAGCTTCATAGCTGTACTGACATTAATTAATAAATAGTGGTTTGTGTTACTTTTTCTTGAAGTTAATGGATCAAAACTGAAGTTGTTGGTGTCAGCGAGACTGGTAACTTTACTTTTGTAAGGCTTGGCTCAAGACCTATATTTCTTGATTGAACTTGCTCTTTATTTTTCTTTGGAAGAGAGTAATTTTTTAGTGATGGTTTTGGTGGAGGTGTAACAATAACTGTGCTTGTTGAAACACTTTTTAAGCTTCCAATAATTAGTCTTATGTCCTGTTTTGGAAGGAATAAATGCAAACTGTCTGAAGGCTCTGTACTTAGAACATGTTCCAGTTGTGTTTCCAGGTAATTTGTTAAGCTCATGCTTAAAATACAAGGGATTTCTGGCAAGATCCCCAGCTCATAATTTACTTAATTCTTCATCCTTGTGTTTACTGAATGATTTATTTTAAGGTTTCTCCATTTCCAAAGAAGTTACAATACAGCCTTGTTAATTCTGATCATCTTTTTCAACTTCAAATATTTTGTTGTCCAACATCTAAAACATTATTTATTTATTTATCTTTTATTCTAGGTTTTCAGGATATTGTTATCATCATCATTATCTTCTCCTAAATTGTTAATGTACAGTTTCAGACTATGTTAATTCAAGCATCCTTCTGCAGATTGTAATTGCAGTTCTTGAATGACTGAAATTTACTTGATAATACATGGAAAAGCTTTGGTAATCGTAAATAATATTTAAGGGTTTTGAGAGGGGCTCTGTGTGTAGTATTTATGATGAAGAAACATTTGACAGTCAAAATATTGATTTACACAGGATTTTCCAGACTGCCAAGTGAGTGGTGTAGGGGTAGGTGGGTACACACATGGAATGCATGGGCATTGAGTATATTGAATTATTATACTTGTGACCTGAATATACAGCTAAATTGCTGCAAGTTTGTGTTGATAGTAGGTTAGATTCCATTAGAAATTACCCTAGAAGCAGAATGAAAATATTTATGACAAGAGTTATATCCACCAGAATTCACAGAAGGAGGCTCTTTGTAGAATGGATGGAAAAAGATTTCTTTGCATTTGGGACTGCAGAAATTGTGAAGTGTATAGAAGAAAATTGCTTGGAAAAGATGTCTGTTCTTTGTCACTCTCAATCTTGCAAAAATACTGGAGGACTTGCAAGAACATAATATGCTGAAAAGGGGACAGGATTTCATAGAACAGGTTATAGTGTGATTGGGTTTTTTTTGGTTTGTGTAGAAAGTTGATCACAAGGTTTGTATGAAGAACAGAGTATACATAAATAGTGCTCTTAAGATAGTTTTGTCATGGCTGGTACATTAGGGATTTCAAAACCTGAGTGTCTGAAGGATTAAGTGTTTAGAACTGAGTACTGTGACAGCTGCTTGGCACAGAAGAGTAACAGTAGCAAACATTCATATTTTCTATTTTTATAATCAAATATTTGCACTAATATCCAGCAGGACAAAAATCTTGAAAATAAACGGAATGATAAAAAATATGAAACATGACCAGAAAGAAATGTGGATTCTACATGAACTGTAGCTATAATAATACATCAGCAGTAACAATTATACATTTGCAGAGGACTTCAGCATGCATTGAAAACCGTACTTTCTCTGCTATAAAGATCTTAAATATCTAAGTAAAACCAGATAAAGTATGTCAATCTGTAAAGGTAGGGTTTTGTAAGGTACAGAGAATAGAAGCAGATTGTTTCAAATTCAAAAAAAGTTAAAAAAGGAAAGAGGAAGCTTTTGTGATAGAGAAAGATGAACACAGGAATTGGAAAGAAAGGTTCAGAGATGAAATGAGAAAGGGAACAGAAGCTGGAGCAGATAGGCTGGATTTGCTCTGCTGTGGACACAAAACTATAGAAAGTACTTCAGGTGCAAATTGACATAATTTATGCAGAAATGACATTCAGGCCAACTGAAGATGGTGAGTGATGCTAGATGTGGACAAATGCTGATATTACAGTAGAGTAGCTAATTGAGTTTCTTTCAAATGCTTGATCCTGTTTTATTTGCCTCTTTAAAGGAAAGTTACTGTTCTACCCTAGATTCACACTATGAACACTCCTGTGATAGTTAATAAAACTGTTCCTTTAATTTAATTTTAGCATAGCTGATTCTTCAACTGGTAACTAAATAAAAATGTTGCACTATGAGCATGTGAAACGGGGGTTTAGTTTCTCTTTGGAGAAATAAAATTCAACAGCTCTGAAGCTTTTGTGTGTGGGCAGAGGGTAGACTTCACTTTAGGTCAGAATTATGAATGTCTTTTTATACTTATGGGTATTTTGTACACTTATAATTCATTCGTGTTTAAGTACAGTAAAGACTTCTGGTTTTAATGTGCAGTTGATACAAATAGAAAAAAACCAGAATATTGGCAGCTATGTCCCAAAAGTAACATACTTTTTCCATCTAACCACCTCATACTGGTTTCAAATTACAATTGAGCTAGTTAATTTTAGCCTGTCTATCCTAAAATGCCCTTAAAAGTTCTCATTCTTGTTCTTTTTCTTCTGATTATTTTGGTTTTTGATGCAAAAAAATTCTGCAAATTATTTTCAATTCTTGATCTACTTGCAGACTTGTCATTTTAATAGGGAAGTTTTAATTTTTAATTTTTTTAATTTGTTTTTTTTTTTTTAATTTTGGTTTCTAATTTCTTTGTGTGAAGACAAGGTAGCTAGTGTGTATCAGAAGAGGCACAATTGTAACAATAGCATTTTTTTTATGGTCATCCTTAACACTTCCACAACAATTAGCTCTTAGGTTGGAAACCGAGAGGGTCAGAAAATGAAGGTACAGCTCAATGAATTTGACCTTGCATGATGCTTGACAAAATGATAAAGGCTGAGTGACTCTTTAGCCTGCCTCTTGAGTTATGATGTGGATACCACACCAGGGAATAGTGGTGGTCAGTAGTGGTCCTGGTAAGACTGTCATCCTCACCCTGTAGGTCTTCAGTTTGGCAAACTGTGTAACATCTGGAAGCTAGATCCCTTAAAATTTTTAAAAAATTAAATAAATAAATCCCCCTCAGCCACCCTTTGGAGCTGTAGGATTAGTCTGCTTTGACTAAATGTTGCTCTACATCACTTTGTGAAATCCTATACCATGACTCAGTCAATCATTACCACAGCAGTCTCAGTTCATGTTTAGTGATGTTGTCATCTTTTATAGCACTGATCTTCTTTCTTGGCTTATGAGATTTTAAAGTTCTGGATTTTTCTTTTGCAGCAGCATTTTGGAAATCTTTGCCTTAATCCTTAATGTTTCTCTTGCACTAAAAAATATAAATCATGGTTTAGATATATTGTAGTTCATGGAGAAGAAGGAGAACTTAAGAAATTGACATCAGGACATTTAAGTAAAAGAAAACTGGAATAAAATTCTGTACAGAAATAAAATTATACTGTTAATTGCACCTTATTTTAGTTTTGATAACTACAATGAATTTAGCAAACAAGCATATTTGCATTATCTGTCTTTTATATAATTGTAACACCTACAGAATTGCCTTAGGTGGGGTCTTCCTTGTGGAAGCCTGCTTTCAAAAAGTAGTGGAGGAAAAGATGTACTTGCTCCAAAGAATTTCATTATCATGGTTTAAAGCTGAGATGGATAACACAGTATAAAGGTTTTTGTTACTTATTCCTGTGCACAATGAATTGCACTTTTTTTTCCCNGTCCCTTTGTGTTCTCCTAAGTGCCCAGCAATTTGTTCCTTAGCAACACAATATGGGGAAAAATTCCTTTTAAGGAAAAAGAAAGAACAGGGAACTTCTAAAAACCCCAACACACAGTATAAAGGTTTTTGTTACTTATTCCTGTGCACAATGAATTGCACTTTTTTTTCCCATTACCAGGGTGGAATTTCACTGTTTCAAGACTCTTAGACCAAGGCTAAGACTCCACATATCTGTCAAGCTTCCTGACAAATATAAACTGACTTTAGCATCTGCAGTCATCACTTCTAGGTTCTTTTGAGAGATGAAAGAAATGCTTCCTTTTTACCCTCCACTTTTCCGGTTGCCCATGCATTCTGCATTCGGTGAGCTGGTAACATACTTGCCATACAAAACCAGGTAAGGTGCTAATGAAAACAACCAACAGTACTTAAACCAGTGTCAAACAGCACAGGAGGCTCGTGTAAGACTCCAGACAAAGCCTTTTCTTTCTCATCAGGAGCCAGAGGTAGCCATTTTCTGGGTGGGCTTTTACACCTGTAGAGAGGTTCATTGTTTCCTTTTTATCTTTTCTTCCAGTTGCTTGTGAGTAGTTTGTTTGATAAATTGCTGTATTTTTAAACCAACTGAAGTGTCATTAGCTGGCTGATAGTCCCTAAATTTGTTCCACACCCACACCTTCCTCTTCATTTAAAAATATAGAATATATTGCTTTTTTTCAGATTTGTTTACCACAAAGCTCTGATGTTTTCAGGCAATCTAACAAAACAATTAAATAGCCAAATTTTTAATGTGGAGAATCCTTTATCCATAAAAGTAGTTCTCTTTATCTTCTCTTGAGTAGACTGCTAGAGCACTTTAAATGCTGGTGTTGGTTGAATGTGTGGCAAGGGCCTTTCTTCATCAAAGTAATATTTCTTTTAACACTGGAAACAAAGTTTTCAATGAGCAAGAAAGGCTTGGAAAAAATCTTTTTTCTAGCAAGCCGACAAACCTACCTAACCATAAATCTCACCATGAACAGATGATGGCTTTGGCAGGTGAAGCTTTTTTAATGGTCTCATTAGGATTCTATATGTGAATCTTATTCCCAGAAAGAACTACTGCTTCTCTTTGCTGGAGAGTAGCCAGCTTTGAAGCTGTGCTCCAGGTCTTTGGGAATCTTCTTTCTGAGGGCTCTCTATACAAAAGGAGTTTTGTAGGCTGACTATAAATGAAAGTTCTGAGTGTGTTCCTTAAGAATACTGGGTATAGAGATGCCTGTCTTGAAACAAGCATTTCCTTCCTGTCTGCTTCTCCAGACAGGACCTCACTGAATTTATTCAGATCATTCATCTTCCCAGTAGCAGGTCAACATGAAGTATTAATACATTATTTCAAGGCAGCTGCAAATCTATCACAACAAGAGAGAGAATGTAGAAAGAAGGGAATGGAAAAATTGCATGATGTCCTCAAGGTCATAAGCATAGCATGAGATAGAAACTGGGCGCTCTGGTTGCAGGTGGTTTGATCCAGTCATGTTTCTCATCAAACACACTTGCAGCAATTAAAAAAACTAAACCCAAACTAATAAAAAACCCTCAAAATTTGATTTGATTAATGCTTCTTCTTAAATCTTCTACTATGGCTGACATTCAATATGTTAAGTAACTGGATTTGTAGCTTCTGCCTTCCTTGAGAATTTTTCAACTGGAAAAATATGTTTAATGAGTTATTAAGGCCTATTTTTCTCTTACATGCTTCTCAATTAAATTTCAGCAACCCTGTTTTAAATGATACTGAAGAGGTAGAAAAAAGTTAAAATGGAGAAAGACTTTAAAAAATTAAATAAGATATCACAATAATAAAATTAAGAGTGTTAAAATTCCAGATATAAGATGAAAGCAAAATTTACAGTTAATACATATTACTTCAGTTATCCTTTAGTGATGAAATGAGAAATCCGATCATGATAAAACTGAATATAATGGTGAGACCAAATCTTCAGGAGGAAAAATGATGAATGTTCATCATTAACAGAATGTAAAATCCCACTAGGCAACTGACACATGACTTAGCTTCTGACTGCATTAGGAATAGACACCATTTTTATCTAGTGAATTTAATAATAACTTGGGCTGAAAGTGCAAATAAAATGTTTGAAACATCATGAATTGGAACATGCCAAATACAGAATGTCATATCTCAGGTTGTATTGTGGACCATCCCTGTTGCCAGCACTGTAGATCATTTTGCTTTCTACTCTGTCAGTATAACATTTTTCACAAGTGCTAATGCTCTGGTGTTACTATCTATGCTCCTCATTTTCTCCATAATATGTATATTAACAGATGGGAGAGGAAAGGCAGCTTAATTACATCTTTTTGATCCAAGGAATCTAAATGACAATTAAACTTGCTTAAGTGAAAAAGAGCAGTATATTCATGCTTTTATCCTCATAGCTCTGTTCCAGTTGAAATTATTCATGTATCATCTTATTTTATGGTACCCAGCAGTGGAGTTCGTCAAAAATTACTCTTTTTGGAGGATGCAGTGCACAACATTTTTCCGTTATAGTTTTCCCCTCCTGGAACTGTTCCCTACAATTCTAAAAAGAGCATCATTCTTAAACTCAGAAAGATGGTACAAAGAGTCTTCGGCAAAGGGTTCTATTTTCTTCTGCAAATCAATGGAATAAAATGCAGAACAGTAGTTTGAAGTGAAATGCAGGGTGCTATCATTATAATTTTCTTGCAGAACACTGAAAAGCTTGATTTTCTTCATTGCATATAGTTATAGTGAAGTGACAAGAAAATCTCTTGTACTACAGATAGCCTAGATTTGTCATAATTCCCAGTGTGTCTCCCGGCACAGTGGCATGTACTTTATTCACTTTTCCTTCTGCAAAGGTAAAGTGAAAAGAATAACTATAAGTAGGTAGCAGAAAAAAAATGTACCGACCTCAGACAATTTTTAAATTATAATTTTAGAGCTGTACATGAATAGGTGGAAGAAAAACAATGAAATAATTTAAATGAAAATTATATTCATAAAGAAGTTATTCAGTGATGAACTGAGGGGAATAGATTCTTGTTAATCTTCAGGTTAGCAGAGAGGAGATGGAGAATCTTTTAGACCTAAAAGAGAAGTCACCTTTGGGAGAACATAGGACTTCCTCAAAAAAGCATAGTGGAACGTGCAGTAGGGATCATGAAGTATACGGAGCAGTAACCTCTCACCCTCTGCATTATATTTAATCATTTCTATGGCTATGTTATGTTTTGTATTTGCACTCACATTGGGCTTCCACGAGGGGACTTTGTAGGGAAGAATCAGAAAAATAAACTTCTGCTTCCAAAGTACAGCCCTGTTGTCTCCTCCATACTGATGTCCCAAATTATTCACCCATTTTAAGCTTTATAAATACTTTTCCCCTCTTAGTTTTTTTCTGATAGAAAAATCTCTCTATGCTGTTCAGATTGTTTCTTCACAGCATTCTCCACTGTATTTCAACTGTCCTCAAGTCTGATTTTCCCTAATGAATGACTGAAACCTGAATAATCTTGTTTCTCTCTCCCAAGTCATGCATACTTGGGATGGCAAATATAGCCACCACTCACACGTTTGCAGGAGGTAAGTGATGTCGTGTAAGAGAAGTCATGGAGACCTGCAAGCAGTGCAGGGAGCTTGTAAGCAAACTTCCTGTTGGCTTCTGTAGGCAGTCTATGAATGCCATGGTAAATCTAGACCCAGATCACCTGAGGACTTCTTGGCTGTGCAAGAAGGATGTTAATGCTTTCACTGCCATAATGCCTCACTCAGAGAGGTGACTGAGATGGTGGTTTGAGAGGTGCACATAACAGAGGCAAATGAAGAAAGGTGTTTCTGTAAGCAAGTCCTCCATTTCAAGTGAAGAACTCTAATGGTGTCTTTTATTAACAGACCTTAAAGTACATTAGCACAATCAGTTATATATTCTCATCATCCTTTGATGGAATGGAAAACTGTTAAATATATTTACCCTATCTCTAAATGTTGCCATTT
This sequence comes from Vireo altiloquus, assembly GCA_013396875.1. Lineage (NCBI taxonomy): Eukaryota > Metazoa > Chordata > Aves > Passeriformes > Vireonidae > Vireo > Vireo altiloquus. The sequence goes on along the minus strand of VZRF01012014.1, from coordinate 738,340 downwards.
AAAAATCTCCCTAAATAGCTATTCTGGTTTTATGAGATCCTTACTTCTAAGCATTTTAACCACTAAAATTCGGATTAGTGGGAATGTCAAGATGCTTACTTTTAATCCATAAATTAAGTAAATTCTTGTCAAATGCAAGTATCCTATTAATCCTTGAGAGCCTATATTGGATGATGATGGTCAGCATTTCGATGCATAAATTGATTTCACATCCATGACTAGATACATTATAGAAGAATATTCAACTCAAGAATTACAAAGTATTTTGATTAATAGTGTTTATAATGAGAATTTTTGCAAGGCAGTAGAACTGCTGCTTTCTCTCTGTTCTGTGTGGCAAACCTGTGCTGGGACTGCACTGCAAATGTGCCGGCACAGTGCAATAGACAGCTCTGTGCCTGTGTGCATGAACACCATGAAACCCTAAGGCTCACAGGGCTACTTCAACATCTGAAATTGAGTAGCTGTGTAAGAAACTTAGTCAAGGAGGGATTTGTACACTACATGTTACTTTATGTGTTTTTATTAGTATGCTCCCTTTTTTCTATTGCTGTTCCATTTTTCTTTACAACTGGTTATATGCTGCCCAATACTTTATACTTCATTTCATCTTTGCTCTATTTATAGGATAATTCAAACTCCGTAAAGATGAAGCAAACCACATTTTGAGGGCAAGTCTTTTTAAACCTACATGTTTATCTCCATTTAATCTGGCTTCCTGCAGCAGGTAGTGTCCCTTTATGTAAAGTTCTAAGTACAATCCATCCAGCATTGCAATAATACTCAAAACCCCAGTGATGCTGCCCTCATTCCAAGCCTATTGAAACAAATGGAAGTCTCCTACAAATTCCACTGAACTTTGATCAAATCTTCCAAGCCACTGTGTATATATGTACCTCTTCAGATGTGTTAAAAGTTGTCTGGGCTGGCATTGCAGAATGACCAAAAATAATTGCTATATTTTCAGAAGACGGAACAGCAACTACGGTCTTGGTATTTGAATCAAGGGTGAGCAGATCTTATGACTATGTGGCATCTCAAAATCTATTTCTATCTTTGGAAGAGTCGCAAAAATAGTTCTGGTTTGCAAAACCTTATCCATATTTTAATTTATTCCCTTTCCAAAGTGATTATGAACAAAATTATGAAAACAATATGTAAAAAGTACCCACCAAAAGGAATAGAGGTGCACATAAACCCTGGAAGCTACTGACCTACATGCACTGTTCTGCATTTTTTTCCCCAAAATAGATTGTATCTTTTCACCACACATCTTGGTTTTTTTGGTTTTTTCCTAATAGCATTCTTCAGTTTTTTCCACTTTGGTGACTCTCTTTTCACCCTGTTTGTTCACTAGATAATTTTTTTTTAACTTCTTTTTATTATGAATTGCTTAGGCTGAAATATTTCAAATGAGCAAAAAGAATTGGGAGTTATCTTGTTTAGATATCATCTCAGATGATGATTCATTAATTATAGCTAGACTGCATAAAGGTACAAGAGAGTAATAAGGGATGATATCCGGTGTTAGAAAAGAGGAAAGATGAAAGGAAAAAGTATTTTGCAACATTTTTTAAATAAAGAAACAACCAAACTCTTTGGCTGGTCATTGCCCTGTATCACTATTTTATCTCAACATGTTCATACCTGGTGTGGTGTCTCTCTGTTGTGTTCTTGGGAATCCCTGTTGTTATTAGCACAATTCAACCCTGTAAAATGTGATTTGTATTCCAGTTATTCCTGCAGGCTACAAAAGGTCAGGAAATAATCTCAAACCCTTCTACATAGGTAAGATCAGCCCAAGTACTGACTTTAGAACATCTTACTAATGAGAATGAGTGTTGTAGACAGTATGAGTGAAATTTGGGGAAGAGGAAATGACTTCTCTTCAATTAGGTCATAGATTAAAAGATGTAAACCCAAGTAAATTCTCAGATACAAAATACAATACCATAATCCTATAATCACATTAAGCAAATAGTAGATTTTTATGCCAGAGGAAACCATCAGGAATGTTAAATTGCACGTCCTGTGCAGCAAAGAGCTACACTTCCCTCTGAACTGGGCCATGTCTTCTGTTTTCCAGAATCTGGAAACAACAGTTTAATTTGTGATTTAGTTGAGGCCAAATTCATATTTAATATCCCAGACATTCCACATGAGTTGAAAGTAAAGCCTTTCTTTCCTATACTTGAGTTGATCAAAATATCATGAATGTTGGTAATAAAATGACTTTCCTCATCTCCTCAGGGCCACAAAAAGCAATTAGCCACTGTGCTATATATAAAAAAAAGAACCATGAAATCTTCTGACTTATAATCACATAAATAATGAGAAGGTTGCTAATAAAATTATACAAAATAGAAAACCAAGTTCTTTGTAGGAATAGCTAAAAGCCATTGACAGGATCACATTTCACCATTGACCAAAAGGATCACAGATGTTTATATTCCATTAACATATGGTCCCTAATCAGAGGGTGGATGACAATGAACAAAATTACTGCCTTGTGTTTCAAAGGAGAGTTATTTCAACGGCTTGATATTTATGGTATTCATGTACAAATGCATTTCTGAATTATCCTCTTAAAAAAATACTTACTAAGATGCTTAGAATCTCAGTAATCAATGAGATGCTTAAGAAATCTAAGTGAACAGAAAGGATGGTGTGGGTCAGGGGAGTGTCTGTTTTCCCTACTCGCAGTACAAACCATGGCAGTTTCCGACTTCTGTACCCCCTTGCTTCTGAAACTCAAACCCGAACTTATTGTGGCAACTTAGCTGGGGCTTAAAGAATTATTAGGGCACACAATTTCACCTTTGAGTAATCATCTCCGTTCAGAACATTTTTAATTAGAGTTTTCATGTATCCTTCAATTAGTAAAGAATAAGACTTTTTGATGCTTATTCCTTTTACGGTTGTGTAGAAATATGCTGTTGGGATACAATGGATTGATGGATGTTGTTACTTGGCTCTTTTGAGTTTTTCTGAGATGTGGGTTAAATTATTCACTTTTTTTCCCGGAATGTATAATTAACTATGACTTATACTGAGATTTCATTGCATGGTAACATAATGCCAGTTATTTTTATGTCAAACATATGTTTTTCATAGCGGTTTAGATAGTTGTGGGTTGCAGTTAGAGATTTTTACCATGCAGTTATCTCTTAGATTTATGTAATAGCTTGCGCAGATTTTTTTTCAACTTAAGCTGTGTCAGAAGAGATAAAGCCTGAATTTCAGGTATTAAAATTCTTTAGGGAAATCTGGTCCATGTTGTTTTTTCTCTTGATTGTATTACCGTTTACTGTAAATGTAATTTATATTATATAAAAAATACAATTTATACATTAATTCCTAGGGTTTTTTTGTCCAGGTATTTTTAAGTAAAAAATAGGTAGCAGTACAACTCAAGCAGAAGCACAGTGGCACTTTTCTATTTTAGAGCTTTTAAATTAAAATGGAACTTCAGATTTCTATCCCAGGGAAAAGGTGACCTTTTAAAAACCAAAGTAGGTAAATAGATCTTATGCTAGCTGGAATGAAGAAAGCTCTCTAAAACAAAATGGAGCAAAAATCAGTGGCTCTGTGGATATATAAGCCCAGACTTATGCAGTCTGGAAGTACTTTCATGCTTGTGTGCTCTGTAGCACCTACTCTGACTGAGGTGCAGTGTGTCCATGTGATCAGCTGACCACTCAATATTCTTCCACTTTTCCATGAGTCATAAATGCATAGCAGTGCCTTTTGAAAGGGGGCATTAGGAGCCTGTGAATAAGTGAGAAACTGGGGAAATTGCAGAGAAGGGAAAAACCCGGTGGCAGAATGGGAAGGCACAGCTATTGTGCTGAAATGTCGGCAATGTTAAACTCTTATCTCACAAACACACACACGAATGTTAATTTCAGCTGTAAGTCTATTACCCAGCACATCAATTTATAATCTTATTTCCCTACAAAACTGCTTAATTAGCTGAGCATTTTGGGCCTGGTGTTGCTCTGTCAATTTATGCAGTCAAAAAAAGGCTGTGTGAGACTTCTAATGAAATCCTGGTATTTTTCATCTGGATTACATTTGGTTACCACTGGACTGACTTTGGCTCAGAATCTGCAGTTAAAAATTGTTTTCAGCTCCTTTTAACTTGGACATAATAGTTCCCTTAGCCTTTAAGTTATGGTGAAGGCTTTACACAGTAAAATATTTTTAATTATTTTGGAGATAGAGAAGCTGCAACCAAAGAGTTCCAAGTGATTTGCCTGAAGCAAGATGATGATTGTCTAAGCTAGGACTAGAATGCAGAGGAACCTAGCTCCCATTCTCATGCTTCATCTACTGTATGCAGTGACCCATGTGCATTTTTTAGCACATTTTTCTCATATGTAGCAGAGGAAGAATCACAATATAGTTCTTGATAAAATATACTTTTGTTTTTAAGTCTTAATAATCTCTCAATACTGCAGTGTAACAAAGCATGTTATTATTTCAGTCTCATGCAAAGCAAAAAAGAAGCAAGATAAATGGAATATTTTTAGGAACAGGACAATATTGAGAACATCTGTGAGAGATTAATGCAGAAGTAATGACAAAGGTGTAACAAAAATACAGAAAGGTACATTCTGTATTAGAAGATGGATGTACATGATGCTTCAGTTGAGCAGTTGTTTAGCACTAATACAGAGTTCTTTGTATTGGGAAGATGTCCTTTTTTGTTAGTCTTACCCACTAATCTGGAGAAGTCACACTCAAGAGTACCCCACTGAGACAGAAGTTGTTTTTCCCTGGATGCTTACAAAGCCGAGAAAAACAGACCAAAACTGTATAGTACAGAGGAATTTCTTGCAAAGTTCAAGGATTGGAATGAAACTGCTGAATCACCAAGGAATCACATTTTTGCTCTGAGATGCAATCTGGGACACAAACATAATATGAAAAAAGTGAATCCTTAATAGGTTATTTGGAACTTTAGGTGGATTTCCAAGCCTGAGGTAAATAATTTCTGAAACAATTAATCATTCATTTCTGGTACAGAAAGCAAAGAGCATAAACTCTCACTGATCGTTCTTGTGGCAGACATTTGGCTGAATAAAACTGAGAGAAGGAATAGTCCCCAAAGCAATATGAAGGCAGCATTAGTCTGGATAAAGAAGCTGAAGTATACAATGATCAGGTTCAAGACGCAGTGAAAAGAACTGCCAGCTCTCATATGACTGATGATTTTCCCTTCATTCTCCCTCTCTGAGCTCGCTGCTTGTCACTCCGAAGAGCTCAGCCTGCTCCACATCCTCTCCAGTGACTCTCAGGTGTGTGAGGGGTGCTGAGCTCCCGGGGCAGGGCCGAGTGGCAGCTCTCTGCTGTTTCTCAGTTTCTGTCTGCTGGTGCTGCTCAGCAGGGATGAGCCTGGCTCACTTGTGAAGCTGTAACTGGGCTTCATGCCCATTCAGTAGGAGGGTCAGGATATTGAAACAAACATACATTGACATTCCTGCTTAAGAAAGTAGGAAGTGGTTTCTATGTTATTTTTTATTATTATTGCTGCATGCCGTGAGGGTGCCAAAAGAGGCAGGTTATTGTTGATTTTTGTTTGCCATTATGACAAATCACTGTTTGCAGTAGCTGTAGCTCATTTTGTAGCCCTTGGAGTCAGTCTGCCTTGCACAATTTCCTATGGTCTGCTTACAGTGTCCTGTTTCCATTTCTTATGTTTATAGTTTGTAATAAATACTCATTTCAGGGCCCTTAACCAAACTGTATCTGTAATGCCCCAATGTGAAACAATGTTAGTACAACAGAAAACTAGAGTATCAGATCTGGATGCTCTAAGAAATTGTCTTGGTAGAACTTGGAGAAAATAACAACAGATGGTGTATAGACAAGCTTTTAGGAGCTAATCACAAGGGTTTTTCCTTGAAAGCTCCAAGTTCCTCAGTAGGAAAAGGACTGAAGTGTATTAATTACTTGTTGAGTTGCCCTCTTTAACCTTCTTTAGCTTCAAAAAAAACCCTAAAAATTCCCAGATTGCCTAAGATCAGGTATTTCAGATATTCATATCATTTAGATATACCTAAATCAGGTATTTCATCAGAGATGAATGAAATTTAATTGCGCTTAAAATTCAATTGTGGTAGAAAGCACTAGAAAGATTTTACTTGGAGTACTGTTGGGTAGGTAGGAGTGAAGTATGTACTGAAAAGTCCATCTGGGGTCAACAGAGCATTTCATTTAAGTGAAATCGAAAAGAGTTTGAACTTTTTATTTCAGCAGATTGGAAGCCCCAAGGGCCTGTGACTGCATTGTCTGATTGTCTTGAGAAGTTCAGAACAAGGAAGGAGATTTGCTGTTTCATTAAAGGCTGATATATAAACAAAGATGTACAAACTAGTCTTGGATGAATTTAAAGTGGAAATTAAAAGGAATACTTTGGAGCAATAAAAAGAGTTTAGGATTGACCTTGGCTATTTTAATAACATCATCTGATGACATGTATGTGTTTTTTGTGGGCAGAAGAGTTACTGTATCCCAGCTGGCACTCAGCAAGCAGAAAATGGCTTTAGCTTACCAAGACATTTTCAAATGTTTTTGAACCTGTGCAGGGAAGAAATAAAAAATGAAGATCGATACAGTGCTCATTCCTAATTTCATAATTTAGAAACAGTATGAAGTGCTTCCTCATGGGACCTGTTAAGGAATACAATATATGCTGTGAAAATATACCCTCGCTACTCTTGAGAGGATTATCCATCATATGACACTAAAAATATCTCTGAATCCACAGTTGATGAGTTTAATTACTCATCAGCCCTTTACATTACAATTCATTACTCTGAGGTAATAAAGATAAAATAAAGCATTTAGATGCCATTGTGCCATTGTTACAGTGTGTTCAGCAGATTGTCTCTAATCAGTACTGCTTGTGTTTATGCAGCATAATTAATAGAAACATGAGAGCACTGTCCTGAACGAACCAATTTTAACAGGTGGCTAAGCTGCTGCTTGTCTTTCATTTTCTACTACTTTTCTGTAAGGATGGCTAGTTTAATTGCAGAATTTAATGAATTATATTTGTTGTTAAAGTCACACTGTAATTTTTACTTGTGATTATTTTATTATATAATAAAAATATGCCCTAAATCACAATAATTCTGGCTATAGTCTGTTCTGTACAACCCTTGATACTAAAATTTTGCCACAAATTATATTTTAGATAATAAAACTCTGAAGAAATCGACATTATATTACAAGTAGTGACTTCTATTTCAATATATTATGCAAAACTAAAAGACTTTGTAATTGGAAAGTTATTTTTTTGAGTGTTGGTAACACCTGTGTGGTATATTACAGCTGAAGTGAAAGTGCTTGTTTAAATGGTAACCCCAAATCTTTCATGATTACTAGTGGACTTTGACTCTTTACTCAAAATCACAGATGACTGTAATCTATAAATTAGTTATTTTTAGCCCCATTGCTATCATCCATTGCTAACAGGGAAGTTGCACAAGAGCTGTCAAGTACCCCTAGCACAAAACTGCCTTTGTGATATGGGCCACTGAGCCTGTAAAGCCATTACACCAAATGATTTGATCTTATTTAACCCAAAACACTGTTTTTGATCCTTGGTCCTCATTTTCAGAGCAATAAATAAATCAAATCTCAAATATATAGAAGACAAACATCAATTTGGGAAGCATCATAGCATTTGTGAACTGCTGGGGGAAAGACCAGCACAAAACACATGAGAACTGGAAACAGGACCATTTCTACTATAACTAACATGGCTCAAACATCTCTTTTGTGATGGAACAATAAAGAATTTTTTTCCTTTCTGAAAAACATAATCAAAAAATCAAATTTTGAGCAGTATCTGATGCCCAGGGATTTAATACTGTTTAAATAATCTATTTTAGTAAATAATTTAGACTAACTTTTTTGGTTGTGCACACAAGAGAAAAATATTTTTAATTATTATATATTAACATAACATATAATCTTACCATTTATCAATTAAGTATTAAGTATTAAGATTTACTAATTACAATTCTTTTCAGTCAAGAGATCACATTTTTATATATTAATTTCTTTGTCATAAAAAAAGTCTTCATTTTTTTAGGGCAGTGTTCCTGCTGTTGCTCTCAGGAAGCATGTGCTTACCAATTAAAGACTGACCTGGTCTACCCTTCTTGCTGTTTCATGCACTGCTGTTATTATAAAGCATTTATTCTTTCACTTTCAGCACTGGAATCAATAGCTGTGATCACAGCCAAGGATGTTACATGACTATATGACCCAGATATACAAGTCTAGGACAAAAAAAGCCCTGACAGTTTGGAGAGCCTCATATCTTGATTTAGTTTGCTCTAAGAAAAAATATTTTCTGGAACAAGTTGAAGGCCTTGTAACTTCCCTGTGAAGTCATGGGATAGATGTTCTAATCCAGGCTTCCAGCTTCCTGCATGGTGAGCACGTGTAAGGGGGTTTAATTAGAAAAAAGGGGAAGAGTCTGTATTGCAACAGACCAGAGAAATCCCTAAGAAATCTATTTATCAGCTTTTTGCAGCATGGCTCAAGGCATGACTAATGTATGCTATGGAAAATACTGGACCCAGAAGTGAGCTGACCCTTATGTGTCCTATTGTGTTTGCAAGATCAAAGGGATGCGTGACCAGTATAGATGTACTAAATACTGGAGATAAAGAATTTATTATAAAGCATTAATATCTTACTGATCCTAGCCTGTTTCATTTGAGTATTGTAAATTGTGCTTTTTCATTAAACATTTTCATTGTAAACAAGAGATAAGTAGTTCTATTTGGGTTACATAAAAGGTGGTGACAGGAGTCTTTGTGACTTTCTCTGTGATGTACTCATGCTGAAAGGCCATTATTCTGAAGTCTGAAGTATTGTAGCACATGGAGAAAACCTGGAATATGCTTGATGTGACTAACATAGAAGTGCTATTTCAGGAGATGGTTATGGTTTAATTTATGTAATTTAATTTATTTAATGAAGTCAATATGCTGACTTATCTAAGCTGGATCTCAAAGAGCTCTGCTGGACACTGGAAGTGACAGAGCTTTGTTCCTAGGGTCATACAAACTGAAGGGAATCTTCCTCTTCAAGTGCCCACCTTTCAGCTTAGTCAAGTTCACTCATTTGGATTTTTCTCTAGGACATTGAACTCTTGCCATTAAGCATTTACTGTCTTTTGCATAAATGACTAGTTCTTATCCCCAGGATAATTCTGCCATGGTCCAAGTTACAATTGCAAAGGGCTTAAAGTGTGGGGATCCTTGAGTTTCTAGTTCAATATACTCCAGACTTTGCTATTTCAGTTGCCTGCCCTACTTCTTGCCTAAGCAGTAGTATATGTGTTAAATTTATGCAGTCACTGTAGGAAAAATGTTTTAGAGCATGATGAAAGGCTAGGATTTCATATACTGGCCACTAATATTATCAGTAATAGGATTAAGGCCTAGTGAAACTCTTGACTTTGTTCCATGTGGTTTCAAATACATACAGAACTGAGTACAAATGACATAATTTTTTCTTCAAGACCAGTATCTCAAATTAATTATTTCAGTTTAGAAGTGAAATATTGCATAAACAGTGTCTCCAGAATATAAGGATTTAAGGTTTTTGGCACAAAGATCAGGAAAAACGCAGTGTTTTCAAATTGTTAATGAGCTCAGTAGTTCATAAGTTTTGTTTTCTACAAGGGTTAGATTGTCATGATGCCTTAAATGGCTACCTAGAAATAGAGACTAGATAGGAATAAAGGAATAAAGGTGGCATTTATTTGAAAGGCATTTAGATGTATACTCTGGGCTCCAGAGGCTCCTGCCTCAGCGGATCCCAAAACGGACAGCTCACGAGTTCTTCACACTTTGATATCAGCATCAATTCACCAAGCAGAACCCAGCCAGTGATGGAATTTCCCCAAGCTTGCCTCCCTCTCCCCAAGATGATGGTTTACAGTTCTTGATCTGGGAGTCCTTGGAGGGCAAGCTAGAGAGGTTTTGTTATGTCTGTGTGAGCATAAGAGAACAGCACTTAATGAGCTACAGGAAACTTCAGAGTTACACTGGGCAGTGCAGGATTTGAGAAATAAAAGAGTTAAAACCTAACTCAGGTTAGCATCAATCAGGCCTAACAACTCATCAAGAGGCAAACAATAAACATGATTACATTGAATAATTCTGTCCTTATCAACTGAAAAAACAGTACATGTCGAGTCTCTTTCATCCCAAAGAAAATCCATAGATCCTCCATCCTATTAAGATGGCTACCTGGAGAAAGAAGTGGAAACCACACTGTGAATTTTAACTGTGAATTGGGGAGATAATTTCCCTGTTTCTGCGAGCTGGTTTTTCTAGCAATGTCTTTATCCATGTAAAGTATTTTTTGTTCTAAATTAAAATACATTACAGACTTTTCCATTTTTGTTTTATAGCCTCTCAAAGGCCTTCTACACTCAGGATGTTGAGATATGGGGACAAAACTGTGGATACAACAATTATTTCAAGTTTTATTTTCTTTTATGATTAGAGGATATAACTTAACAAATTATCTATAACAGAGAGTTACATGTGGCTAATACAGTTTAATTCCTTCACATCTGAATGAATTTTAGATGTGCAGAAAGGTATCCAGAGGATTCATGCAGGAAAAGAGACGATTCTGGGATAGGAGAAAGAACCTTGCACTTGCAAATAAAGTCTGCTATATGTGTTCATGTGAGTGTGATGTATGAAGGTTAAAAATTTTTTTCTTCTTCTTCGGTTTGAATTTTCTGCTGTAGGAAAAAATCCCCAAACAATTCAAAGAATAAGCCCATAAGTCCATGTTCTTATGTCTGTATGTTCTCCTTATTGTAGAAATTCTTGATTTGTTGATATCTTGAAATTAGTATCCTTCTGACTGCAAAAGAGCATGGTGTTTTAGTACAGATACTCCTTTCAGCAAGAACAGGCACATTATTTGAGAACGAAATGGAGGAGGAGCTCCTTAGCAAAAGAGTAAATGAATGCTAAATGCTAAAATTTGTATGAAACTGGTAGGAATTAGCTAATATTAGACTGTACAGTCACACTTTCATTTTGGTTGCTGTGATATTACAGTATAAATGCTTTAGGCCATGCGTATAATGCAAAGCCTCTTCTGTAAATTCATTTTAGGTGACAGTGTTTTTATCAAGTGACGGTTCTAAATATAGCCTGATGAGTAAAAAGGCATTGCCCTTAGGATGGGCTGATCACATTGCCACAGCTTTTTTTCCTCTTCTCTATTACCATTACAAATACCAAAAATAAAAAAAAAACCACCCAACCAACCACAAATAAAAGAAAGGCTCCTTCTCCGGAGGGCTTATCTTGTAAATAATGATGAAGCCTTATGCAAGGGTGACACAGTTTTCTTTCAGGTTATTTTTGCTCAAGTTAGTGTTCATCTTTAGAGGCATGATTGGATAGGAAGTGCACAGTACACACTCAAGTGTTGTACTGATGATCAAATGCACATATTTACAGTGTCCATGTGTTTGCTGTGTACTAAGGGAGGAGGAACACACACAAATGAGTGTACTGCAACCCTCTGAACAGCATGGGCTTTAAAGTGGATAGGCTTTAAGGGAATGATTTACAGAAAGGATGTTTCTAACCATGCAATTAATTTCAGTTCAACAAAAGTGAACAGCACTCACAGTATGTTGGGTGTTCGAAAATTTTCAGGATACAGCCTGTTGTTATCCTAATTTGGAAGAAGGTTTTATAAAGGACCATAAACTTAAAAGTTGGAGTTGATGGTCCTTATGGGTCCCTTCCAACTCAGAATATTCTGTGATTCTGTGAAAAGGAAGCAAGAAAACTAATGTGATTAGTGAAAAAAGCTCTACAGTTTTTTTCTTGTAAAAATTTGTAATTCCAAAAATTAACATTGAATATAGTCTAACTGGAAAAATAGAAGAGATCTCATGTTGTTTGCAAAGACACATGAGTAACTTTTCACATTAATTGTTTGTTATTTTCATTATAGATGTGCTACTGAATTTATAAAGTTCCAAGCAAGGAGGGAGTATCTGGGCCACAGGTGCTGTGTTAAGCACTGTAAATCAGAAGGTTGATCTTACCTACCTTAGAGACTGCCACTGCTTACCATATTAAATTAAACATCCTGTGCTCCAAGTAGCACCCCATAGCTTAAGCCTTTCCTTCCTTCCAAATGCTTGCCTCTGTCAGGAAGGATGTGCCATGCCTAGTAAATAAACTTCTACCAGGACAGGCAGATTGTAGCGAGGTCTCTGTATTCTGAAATGGTTGCACTCACTGGGAACAGCAGTGTCCTCTGCAAACTTCCAGGCTCATTTCAGATTCTCTCCAAACTTCACCTGGACTGGGATTTTGGTTAAGCACTTGTGTTCACACAGAGGGAAGTGGATTGCTGTATGGGAAACTGAGAAAATACACTGAGGTTCAACATCATGTATCACGTATTGCTTCCCTGCCCTGTCCCACCACTGATCCCTGACATTTTTGCAGAGCCAGTGACTGAACACTGGGGCTGTGTGCATGTTAGGATCAACTAAATGACTTCCCTAAGCTTGGCATTTTCCGTTTTTATGTCAGATGTACCTTGTGACTTCATGTGTTAATATGTAGGCTTGAGGTTTTCCAGGTTTGGAAAACGGAACTGGATTTGTGTTAACTCTAAGGGGTATGTGTGCTCTGGTTTGCAATTTGAACAGCTGCATTTCAAAACTATTTCCTATTTAATCGTATTCCAGCATTTAATTATAATCCTCTGAAGAGGCTATATAAGAAGACAGATTTTTAATGACAGACAACAAAAAAACCTCCTTTGTATATTCATGAGTGTGAACATATGATGCAATCTGGCCTCCACCAGTCTACTTTCTAATTATGTGACCGTGAGGCTCAGAGATGATGCCAGAAATAGTAGTAATGATAAACTATTTCAAGTTCATCATCCTAAGAGCAGGAATTTGGGAGCTGTCACAGTACATTTTTTATTAAGTACCCAGATTAGCCCAGTGAACTGTAAGAGAGGCTCTGAGGAGAGACTCATTCTCTGACACAGCTGAAATGTGGCCATTCCCCTCAAGAGCCTGTCAGAGATGTTTCTACGGATACACAGATTCGCTTCCACATCCATTTGAAGTCTGTACCTCCTGAATTGCAGCCCCATATGAAAATGTTGATATATGGCTTACAGAAGAGGGCAACCAGCAGCTCCTGGGCTGGCAGGATTATTCAAAAGGAGTGTGGCCAGGTTGTGGGAGGTGATTCTCCCCCTCTGTTACTCTCTTGAGAGACCCCACCTGGAATACTGTGTACGTTGCTTGTATCCTCATCTTAAGAAAGACATGGAGCTGTTGGAGCAAGTCCAGAAGATCATGAAGTTGAAAAGGGGAGTAAGAGGATTACACCTCTGAGGATAGGCTGAGAGAATTGCAGCTGTGGAGACCTCTTAGCAGCCTTTCAGTATCTGAAAGGGGCCTACAGGCAAGCTGAAAGACTCTTCATCAGTAACTATAGTAATAGGACAAGGAGTAATGCGTTCAGTCTGAAAGAGAGGAAATTGAGGTTACATATCTGGAAGAAATCCTTGGCTGTGAGTGTGGTGAGACACTGAAACAGGTTGCCCAGAGAAGCTGTGGACACATCATCCTTGGAAGTGTTCAAAGTCAGGTTGGATGGGGCTCTGGTCATCCTGGTCTAGTGGAAGGTGTTGCTGCCCTTGGCAGGGGTGTTGGACCTAAAGGATTTATAACCCAAACCATTCTGTGAGTCCTACAGCAGCAAGCCTTGTGCAGCTTCCAGAGTTTGGCCAGGATGGGATGTTTGATTCAGCTAGGAAACAGCCTGTCCCCGGCTCACCAGCTCGGGCCGGGTGGTGGCTGCTGTGACACATCCCGGAGCCTCCGGTCCGCTCACAGCGCCTGTGGTTCGGCAGGAGCCACACCTGGCTGCGCACGGACCTGGGAGCCTGTTCAGCTGTACCTCCCGCCCGTTTGGGCTTTGTTCCCTCCCAGTTCCCTACCAGCGCGAGAGGAGATTCCCGTGAGCTGCCGGGAGGGTCCTGCCCCGCAGGATTCCGAGCTGCGCCGGCAGGCCCGGCCGCCCTTCCCGCCCCTCAGGGCCGCGGCTACTCCGGCCCGGCCCGGCCTGTGGGTCCCTCCCTCGGCCGGGGCGCCGCTGGTAAATCCCGGCTGGATTTACAGCTCCCCGGAGAATCTCCGATGTGTGGTTTGGGACATCGCGGCCTGTGGGCGCTCTCCAGAGCCCTGAGCCGGGTCCGTGCGGCCAGGTAGCCGCACTTTAACCCAGGGGAACATCACGACGTTTTTCCAGAGAACAGGCAGTAATGTGGTATCTAAATGAAAACGATAAAATTGCTAAATATGCCTAACCAATTTTGCTGTTAAAGAGAAGCATTAAGCTATTTGGGATTCCAGCTGACATCAGTCCATCAAGATCAGTAAGTCCACTCAATTCAAATCCTCCAAAACAATATGAGTAGCAGAATGTGGTCTTGCAAAAATATAACTCACAACAGAATGTTTCACACCTTTTTTTCGTCCTTCTAAGTGGTGTTTAGAAAACCCACAAAACTTTCTTCCCTGTATTTTCCTTAAAAAGCCTAGCTTTATACATCTCGCTGATGACAAGCTATGTTGTGATGTGTCAGTTTATGTTGTGTCAATTGCCTCTGGTTATATAAAGTGCCATGATATGACTAATGCAGCTCAACATGAGTCACCTGTCGTGACAGCTTTATGCTCTCAAAAAACCTCTTTGCCTTCCCTTTAGAATATTTTTTGTTGTGTTTTTTTCCTAAAGATGCAATTTTATCCAATTTGCTGTTCATTGTTTTAAATTTTTACAAGATGGTAAGTGGGCACATACATTCACTATTAATGTATATGACTAAATGATTCCTGAGACATGTAAAAGCATGAGGTGCTCCTACTGCCTGCTGTGAAGGGAGATGATTGTAGATCTGCTGCTACAATGCAGCACTGTACCTGAAGAAAAATGTTACAACCAGAACAGAAATCCCAAGTAGCAGATGGGAGTTCTAAATGTGAATGGTAATAATTAGGGCTCATTTGTACCAGGAAATTGTATATAACATTATGTTGAATTATTAACACTGGGCTGTGATTGCGGTGTTGAACTGATAATGGCATACATGCTCAGCAGATACATATGTAACATGTGAACACTGACATAAAGGCAGAATTTGGCCCATTTTTCTTTTAGGAGAGACACTGAGATACTCCCAGCCATTGGTGTCTTCTGCCACTGCAATTAGCTCAGTCTTTTAAAGCATGGTGCTAATACTATCAAGGTGTGGGCCATTCACATAAGAGCTGGACTCAATGATCCCTGTGAGTCCCTTCCAGCTCAGAATATTCTGTGATTTCTTCAAAACACAATTTGCAGTGCTTAAAGAAAAACAGGTGGAGAGTTGTTATTTCTCAAGGGTAGGTAACCTGGAAATACAAGTTCATTCATATCATGCATTTCCTTGTAACCTTTAACATGTTTTTTGATTCAGTGGTGCTTTTTTACTATGAAAGCATGGAGTGGTTGTGAGGTTTTTCATTATGTCTTTCCTCCTCAGATAAAACCATACCTCATTTGAGTAAATGAATGTTATATTTTCCTTAAAACCTGATCTTTGTATCATAACAAATTATATTTTTTTTTCTTAAAGATTGAATGATTGGTGTAACAGGAAAAGAACTTGCATTGTTGCAAGCTTCTCAAGTTATACAGAAAATAAGTAGGGTTCAAATTCACTAGTCTTATTCATATGACAAAGTATAATTGCAGAAACTCACATCTTTCCTATAAATAGCCTGAGAAAGCACAAGTAGGTTCCAATAAAGAATTACTGAAATCTGTTCAGTTATCTTACAGCAGGTGATGATTCAACAGCAATTTTATTGACTACAGAAGTCTGGAAGTGTATATTTTTACAGATTTTTATCATGTACTTATTAATTTTGCCATATCATATCAATACTATTCTTTTGTATCATCTTTTATTAAAATGCCATGTTTACTCTCCAATATCAGACACATCATTTCATTACCCAAGAGTGCTTGTGAGTGGTTATACAGTACTGCTCTCTAAAGGCATTATATTCATGTATTTTTTTCAATTTTTATTATTTTTTAAATTTACTTTTACATCTTTTGTGAAATTATTTCAGATGTTAAAAAGATAAACAATGGAGCAATAAGCAAATTTGGTTATTAAGTCTGTACTAAAATAGACTTAGACCTTGCAAATTTTGTGTTGTACTGGCACTGTTCTGAACTTCCTTGTGGCTGGATGTGACCACAGACAAGGCTGTAAGTACAACCAGAAGTCTGTCTTGTACATGATATAGATATCAAATTTTCCAAGTGTGCTGCATCTGTGGAAGAGTTTTTTCCCCACATTCACGTTGAACACAATGATGCACTATCCTCTGCTATGTTAAACAGTCTGTGAAAATGAAGCAACACATCATGACAGCTTTTTAACTATCCAATGCAATAGAACCTCTAGATTTACTGTCAATGGAAAGACATGAAGGGGAGAAAAATCCCAAGCTGAACTAATTTATTTATGTACATGCAACAGTTCTCCATTGGTGGACTCTTGCAAGGTGCCTAGTCTAGTGCATTCCTCCAACCTTCTGTCGCTAGTTGTGCTTTTCTGTCTGGCACAAGGCAGGTACGGCCAATGTTTTGAGTACTGCTTTCAGCAACTGATTGATAGCAATGCAATTATCAGTTCCCATTCTATTATATATCCCATTCTGACATATTTTAGTGTTGATCAAGTCCAGTCTCTGCCTTTTGAATAAAATAAGCAGAATATTGACACAGTCTCATTCATTATTTAGATAGTGTGTTTAATGTTGAAGCCCATAAAGCTTAGGAGTTTCATCCATTTTATATGGCTTTTAAGTCCTGCATTGTCCCTTGAAAAGAACACTGCTTATGAGTGAATGTATTCACTCCCTTTTTCCATATTTTGCACTGCCTTTCTCATGTATAGATATAGAAATAAACATACCTACCTAGTTTGTTTTTTTCTTGTTTGTGCAGCACTTAAACTTTTTCCAGTCTTACCACTTTTGTGTGGTTAATAACAAAGCTATAATTTGCAATTATAAAAATGCTGTAGGTCCTGATTTTTCTCTGTAAGTACTAGGAACCAAATTCCCAACAGCAGGAGTGAGATTTCTCCCTGCAAATATGTAAGTGAGTTGCTCATGTAAAATACTTACCAGTCCATCTGGTAGTCTCCTCCCCAACACCACACTTACCTCTAAAGAAAAGAGTGATGCTGTTAATTCACAGCAGGAAGAGTCTGTGAAGAGCAGCCAGCTTGGGCAATGTACTTTGTGTACTTTGACAAATATGCTGATAAACCTGAACTAACAGACCAGTAAAGTCTTCACTGTTTTTTTCAGCCATTGGTAATGACTGGGCAATTGTTTCTTTCATTCTGGTCACTGCTGTCTAACTTAATCTCCATCCAATTTGCTGTTGGCAATTGCTATATGTTTACTAAGGAACTGCTGATTGTGTTCCCCAGCACTTTAAGATATAAAACTATTGTGCCTGACACACAGTCTTTTATTCAATAAAAGTGTACAAAAGAGTATAATATGTTTCAGATATAGGCTCATGTATAATTGTTTAGCCCTTTTATTGGTTTTACATTTCTGTAACATTTTATCTATGAGGCTACACTAAGGAAATGTTTGGAATGGCTGCCATGGACTTATTAAGGTATGCTTCATATGCAGCACCTTGTACCAGTGCTCTGGGAATTCATTTTCACCCATGTGTTACTTTTGATCTGTATAGTCTGAAATGCTTTTCTAAGAATTTTCTTCTGTTTCCTGTGCAAGAATGAAAAGAGGAACAAAACAAAAGGTCTGAGTTCTGTTCAAAAGCAGCAGCTGTGTTACTCTTAGTAAATGTGCATAGTATGGTAATACACGGTAGAGATGAAGCATGCTGATAAGATCTTTAGTCTGAGGAAATTCTGACCTTAGACCTTGTGAACTTTTCCGTCCTGTGTCCTTAAGTGTTTGAGAGTACTTGAGTCTGAGAACTGCAGGTCTTGGGGCATGTACCATTGCCACATCACCTAAGGAGCAGCACCATCCCTGGCAACCAATCCCACCTCCTACGGGGAATGAATAGCTGTGGTGGAGTAACAACCATTTATACCCACTAAATGCAGGGAAGGGTTTCATGGGACTCATAAAGTAGCCAGAGGCAGGCTCTGATCCAGGAAAACTCCACTCCCCAATTTCAACCCTGTGCTTGATCACAGAGAAATGGCACATTGGTGCTGCCTTTAACTCCTTGGTCAAACGTTTAAGACAGTTGCTCTTGTGCAGCAAACCCACAGGCATTTCAGAATTGCAGACAGAAATCCTATTAGCTGACAGAAACCTGTCAGCAGATTGCATCATTATTTAATGCATCATGGTTTGTCGCAGAGATATTTCTGATGGTGTCATTGAGTTAAAGAGGCTTTAGACTCAAAACTTCAGCTGGTGAGCAGTCAGGCACTCTGAAATATTCATGGCATATGTGGCACAGTATGGAGAGAATGGCAAATACTACGAGTGGAACAAATTGTGACTGCAGTGCAGATGGAGAAGACTGTCTTTTTTCTAAATCCTTTTACTAAAGATACTTTGGGAGCCTAATCTTAGGAATCCTCCTGTTACTAATCAGAACACCTGCATACTTTGACTGTAGCAAGATGCACAGGCAGCAAGCTGGGTCTTTAGAAAGCAAGTATGAGAGGAGACTATTGGCATAAAATTTGTCAGCAGGAGCAGTAGAGATTATAAACTCTCAGACCTCTCAGGCCTTTTAAACAGGGTCTTGCCTAAAGCTTTTCAGTAAACATTAATAGCTTAACAACATTCAATGTCTTCTACAGGAAAAAAAAGCTTTTATTGCTAGCTGGATTGCTGTGCTTGTGAAAACATCAACACTACAGCATTTATGGACTAGATATCTTCAGTCTTCTATCCAAAGCTTCTATCAGCAGACCGATGTTTTTGCATGCTCTTCAATTTTGGTGATATCATTCATATTGTGTGAAGGGGTAAAAAAGGCTAGGAGGGAAGGAGTAAAAATGCTTAAAAAATTTTTAAATGCTTGCCAAAAATCAGTGGGAAGGAGTGCGAAGAATTGCCATGACAAGCTGCAGCATTGTACCTCTGAAGAATCACTTTACACATTTGACAACCTTGCAGTTTCTGCAGTGAATATGGTCTAGTTTCATTCTTAGTCTAATTTGTATGCTTTTAGTTAAAACATCACAGAGGGATACTCTTTTGGAATAGAAGCCTTTTTGCTTCTATAGCTGTGGCAAATGCAGGGTTTTAATAATTATGAACTAAATTCTCCATAAGCTTACGTGATGATTGTGCAGGGTAGTTTCTCTGACATTAATATAGCTACTTTCTGCTGCTTTCTTTTTAAAAAAGTTTCAGAAGGAAATATGTCAGTCTTATGAAGAAGTCTTTAAAGAAGAAAATATTTAGGAGGAGAATACCTGAGTTTGGTTTTATAAGTTCAGTGTGAAGAACATAAACTAGGGGAAAAAGGAGAGGGACATCTGAGACAGACAATGTTCAGGAGGTAAAAAGGATAACAAAAATGATGAGAATCTTCTAAATATAACTTTATGCTTACATTGAATGAGAGTACTGTACTTCAAAATAAATTTTATTCCTTCCTTTTTAATTTTATCAGCAAATATAAAATTAATTCTGAAGTAAATTGAATTTCTTTTTAACATCACAGTTTGGCCAATTAACTTTAGGAATTATTATTCACAGGTCCCTAGTAAAAAACCTTGCTTTGACTGCAAGCATGAAAGATCTCTGTTGCTTTTACAGGCAGAAGTAAGCCTACAGGACAGGTGGCAGCAGTTTACTTATGGACACAGACTGGAGCTTAGTCCTCCCATATCTGAAACTCCAGACAATGTTGTAGTTGTATTCTGCTGCTGTGGAGCTGGGGACCATCATAATGAAATCATCAGCAGTTAATTTGGCCCATGATATTTTTCCACAGCTTTATGCATAGGAATCATTGGAGCATAATTCTTCCTGGTCTCAGTTATGATTACCTATTCATTATTTCATGTCATGTCCATGTTAAACAATGAACATCAGGGTTGGATGCTTAGGCCAGAAATTGGCAATTTTCTCCAGATGAAGAGCTGAATCACTTTTTTTCTTTTCCATTATTTTGCTTATTCTCAACTCTAAAATATGTAACTGGCTTAATACTGAAATATCAATTTGATTTCCTTTTCCTTAGAGAATTGCATGTCATCTGCAGTGCAGTAGAGTCATTCACTGGCACCAGATGTGAGTGTATATTAGCTTATCTCTTCTGCCTGATTATTCCTGTTAGAAGTCATTAGCTGGATTCCTCACTGAGCTTTACATTGAGATGTTCAACACCATATGGTATTTACTTTAGTAACTGAAGGATCAATATGTGTAATGGACTAATGAATGTGATGAATGAATATGTAAGTAACTCTTTTGTCTTCTTTCTCTGATCATGTTTAGAGACCATAATGTTTTTCTTTTTGTTTGAGTAGCTAAAGTTTGATGATACATATTCTTTTGGTTTACACAAATTAAAATATTGAGCTATAATATTCGTTAATTCCCAGAAAAAGGCACAAAATTCTGCATCCCTTGACAGGATAGAAGCAAACAAGTGACAATTTCCCAGCTGTACCAGACCAATGAGCTCTGTGCTGAAGAAGTCTGTCTTTGTTGGTCACAGAGTTGCCCTTACAACTTTTTTCCTGAATACCTGCCTTGGCTGGGAAGCATGGTCCAGGCACCCTGTGACATATGCATCACTCTGCATTTCTGGTCAGATCTCAGGCTGTGCAGGTTATTCTGCATGTGCCAATCAGCAGTTCTGCTTGCTGCTCCTTGAAGCACAGCTGGCGTTACACTAGTGGAAGGAAGTTGGCATTTTGGAAGGTTTCGTAGGGCCTGTCATCCCTCCTTAATAATTATCAAAAGATACATAGTTTCTATTTTCTTGTCTGTTGGTCCTTGGTTTTGAGCTAGTGATTAGTCTAATTAATAGCAGAATAATCTAACAGGAGATAATGATGTTCTATTTTGAGTTGATAGATGACAGTATTGACAGACCTAGGTTCAAATTATGCTTTTTAATTGTCATGGAAAGCATGCATTTAGAAATTTGCTAAATGCCTTGGGCATTCAAGGGAAATGAGGATAGCTGGAGAAAGAGTTTCCACACTAGCTAAAACATGCTAGAAGCTTCCTTTAACTAATGAAATTGTTCCTTTATGTCTGCCAGTAGGGGTTTATGTTTTTAGTCAGGTGTTCAAACCTCCATAGCCAATGAGCCTGTTTTAGCTGAGGCTTTGCTAATTATAGTTCTGAGAAGTCAGTTTTGTGCTCCTAAAAGGCAGAGTTAATTTCATAGTATTATATATAATATATATAATTTCCACATTTTTATATGTTTATATGAGTTGGAAATCTGTTGTTCCCAAATTTTTTGCTCACAGAGGAATTATTAGTTTTGCTTTTCAAAGATGATTGCTTTTAATATTAGCCAACTTTATTTTGAAAATCATAATGTCACATGTAAAGTTTTGGAAACTCTTGCCCTTAAAAACATTCTTTTGTTCATAACTATTATTGCTTATTTTCGAGGCAGGTGAAATATTTTTAAGCAGTTGATTCTTATGTAAGAATTTTACCTAAATTCTTTAGAATAGACAGTGAGATCCCTTCTGGAGAAGTGAGCTGGAAAAATCATGGAATTATAGAAGAAGAGGCAATACTTCAAGCATGTGTTATATTGTGCTGAATTAGAAATGTCATAAAATCTGTGGAGCTATCTGTGTCAGTACTATCGCGTGGAAGTAGAGTTTGCAGAAACTCTCTCCCAGTCTGCGTTTTTGAAAGTAACATGTTAATATAAATGTGAATATATGCTTGAAACTTACTGCCTTTGCTACTTGGAGACTTAATGAAGAATATAATTTTATGGAACCAGGTAGCTTTTGTTTTTCTTTTGGGGAGGCCTTCATATTTTTTACTGCTGAAATACCAATAGTTTGGTGAGCTTCAAGATCATAAAGACTTAATAAGTTCACCTGTTCTAATCTCTTTGAAAAACTGTTTTGCAAGTGTTTTTAAGAGACATAGTTGTTTCTCAGTGTCTGGGAGGACTGTCAGTTGAACAAATTATATTTGTTAATTAGGCTTCTTAGAGTAAATACAAGAGATAAATTTACTGTGAGAGACAGTGGAATATTAGTAAAATACTACTGCCTATTCTTAAAATCTTAGTATAATCCCATGCAAGATTTAAAAGTACATAACTGATAATTATTCATATTAATGACCTATCGTATCCTCTCACAGTAATAGCAATGTAATACAAATGAAGACCCCAAGAACATTAACCATAAGAGATCACAAAAGTATAAATTGAATATTATGTTCAGTAGCCTTAAATAGCAATATCCATGAAAGATATTCAGTCAGTTTTCATTTAATTAAAAGAAATAGTGTGCATAATTTAGAAATCTGTGCATGTTGTTTTGCAAGCAACAGAGGTGATCATATCATTCCAGAGTTATAGCAATACTGGATTATACTGGGAAAATTTATAATGGCACAATAACTGTGCAACAGAATGTCATAGGAGGTAAGGATGTTAACAGCTTGCCTTACCTTTTACTCAAAAACCCAAGAAATGCTTCCTCTCTAGCCAAAACAAGCAACATCACATATGCTTAAACTCCTTTTTCTCCTCTCTCTCTTTAACCAGGTGGTATTTGTGTCAGTACTCCTGGAAAGAGGAATAGAGCAAGGAGAAACCAAATATGTCTACTCATGTATTTTAGTGGAGATTTGAGATAATTAAGTAAGAGATGTGGTGTAAGAAGATGTACATTAAATAAATGAAATAATGAATAATAAAAGCTGTGCTAAGGACTGTTTACAATAAACGAAGCTACTTAAGAAATCTACTTAAAGCTGCTGTACCTTTTTGAGTACAAACTTACTTGACCTAGGACATTCTCAGTTGACTAGAATGTTTCCCTTGAGAGCTACTACGAATCAGTTTTCGAATTTTATATTACACTCATTTAACTTAAAATTGCTTGGATTTCCTACATGAAATCTAAGATGAATTTATGAGTGTTGGACAGCAGGTGTTGATGCTTACCAGTGTGTAACTTGAGCTATGTCACAAGTCTAAGGAGATTGAGTTAGCTGTTAAAAGGTAAATAGCTTTCTGAGATGTGGAAATGCAAAACATTTTTTCTCAGCCTTAGAGCAGAAATAATTTTTTCCTCTCACACTGCCCCAGCACTAACACATATACTAATGCTACTCAGGAATCTTTTTAATGATAATTGTCAAGATATCAATTAATATTAATTCATAGAGATGTCAAATTTTCCTTTGTCCATTTATTCGCCTTGTACAGTAGTAAAAAACTTGCATAAACAAAAAATATATTGGGGGAGCAGAAAGCATTATGAATACATATTTTGCTCTGTTTGTGCATGCGTGATTTTTTTTACATTTTTCTCTGTCAATTTGGGGGTCAAGCAGTCAGGAAAGAAAACAGCATGTTCACATCATTAGCCGTATTATTTTAGTCTTTGTAATGTCTGTTCTTAGACATTTTCAAGACCTGAGTGGATCAAGCCCTGAATAATCTGCACTGATCTCTTAGCTAACCCTGATTTCAACAAGACTTTGGACTTTAGGTCATCTCCAACTTGAAATGCCCTAGGATTCTATGATTATGCCAATAATAAGCTATGTAAAGATAGACTCCTTATATCTGTTTCAATCAACAGTAATTGAAAGGGTCTGTGAATATACATTAACTAATTGGATACTTAGCTAGCAAAAAAACCACTCAAAAACTACAGAATAAATGAAAAAGATTCAGAAAATGTAACATAGTTGTGGAAAAAATTCACTCATTGTTTCTTATTTTTAGCCTAAACAGTGCAGACTGTTTATGCTATTTTCCACAAATTTTTCCACCATCGTGGTAGTGTTCAGCTTCATTTTGTTCTAATCCAATTACTGAAATCAGGGGAGGGTTATTTGGGAGCTGAAAAAAAGAGTTCACATCATATGCTTCCAGTGCTAGGAATCTGCCTGCCATTAACTGTAATAAGGGGAAGAAATCCAACAAGTTTTCTGAAAGGAGATAATGAGAAAAAACCCTTACCTCCACTGACTGTTTAAAATATTAAGTCACTAATTAGGTGACTAAGGATATACCTTTTTCTTCTTATGTATTTAGCAAAGCCTTCTTAGTAAGAAGGGTGTTAATTGACCACATTTTAGGAATAGAAAACGTGATCAGAAATTATCAGGTTGGGCCATAAATATAGAAAGAAGGGCAAAATTAGCATTCTCATTTGATGAACACAAGATGACAGAATTAGAATATTTTATCTTAATCTGTATACTCTTGTTTACCATCTGGTGCTTTTTGAAGCTGTATACTCGGATTGTTCTGAACTGATAGTTTATGTGATATTTTAAGCATTTAATATGAAGACTATATAAAATAGATTGACCTTCTTGCATTGAATTTCTCAGGATAAAAGTACAGCCTTTATAAGCTATGTCTCCTTCTCTTTCCACCCCCAGGATAATGTTCAGAGTTTCAACTTATTCCAACCCACTGCTTGAAACACAGAACACTTGCTATTATATAAGACACTTCAATTTGATGTGATTTTTCTGTTCATGTTATTTTTCCTATTAATTTTCACTGCTCTTAGATGATCTTTTGTTGAAAGTAACAGAAAAAGAAGATATCAGAGAGATGGGGTCACTGTGTGCTCTTACAGTAGCTTTTGCAACAGATGATACAGAGCTTTGCAGCACAACATTTCCAAGAAAAATTTGGGGTAGCACTCAGTTCATGTTAATAAAATTATCTACATGTGTGTTTTGGTGGCTACACTGATGATTACTGTTAAGGGGGACTGTGAAAAGATGGACATGGTGGTCATATTAAGAATGAAATAAATGTCTCTTTTAAAGGTTTTATTTGAGAAGCAAGTGAATAATGTCTGTTGATATAAATGTAGCTAAGTGTGATTTATGGATGTGTGTATCGTTTTAAGTATCAAAAGACTTTTCATAACCAACCAAGGATTTAAGAATCAGCTAAGCTGTAAGATGACTACAGACTCTACATTAGATATAAAAAATCTAATTTAATAAACGTAGAGTACATTTCTTGTCTCTGCAGCTGATACACACAAAAATGGTGTGTTAAAATGTGATTCTTATTCCCAGTTGGATTGATGTCCACAGCTTTTGTCTGTGCACCTACAGCTGCACATGCAACCGACAGTGATCCTGGAAATAATCCTTTTGCAGCTTCCAGCACAAAAGTATTGCAGTTAAAGAAATGGACACCATGTTCTAGATATCCTCATTCTCCAGTGTGTGCACCATGTAAAACTAGAGCATAAAAAATATGCAGAATCATAAGGTTTTGCCTCAGGATGGGGCCTAAAACCAGTGACTTTTAGCTGTCCTTGAAAAGTTCTCCCTTATGATTCTCCCACCAGTCATAACACCACAGCTGAGGCAGCAGCAACAGTGTAATTACCTGCATAGTCTGCAGTTGTAGAGGAAAGAAAAATCAAAGAGCGTGCTAAGGATGCTTCACATAGGATTAACCTTACTTGTTTTAGAAAAGTAAAGATCTTTGGATGATGTTAATTAAAAAAAAACCAAAAAACAAAACCAGAGAAAATGGCAGTGTAGGAAAACTGTCTTTTCTCCCCTTTTTCTTTCCTTGAGATGGAATATGCTCCTTTCTTTTATGAGAATTATCTTATAGATGAGATTGCTTGCAAAATACAAATTATGGCAGTAGCACTTTTATTACTCCTTTTCTTTTCCTATTCATCTACCTATCTTCACCTTCCTTATTCTTCATTTCAGTGGCGAGCAAGTAGGCTTAATGGTCTGCAACTCTTCAGGCAGCAGTGGCTTCCATGACATCTTAGTATCTGTGATATCAGCAGGTCTGTTGGATAAGGTGAAAGCACAATTGTGTGAGGAAAGAGGGAGGCAAAACATGAAGTCAGACTGCTGAGGAGGCTTCTGCATGCCTATTTTCGCCTGATTAAAAAATTCAAGGATGACACCCTGTAGAAGCAATTTTCATGCCCGGAATCTCTGGAGAGATAAACTGCTTCAACAATAGCATTAAAACAAGCATCCAATGTTATAAACATTATAGAATAAAGTCTGAGTAAAATCTATTCCAGTAAATTACAGGAAAGCATGTGGTTAGTCAACACCCAGAAAAAGGTGATGAACTTTCTCTAAATGCAGATTAGAATAGCCTGTTTGTTTAATAAACAAAGAATCCCTGTTATAATACTTCAGCTTTCATGAGTAAATTAGTTTAGAACAAGCTTATGTGGATTCATAGCTGGTCATTGCTTGTATGTTTGCATTATTTTATCATACAAACATATTTTCTGGAACTACTGTTTTCCTGTTTTTATCATCCTTGGTATGATGCAGGATTGGTTTTAAAGTGGGAAGGCAGATGTTGGCAGAGTGCTAAACAAATGCCCTTGAAATCATTGGATTACTTTCATTGTAAAGGCCCCTGCTGACGCAGATGTATGACTCTCTCCGGCTAATACTAGATATTTACAAGGGAGCATAAAAACTTTAAGTAGATGTGTTGTAATTATCACAGCTGAAGAAAGCAGAAAACATTTGGACACACTCTCTTATATTTAAAGGAAGTGGGAAGATGCATGACTTTTTCTTGTATCAAAGTAATTCTAAAGCCATTAAAAAAAAAAACAAAAAAAATACTTGATAAATTTCCTTGCTTTCTTTTCCTTAGCATAGTGATTTTTAGGACTTGTTTCACTGTGAAATTAAAAACTGTGATGACATGAAAGTGTCACGCCTTGATTTAAGGCATGTGGAAAGCTATTCTACAGCTTTTGCTAATGACCTATCCGGCTACTTAAACAGAGACTGGGCAGGAATAAGGGAATAAAGGAGATATTTGTTTGAAAGGTACACCCTTTCTCTGGAGGGCCAGAGGTTCCTGCCTCAGTGGATCCCAAGATGGACAACAGGTCATGAGTTCTTCACGCTTCTATATCAACATTAATTTGCCAATTAAAACTTTAGCTAATGATGTAATTTCTCCCCCTCTCCAAGATGAAGGTTTACACTTTTGGCCCTACGACAGTCTGGATGTCCTTGAAGAGCAAGCTGGAGAGGCTTTGTTTTTCTATCTTAGCATAAGAAAGCAGCAGCTAACAAGCTACAAAAAACTTCACATTTACACTAGGCTGTACAGGATTTGAAAAAATATAAAAGTTTAAACCTAAAGCATCATTGCATTTTATGCTTTTTCTGTACTTAGATGTCCCATTATGTGACCTCAAGAAAAGAACTATTCCTTGTGGTAGCCGGTGGGCCTGCTGAAACAGTTTGAAAGTGCCCCTTGGGATGTGGGGCCCTAAGTGGAGAAACTCTCCCAGGGTCCCTTGTTGTTTTATGTAAGTGTACCCTGCTTCTATTCCCCCAGTTGGCCTGATGGCTCTCCACTTCTTCCCGCCCCTTTCCCTCCCTTGCATGTCCCTTCCCTAGAACCTTCTCCCTTCCCTGCCTCACCATTGGCCCTTCTCCCCAGCCGCTCCCCTGCCTCTTCCCTGGCGGTTCCCTGGTCCTGGTCCTGCCTTTGCACTGCCCCCTGGCCCTCTCACCATTGGCTCCCAGTGCTCTTCTCCCCCCATACTTAAACCCTTGCATTGGTTTGTGCCTTCGTCCTTGGACCCTTTCACAGGTGTGGCTGCAATAAACATCTTCTGTGGAACCTCATGCAAAGACCCTTCCCGACTCTTTGCCACTGGAGCAGTTAAGCAGCTGTCCGGTGTGTGTGTGTGTGTGTTTGTGTGTTTGTGTGTGTGTGTGTTTGTGTGTGTGTGTGTGTGT
>VZRF01012014.1:678886-710208 GCA_013396875.1 Vireo altiloquus | reverse complement strand
GTTTGTGTGTGTTTGTGTGTGTGTGTGTGTTTGTGTGTGTGTGTGTGTGTGTATGTTTGTGTGTTTGTGTGTGGCACCTGCCGAGCGGCTCTGCAAGGAGACGCTTCTGGGAAGGTTGTGGCCCCTTATCACCAATCACCCGCTGCAACAGTTCCCAGCTGGTTGTGTTGGCATTTGTTTTTATGTCTTGAATACCTCTTCAGGAGTGTAATGGGCTCACAAATAGGAGGAAAACCAGATGATCCAGAAATTTCCATTCTTTCTCAGTTGTGCTTTGACATAGTTGCCTGTCAGCCTGAGAACCCATGAACATATTCTCTGTGTGTTGCTGTTCTCTCATAACCTTTCCTGACCTCCTAAGCATCACTTTGGTTTACTTTGGCCTACCACAATTCTGCATATTTGTCTCTGAAGGCACTAATACAGACGATGGAAACTACTAGATTTCTCATCTGATTTTCCTTGTGGTAACTCCATTTTTCACGCTTGCCTCTCTTGCATCATGTGCTGTTTAACTTCAGGTCCGTGCTTGCAGTATCACTACACATTTTTACTGACATACCCAAAAGCAAAAATGGATGTTTCAAATCAGTTAAATTTAATCTAGTTGCCTCAAATGGAAAGTCAAACATTTCACTTACGGTTTTGGCCAGAAAAATAGATTAGCTTGATTCTGTGCACACATACTCTTGAGAATTCAAGTACTGGTACTAACTAAGCCATCAGGGCTTGGATCTATCTCTTTCCGTTCTTAGAGCTGCTTCTGTGATATGGATCACCTCTAGCTGTAATAATGTGTTGCTTACTTTCCTGCATGACTCTTAATTTAGCTCTCATATTTAAACTCCAGTTTTCTTGCTGCAGTGGAACAGGCAATTCTACTTCATCTTCCCCAGCTGCATTCTTTTCTTTTTCTAACCTCCATTGCCTTGACTGTATTGTGCAATCCTATGACACTGACCACCTATCCCACAATATAAACTATTTTCTATGGTTTTGGCTGGCTTTTGGGGAGAAGGAAAATGTCATCCACTAAGGGCAAATTAGCTGAAAACTCTACCTTTCTGGGATCTGGGATGCAGTGAAAAACTCTTCACCATCTGTCACACAGATCCAAGACCAGACATGGAGAAGGAAGCAAAGCAGCAAGCAAGGGTGGAGGTTGCTACTGATACTTTAAATCTGGCAATTGAACTAGAGATTCTGGATTCTTTATTTAGAAGTCTACAGTTAAAAAAGGTGCCAATTTTTTTCTAGCTATCTTTCTCAATTATTTAAACATACAAAGAAGCAAAGAACATTGTCTAGAGAAGGCATATGCCATGTTTTTCAATCTATATCATGAGAGTATCAACATGTCCCTTGGTCCTTACAGACCTACAACTGCTGACTGACTTAACATTCATGTAACTTCTTCTAATGTCCCTTTGCTTTATCTCTGCTTCTCTTCCAAGTTCTTGGCTAAATTCTGCCTTTTGTCTGCCAACTTTTCTTCATGTACACTGGTATTATACCTTTGGCTTCTTTTTTTAGTTTATCGTACATCAGACTCTAATTTGTTTGGGTTGTTTTTTTTTCTTTTTTGCTGCACAGTATCAGCCCAGCACATAAAATGTATAACTCTCTGTTCAGCAATTTCTATGACCTTTTTCCTGACTCAGTCTTGATTTGGTATCTTCAAGTGCTGCCATTTTGTTGGGTGTGAGTGGCAGGTTTAGCTTTTCCAAACTTCTGTCATCTGTAGTCCCTGATGTATTTCTGTACTAAGCAGTTGTTTATTTCTAACTGGATTCCTTATTATTTTAACTCTTGCAGGCAGCTGCCAGATAAACCAATTCACTACGGAATACTCAGTACTAGCATAAGATCATCTGTTTCCACAGTTTTATAAAAAATGGTTCCAAGGACCTTAAAATAACAAATTCTGTAAAATAGGGGGATTGAGGCTCTTTTAATTTTTCCTTCACAGAGCTGATGTGGCTTTCTTGTGTTTTGTTTTGTTTTAAATCTTGTGAGAAAACTCATGTAAATCAAATCAAGAACTAGAGCCACTGAAATGAGTGATTGCTTGAACACAGTACTCTACTTTGCATGATCAAGGGCTTCTGAAATCACTTCTGACTGGTGTTTATCAATGGTGCTCTCTGTTGGTAAAATGAGGAGGCCTTAGCAAAGCCAAGGGCTGTGTATGCTGAACAATCATAGAGCACTCTGTCTTGTGCCGTGGATAGTGTAAGTTAGCAGGTACATAAACACCTGAAAGATGTAGACTTATTCAAGATTGCATATTGATAGCAGAGATGGGAACAGAGCATCCTGGTTTCAAATCGTAACCTACTGTGACTCTGTTGTGTTGGCATATGGCTTCTAAATATCATTCTTTTCAACTATAGGTTCTTTTTAATTCAAGGAGGTCCATGTCCAATGCAGTTTAACTATTGTTTTTACTGTTACATTGCTCACCCAGATTTGTGGGGTTGTTGTGCTACCTGAGCAGAATATTCATCCATGTTCTGAGGTGGAATATGAAATCCTTACTAACACTTAAGTGAAATTCTTACTTGATACTTTCTAATACTTTTTTGGTAAGTTTTGTTGAAACTCTGTAGTTTCTGGTTCATCTGGTTCATACCAAGCGTTAGAGCAATTAATTTATCTTTTTTGGGTCATGCTGGGCCTGGAACCCACAGCTGAGTTTTTTCTGTAATACCACAAGACAGTGTTAGTTCCCTTGTGACTGCTTTAAAAGCACATAGTCTGCCTGCTTACCAATTAGAAAAATTGGGAGATTGTTTTGGTTGTATATTCAGTGGCTTAATGCAGACTTGGCTCTTAGCTTCTGTGAATTCCTTAAGATAAACAGAACGCAGCCTGTATCAGATGTAGGGTACATATAGAGCATCAGTAGAATGGTGAGCTAGTGACATCTGAAAAAGTTGGTGTTTGAAATGTTTGACATGTTGAACATGTTTAAAGAGAGACATGAACATGCATTTGTTTTCTCAGACATCTCTTGTTTGCTTTATTTTTCATCAAATCCCCATGGTAATATGAAGGACTATCTGTCCCTTATTAATCTCCAGGAAATTAATGACAGTTCTAATATCTTATCTTATGCTTTCACCCAAAGACATTATTTCGGGTTTTGGTTCCTCTGTATTGGTGGTTTACAAGCAGAGATGACTGAATTCTAGTTTACAGCCCTTTTTTGTATTAAAAGGAAGGGTGGCTGCATTTAAGCACTCAGGAAGGTGAGTATGGGTTGCTTTAATAAAGGCATGTTCTGTTGCTTTGTTACAGCTTTCAACTGACTGCCAGCAGTCAAGGAAGAAGGCAGGAGGCAAACAGGCAAGAAGCAGTATAGCAATTCCTCATTTACCAATCATTCTAATAAATACTCTAAAATGCTATCTATTCCGAAATTAACATGGTATATGCCTGTTGAGTTTCTTAGGCCATATTTTCTGTGTAGTGAAAGCATATTTTCTCAATCGAAGAGATTTTGTATTGCCTTTTTTTCTATATCTCTGAAATTTGTGCATGAAATCATGCCCTATTTCCCAATTCTAGGTAACTCATTTTTGAGTTAATAAGGCCCTGCTTCTTTCCTTTTGATTTGGCTGGTAATGGCTGTTAGAAAGTGCTTGCACTATTGAATTTCCATGACAAGCTTTGTTTTGGTGTTCAAAGGGCCTGATGATTGTATGAATGGTATGAAATGAGAGTAAATTTGGAGTCAAATTTAAATAAGTGAATCTAGCTTTAAGCCCCGAGTAAATTCATTCTGTGTTCCTCTATTTTATGATAAATCAACTCTTCAACATGTTAGTCATGAAACTCTGATTGATATTGTCATAAACTGAAGTGGTGTTTGCTTTTTTTCCAGATCAGTAAAGCCAGTTAAATAAAAGCTGATACAGTCATTTCAGATCCATTGCCAGTTTTGGTTTGTTGATCACAAAGGTGAGCAAATGTGATGGGCTAGCAGGAGAGAATAAGCTCTTACAAAGGCACTTTTTTCCTGCACATAAAAGTAGAACAGTCTGCCACCTTACAAAGAAAGAAGAAACCCAACACAGTACCAAAAGAAAGCAATGAAGGGTTCCACGTGCCAGTAACTGTCGTTTCAGTGGGCAGACAGGCAGCTTCTAAGAATAACAGCTTTTATGTTAACACTTTCAAACTTGAATGTGGTCAAAATCTTGATCCAAATCAAAGCATAGTGGCTTGCAAAAGGCTCTTGCCTTTTTTCACGCATACATTTTCTTTGATGGGAGAATTTTTATTGTATTATATATGAGTTAGCTAGTTAAGTAGTAAATTATTCTATTTCAGGAATAATCTAATTTTCTAATTACAAGATCAGTTCTACATTTTGATCCCTAAATTGTCTCAGTGGATTCATAAGTGATAGCCTTCGAGATACCTAAAAGACCTATGAAACACTTTATAGACACAAATTTACAAGCATAACTAACAAAAACATAAGTATCCAGAATATTTGTCTCATTTGCAAATTGTTACTTGTGTATAAACTGTGGCTTATATCAGGCTAGTGGCAAAATAGAGCTTGCCACAAGCCAATTTTGATATTTTTATCAGTAATTAGTTAATACTTGCTCAGAAAAGTGCCTTCCCTCAAAACTATATATATGAAAAGTATAAGGGGTTTTCATACTGATTTGTCATAAGGTGTCTCTTTCTTAATCAAGACCTAATGTTGACTTTTATGGACTGAGCTGTTCCTAAGCAATTCCTGCCTGCTCCTGTCACAGGGTTCTTTCTGGCTGTGCAGGGTAGTAGAGTCCAGGATAGCCAACCATGAGATAATATCAGAACTAACAGTGTTGAACACAGTATGTGTTTTCCTTTGTCTTACATAGTCTCTGGTCAAGCTATGGTCTTTCACAATGTTTTATTTTGTCTCTGTCTCTGTAATATGGTATGAGAGTTGAAAAATCAATGGAAAAAAGCATTAATTATTGATAATTGCTTCACAGAACTTTCTGTATTTCATTTCCTGCCTTAATGTATTCATGCTCCAGTGTGCACTGGTCCCTCAATACCCTTTGTAAAATCATGGCCCATGAAAATCAAGAGATAGTTTCCATGGCTTTAATAGGATCATGCATTCATTTTGCTCAGGGGAGTTTTCATAATCACACCCTAAAGCAGGAGATGTAAGGCTGTGTAAGCCTCCAGTGACTTCAGTTCTTGTGGCTTTTCCCCCCCTTTCTTTACTTTTTATTTCTGTACTTCTAAAAAGGGAAATCTGGCATGTGACTTTACACAATCTGTCATGTAGGGCTTATAGCTTCCCTCAAGCATTCTTTTTTTAGCATGATATAGGTATATGCACTCACATACGATATGATAGACCAGTATTTTCTTTCTTCTGTTATTCTGTATTGCAGAAATAGAATGTGTCAGGCATATGTTCTTTTGGTAACTTCAGTGAAGGGTCTCTTTTTAATGAGCAATATCAATATATAAAACTCATTTTTTAGGTCCCTGAGAAATTCCTTTCTGAATTTCTTCTGCTGGTAGCTTTTTTAATCTTTTATCTTGTATGTGTGTGTTCCTTGTGGAAGGCCCAATTTTGTCTTGCTCTGAGGTTTTTTACAATTCGGGTGTATCAAGCACACTGATTAACACTTCAAATTCTTATGGACACACACAAAAGCAGCAATAACTCCATTTCATGACTTGTACAGGGAATATGTTCTCAGAATATGAATACTGCCTTGAAATGGAAGGTTGCCCCATGCAGCATTCCCTACAAGGTTTCACTGCTGCCAGTTAGACTCCACAGAATTTGCCTGAGACATTTAAAATGTTTTAAGAAAGAAATGAAAAATGTGCGTGAGAGATACTGATGCACTTTTTCCTTTCTTGTTTTAGTTTTTATCTGGCAAATAGAGTGAAGTGCTAGCTGAATTGATACATTTTTATGCAACAGAAAAGTCATAACAAGGAGAAATATTTGAAGCAGAACAAGATACAAAGTCTAATGAGCAACTTTATTGTATGTGTTTATTTATTTCATAAATATCCATTGTTGATTTGAAAGGGAAAACCTTGGTGGTAGTTCCCACTTTCCATTTTAAGAAGAAGTGATTCTCTTTGTTTTTCCTACCAATATGTTTCAGGTACTCTGAGAACTTTGATAGCGCAAGTACAGTTTTGGAGGAAGTACAGTTTTCTGTACTCCACTTGATCAGAAGCACTGAGAATTTTGCACTTTAAATAAATGATAATTTTTTTAAAAGTTCAGTGTAATTTCTCAGGATCTTTGGTGCTAGCATCTTTCTTGAGAGATTTTTCTATGTAAAACTGTTTATTTTTCAGACAACAGATACATAATGATATGTAAGTGTTATTCTTCAAGTTCTGAATATATTTTGAAGAACTGTGACTGGTAAGGAAAGATCTTTTAGGTTTCCATGGCCCACATCCATTTGATTAAATACTGTTCACTTTTGGAGTCCTTAAAATCTGTGAGGATGTCCACTTTGGTTTTGAATTATGTAGCAATTGGAAAACTGACCTATGTGTATCCAAACTTGAAGATTTTTAAATTATACATAATTTTCATCATACTTACCATATTTACATGAAAGAACCTTATCTTCAGAAGAAAAGCCTGCCTAAAAGGTACATACAACTTGTAATTCAAAACAAGAACAGCAGACGGTCTAAAAATAGATATTTTGTCAGTTTAATCTTAGTCGTAATTTTAGTTCACTTGAATCATGATTCATTAGGAAAAAAGCTGTTTACTTTGGAAAGTAGAGATAGTAATTAACTAATGCAAAGGGGTTAGTAAATCATAAATGCACCTACAATGTTTACAAAGCCTATCTTTATCTGCTATGTAACTGTAGAATGCACTTATTTGTATCAGCCTGCTTGGCTTACCTCTGATGTTGTCTCCATGAATAGTTTTTATTTCTCATGATTGTAACCCAAGACTGCCATCAGACAATGTCTTAGCTCTCATTTCTCTTCAACCATGCTGAACTGTTTTTGTTGCTGATGAGGCTGTGTTTCCCACAGCAGCATCCCACAGGGGTTCAGGGCCCCTTGTGAGTTTGCCAACCAAGGCAGCAAGATGACAGGTGTAAAATGTCTGGATGGAAACTATGAAACCAAGTACTTAACTTTAGTGTTGCATTTTAGTTCTTACTGCACAAATATTTTTAAGTGGTGTCAGTGCTATATATTGGGAACTTTTATGCAGATTTTTGTTTGTGCTGTGTCATTGTGTTTGGTATTTTCGTATTCTCTCCACTAGATCCTTTTTCAAGCCTTGCAATTTCTATTAATTTATGTCTATACAAAGAAATAAATATTTTATAATGAGGATGATTTTCCAGAGTAAGGTATGCAGCTGGCAAGTAACTGTTACACTTTTCATACACATAGTGGGTACCTAATAGGTCTAGATGTTTAGTCTTCTTGTGGATATGCTAAATAATTAATGGATAAAAAGTGGGTACGTCGTAGTACAGCTCATTATCATCTCTCTCAGGTATGCATTTCTCCTTAATAAACACCTATATTGTGAAGAGTCCACAGTTACAACAGACAGAGGTAAGAGATGCTGCCTTCTGAATGGGTTTCTTCAATTTTAATGACTTGGAGGTCATCAACGTGCAAGCACACAGGTGGTTGTTGTGACAAGCCACATTGAATTCACGTCCCAAAATACAAAAAGCCCTTTTATAGGTTTTGTATTTCCTTTTAAAAATAATTTTAATTTTATTTCCCTGACTATATGAAAGGCAATAAGTGAAGAAGTAAATACTTTGTTAAAGGAGGTGTTAACACTCACAACTTACCAATTTAAGGTCAACACTATGACACAGAAGTCTGTATGCTACAAAGCTTGGCCAGTATTAATGTTAGAGAAGTTGTTATTATAAATACATATTTTTTCCCTTTTGGAAGGATTCACTTATGACATGATTCAAGATAGATGATGATTTGTACATTACTGGTAGATGACCAAAGTAGATGGTTACCCTGACACAGGCTGGATGGGCTGGGGCAATCCTGAGCAAAATGCAGGCTGGGCAGACCAAGATCAAGAGCAGCCATGAGGAGAAAGACTTAGGGTTGTTTGTTGACAAGAAGCTCAATATGATCTGGCAATATGCACTGACAGCCCAGAAAGCCAAGCATGTCCTGGGCTGCAAGAAAAGTGATGTGGTCAGCCGGTCAGGGGAGGGGATTCTTCCCTTCTCTGTTCTGCTCCAGTGAGACTCCACCTGGAGCACCAGATCAAGCTCTGGGACCTCCAGCATAAGACGGGCACAGACCTGCTGGATCAAGTCCAGAGGAGACCACAAAGATGCTCAGAGGGCTGGAGCACCTCTCCTGTAAAGACAGGCTGAGGCTTGGGGTTGTTCAGCCTGGAGAAGAGAAGGCTCTGGGGTAACCCTCCAGCAGCTTTCCAGTGCCTAAAGGGGCTACAAGAGAGCTGGAGAGGGGCTTTTTGCAAGAGCATGGAGAAACAGGACAAGAGGAAGTGGCTTCAAATCGACAAGAGGGCAGCATTAGATTGGATATTTGGAAGAAATTCTTTGCTGTTAAGATGGTGAGGCCCTGGTACAGGTTGCCCAGAGAAGCTGTGGCTGCCCCATCTATGGAAAGGTTCAAGGCCAGGTTGGATGGGGCCCTGAGCAGCCTGGTCTGTTGGAAGGTGTCCCTGCCCATGATCTTTGAGGTCCCTTATAACCCAAACCACTCTATGACACTATGGCCCAATTCAAATTAAAGAAGAAAGATTATGTTGTTATAAGACTACTGTTGGGAAGGATAGGAGTATCTCCTGTTTATTATTTTTCTTTAATTTTTTTTTGAGATTTCTCCCCACAGGTGTGAAAATCATTCTACTCATCAGAATTTGTTTAGTTAAACAAAAATGCCTTTGAATAAGATGGCAAGAACACATTAAATCCATATGCCATTAATCCATATATATGTGGGGGTTTTGTTTATATATATTGTAAAATTATAAATGACTTGTACTTGAACCTTTTATTAGAGTATTTATGAAACAGACTTTCTCAGTTTTTAATAGCTTGAGGCTGTTTAAAAGCAAATAAGGTAATTTCATGTGCATTTCACTTTTTTTGCTGGAAAAAATTAGTCTTGACATTTTTGCTCATCCTAAATTAGATTAGATTTAAAAAAAAATCAGAATAAGAATGCTTTGGGAGTATGTAAAATATATAAGTTTCTATTTAAAACAACAATAAATATATCATGTCAATAGTAACAACACTAATGGAAATTAAAATTCAGTGTTTAATGAATATGTTTTTGTAATCTAGCCTCCAAATGCTGAACTAATTTTCTTCCCAAACTCTCGGCATATTTCTGCTGGAATAAATTGTATCTAGCTCATCATTCAGCTGAATCACTTTAAGACTGGTGTTTTTAGTTGCTTTGCTTCTTTTCCATAGCATGTAACGTAATTATTTACCAAAATGCCTACACCTTGACACATAAATCAAAATTAAAACCCAAACATTTTGATATTTGGCTGAAAATAAGAATAGAAATGTTTTATATAAAAAAAATAAGGATTATACTTCTTTCTTATCAATAAATCATATATTTATTACTATGACTAATTGGAGGATGCACTCAAAGAAAAATCAGAGAAATATTTATGGGAGAATAAATATTTGAGAAAGGAAATTCTTTCAGAGGAAGGGATGTTCAGGAAAGAAGAGTTCTTGTGAATTTTCCCATCTATTTGTCCACTTCAAGTTTTTCCATCTGGGTCTGTAGACATTACAATGAAGGCCATACATATTATTTACTTCTGCTGGTTCTGTGGGTCCATGTTTATCTCTTTCAAAAGAGAAACATTTTGGCTAAGGGCATGTTGATGAAAGCAAGAAGGAATTAAAGGCGTTGAAGAAAACCAGTGTTTTACCACTGAGAAATTTTAGTGGTCTGATAAAAAGCTGTCAGGGATAAACCTTTTTTCAGACTGCCACATATGTTGGACAAAAAGGTGTCACATATGAACATTTGATCTTCATCTGAAAAAAACCACAAGAAGATACTAAGGAACAGAAACCTTTAATACCAGTACTAGCTATGTGTTCTTTTAAAATATGTCTTCTTTTCACCTCAAGCACTGAGACTAGGCTTTTTAATGCTCTGGCTCCAACAGTTAGTAAAAATTCCTGAGGGAGATTTTCCCTAGAATATAATGCAACCAGAAACAATTGCAGCTGCAGGCAATTCCTTCAAAAACAAGACAGCATTTGTTAGTCAACTGGAATTCAACGTGAGAAGCCTCTAGGGCAGCGTCACTTAGTCAGTCGTGAGGAGATGTAGATTTCAGTGGTGTTGGCACACCTGCTAAGTGCAGAACAATGCATCTCTGGTAGAAAGATCCAGGAATACACATAAACTGACTGTTTCTTTCCCTTGTTTTTTGGCTTGAAGACATAGTCCATATTAAGGTGAGAAAATATTGTCATATTTCTAAAGAAGGATGAATTTTCAAGCTGATACTGTGTGATCTGAATGTAGTGCCTATAAAAACATCTGTGAAAAGCAGTCCAGCTAAACAGCACTTTTGAGTCAGACAACTACTACTTGATGTCTGTGAGACCAGAACACCCTATGTGCATAGAGGAAAGATGCATTAAGAAAAATCTTTTCTTCAAGTAGCACGATGTCATTATTCTGCCCTGGGTGAATGACATCTAGGAGGCAGCAGGCAGCTTGTGATTGAAGTATCCTGAAAGTTTCTGAACAGGGGTCTCACACCTCTCTGTTTTTCCTACTCATGCTCTTCCGTGTTTACAAAAGATTGTACTGCTGCTGATAGTGTTTGAAAAAACAGTATGATGCACTATGGACTTGCTGTTTAAATTGAGGTACTACCTTTGAACAAAGGGCAGAGAGGATGTATTTACATGTATCAAAATATGAGGGTGCTCTTGTGTCAATATTTTGCTCAACTGGTGTAGTATATCTACAATCCCCAGTGGATTTAGTGCCTAACAATGTTTTGCATAAGTGTTATCAGACTTTTCTATTTCTGCAAATAGTGATTGTTTTGATGTACAATTGTATGGTGCAAACATCTTTTAATCTGAAATTTACATACAATTAGTGATATTTCATTTTGAAAAGTGTTTTCTACAGAGCTGTTCATAGAGAATATTTGTATCTTTTCTATTGGCAAAAATTTAAAGTGAAGTGCAATGAGAAAAGGGTAGTAATAATTCCAAGTACTGTCTCACATTTCCCAAGACCAAATGTAGAGGGGAAAAAGACTAAGGAGAAAGTGTGCTCTTCTGACAGGTCACATCACTTTTCTTCTCAGCTACATCATTCAGGATAAGTACCAGTATTGCCATTCTTCTACAATATTCTGGTTAATCATGGCATCCAGCAGAGCTATGGAGGAACTCTGTCTAACATGACAGAATCCTTCTTGCAAACTGATTAGCCCAAACTTCTTGTGTCCTTGGTGTGTTCCTTGTTCTAACATTGCTGTTTCTCAGATACTGTTGCCAAACTTTGGCTGCATCTAAGTTGCTGCTTTATGCCAATCAGTAATATTTTGGGGTTTGTATCTGAATTCCTTCCAAAGGTGTGCATTTCCTTCCAGGAAAGCCGTCCTTCTCATCAGCATCAAGCTGAACCACATGGCCAACTCTAGTATATTGTTACTCTGCCAATTAATGTGGACAAGAACAAATTCCTACATAAGCACATTGACTGCAATGTGATTTCCTCAAGTTGCTTACTAACTATATAGAAAAGAGTACAGCATGAAAGTGTGTTATTAAAACTGCCAACTGGAAGCATACTCCTGACTTTCAAGCATTACATGCAGTCTGCCCTAAAGGCATGCTTCTCTTAATCAAGGGACCAGCTTTAAATGCTGCCAACAAGACTTTTTGTAACCAGTAATTATTTCTGGCTTCACTTTAGGCAGCTTTGTATGGGCTTGTTAACTCTGCTAGTTCTATCATTATGTATTTCAGGGTATTTTCACTTTTGTATATTTGCTTTTCAATTACCATTTTAGATGCAAAGCTGTCACTATGGTGTGTCTATGAAATACAAAGTACTGAGCATGAGGTTTAGCTGGTGGGGTTTTTGCATCTGTGTTTATTGGAGATTTTTTTCCCCTTGTGATTTTAGTTCTTTTTTTCCTAATACTAGAAATTCTAGTACAGTTCTGGTCACCGAATTTCAATTCAGAACCACTTTTCTAAAGCCTTAAGAATGATTAGAAATCCAGAAAACATCACCAGAAAAGATTTAACAAAGGGATTAATTTGAAAAAGAAAGACTGTGAACAAATACTATTTGGCATTCTGAACTACATTTTCTGTGAAGCTGTGGAAATGAATGTCTTCCTCTCCCCAGTTGTGTGCATCTGAAGTGCTAGTAATAGCTGTTACTGGATCTATCAGGGCCTTCAGGAAAAGACTAAACATGTCTAATTTCAGAAATTTATAGTATAGTTAGAATTTCCCTTGCTTCTTAAATATTCCCCCAAGATATTCCTCAGATGTATTCCCCTTGTAAAAATGGCTGTGACACCCATTGTAGACAGCACAGCATTCTAGACTTGCCTCTGAATGGTTGGAATGGTGATTTTTCAAACAATGATTAGAGCTCAGTAAATGAGTAATCACTGATGTGGGGTGTGGGAGCTCTGCATGGAAATTTTCATAAAGAGGCATTCCACTTCATCATACCCTCAGCACAGTGGTCACTTGTTCTGTGAGAACAGGTTAATTTTGCAGCAAGTAAAAGCAGATGGAATTAATGCTGCATTGTGGACATGTGAAGTAATGTTATGGATATATACTGCAGTACAAGGACACTGGATACCATTGTAATTTCTTTGCTAAATAAAGGGAAGTATGCAATAGAACAATTTCATTAAAAATTGGCCCAAGAAACACCTACTCAAAACTGTAGCTCATAACACAGTGTGCAGAGATGGATTTTGGATAGGTAATAAAACTTTTCCTTTCCTGAAAACAGTGCATTTTTCTTCAGGAGCATGATTCTGTTAAATTTAGCTGTATCAGCCTTTGTCCTTTTGATTTAAGTTGCATCCCTTTCCAGAACTGTAGAACTTCAGAACAGAAAAGCTGACAAAACTATAAAAATTCAAGTATTTGTAAACATTTAATAACAATAATTTAGTAATCCAGTCTCATTATAACCTAGAGATGCAATTTTTTGCTGTACAGTCCTCCACTATTGAAACCCACTCATTGTTTCTCTTACTCATCTGGAGTCTTACAGCAATCATACTCTGGGATGCTGTAATGGCAGCATTCATCCCACCTAGCTTACTATTGAGAATATTACCAACTCATATATATATATAA
The DNA here is from genome assembly GCA_013396875.1 of Vireo altiloquus. Classification (NCBI taxonomy): domain Eukaryota; kingdom Metazoa; phylum Chordata; class Aves; order Passeriformes; family Vireonidae; genus Vireo; species Vireo altiloquus. The sequence goes on along the minus strand of VZRF01012014.1, from coordinate 696,814 downwards.
CAAGTATTTCCTGGCCTCCTTTGTCTCCTCATGCTTATAATAGCATTAGTTAATGAAGCCTGTGAACAAATTTAGCTGTCATAAGTAAAACATTAAAAAATCAAACAGTGCTGTCAAGAGCAAAACCCTGACCTGGTGTAAATCAGATTAATCTTACTTAAATAAGTAAGTCTCCTTTAAAATTGGTTCATTTCTGCTAAATGAAGTATATGTGTGAATTGTAGGATCCCAGTAATTTACCAGAAGAGTGAAAATAATCTTGAAAGAAATAGGAAGATTTACCCTTGAACCGGTGACTGGCTAGAGCATAGAGGTGTACTATAGATATGGCTGAATTGATTACATATATGAGTACAATACATTCTAATTTTAGCAAAATATTTTTCTCCTTCTAAGTATTGCAGCAGAGTTAATCAGCAAATGGGTAATTTCTAAGCTTGGCACTTAATTTAATGGTTATAAACTAGGAACTATGGCTAAATCATATATGTTCCAATCTGTCTGTCTAGTGTAAGGAGTGATTGCATTTTTGTTTTATGCTGTGATTTTTTTCTCCTTCAGAGTATGTCCCATCAACATTCTTGGATTGGTATATTTTCACTGGAAATCTATAGTCAGGATATTTGGGTTAGATACACTTACAAATTAAAAATTATTATTACAGGTTCATATGGAGCTTTCTGACCTGGTAATTTTAATTTTTTTTTCTGCACTGCATTTTCTACACCTCATACTATAACCACATCAGGTTGAAAGGTATGCAAGTAAAAGCTGCTATGGTCAAGAGGTATAAAAATTCCTTAATCCCCCTAGGATTTGAGATATCTGTTGGCAGAAGAAGCTGTACATTTCTGTTTGGATCAGATTCTAAGAAAATATAATAAACATACACAGCCAAAAATCCCTAAGAGAAACATATTTTAAATTCTGAAAACGCAAAATAAGATTCAGTCTTGTTTGTTAAACACCTATTAAAATACATCTTCTGACACGTCCACTTTTCCCTGAAACTTCCATGCCTCAAGGGACTTGGCTTGGTTTCTGTCTCCTTGCAGTGCCTTCATCATTTGATGAGTGCAGCCCAAGACAGAGCATGGTCACACAGTGTTGTACTGCAGTACCAGAGCCATTTTATACGTTTGGGGCCATAAATGTGAAAGCTGTTTGAGTATGCAAATATGTGTGTTTAGACACAGTTAAAAGTGGGCAATATTGGTCCCTGTGGGCCCTCAAGAGAATACACTCAAAGAGAATTAATACACACAACTACTATGAACTCTAATTCAAGCAAAATACCATGTGTTTGGGGTGACAATAGATCTTATGTTTCCTTCTAGACTTCAGTGTACTCTGAGAAGATTGTTTTTACTGTTTTAAAATGTTGCTTTCTCTGAAGATTAGGGGTTGGCATGTTGTAGGAAAGGTACAAACTGCATCCCAATCTCTCTGCATAATATTCAGGTGGTTGCCTAAGCCTTTAATATCACTTGTTCAGATTTTCAGCTGAGGCAAGGGAATGAAGATGCTGAAAAATGAAGGAGAAAAGAGATTTAAAGAGTAGCAGTGCAACATGTAAAGTTGTGGGTGTTAAGATTAGATAAATATAAGAATGTGAACAGACAGGATCGATCCTTGTTTCTGAATGCTTCTTTTGGATAAGTGGATACATTACTGTACACGGTTTGATTTATGCAAAAAGTGTAAAGATTGCTAAAGTTTACTGAGTCTCCAGTTCAGTGAAGACTGTTGGCTAAAGTCCTAAAGTCCTGAAAGATATGTGAAGAAAAGCAGAGTAAAGAAAGAGATGAGAACACTAGAACAGAGAGGAAAGGAAAAGATCTGTAAGCTTCTGAAATCAGAGGGAACACTCGGGATTGAAAGAAAAGAGAACTCAAAATGCATCAGAACAGGAAGAAGAAGGAAGATGCAGAGTATAGAAAAGGAACAGAAAAATATAGAGTTAATGAGGAAAAAATAACCTAGCAAAACCAAGAGGGCTAGGAGAAGGTGACACAGTACATATAGAGAGGTTAATACTCTCATGGCCAAGGGGACACAAAGAGGTAAAGTATGGTGATGATATTTATCAGGAAAACTTAGGACTTTTTCTAATTTGAGGTTAAAGATGAAGTATATATTATGTTTTTCTTTAAAAGCTAGAAATCTCAAACATTTTACCTATTGAGTGCACCCAGAAGAAACATTCATTCTGCATAATATTGTGACAGAATGTAGGATTGTGGACAATATACTCTTGTATAGTAAAGAGTGGGAAGATGGTAAATTGATGGTACTGGAAATGGAAGCAAGAGCTTTATGTTGGACAGGACAGGTAACTTATGGCCACCTGGTTGCTGTCTAAAGCCTGTGAAATTGGCTGGTGGATTTGGACTTGTTTCTAGTAGGACTCTGTTTATATCCCAAGAGCCACTATCACAGGTTGTGCTAGTGAATAACCAGTGAGCAGGAGAAATGCCAATATTGAAGAAATATTAACACTGGGAAGGTGCTGGTAAATGGAGCTATTCTACATCAGAGGAAGAATAAATTGCATCTGATAACCTAAGTGAATGTAGTAGCTTTATTTATTCACTTGGGACTACATATGTGCATCTGTACAGGAGGTCACATACACACAAAAACTCAAAGCAAAACTTCTTCTGTCATTAATAAGAAAGAAATTCAAAACTGCCGTGTGTGATTGAAAATATCTTACAAATTAATTGTGAAACAATTGTTATTTTCAAGGATTTAAGACTTATATTAATTTTTAATAATAATTACACCATTGTGAAAAACATCGTGCATTCTGTGGTTGCATAATTACATTTCACATTTGATAGTACTTACAGGAGGGATTGTAGTTAGAATAATGCTATAACTACAAGGAGTGCTGTTCCCCAGGAATTGAGGAATATCCCAAAGTGGAACGTGAGGAACTAGAAAAAGAAGTGTTAAGATTTTCACATTTCTGCAGGAAATCAGATTTGGGGCTCATGAAGATGAAAAAAATCTTGAATGGTGAAACAAATTTCTGCAGTGTCTCTGCTTCTTCAGAGGTATCTGTTGCAAATATTGACTTAAACTGTCTCTTTAGGTTTGTGGGACTTGATTGCATTTCAGGATAAAACTAATATTGGTACTTGTGTTGAATAAAATAAAAACCAGAGCTGTCTTCTTGTGATCACATATTTGCTACATTTAGACTTTATGGTCAGGCTGCAGTCAGGCTAAAATTCATTCCTCAGACTTGCTGTTCAGTTTATGGGGAACCTAAGCTACCCTGAAAAGCTGCAATTAGCCTTTTTTGGAAGCAGAATAACAGTCTGGATATATTATTTTCTTGTTCTGATACGGCAGTTCTGGTTTTGTATTCAATAGGATTTAATTTGTTCCAACGTCATTCTTGCCTAGAGTTTGCTTTTTCCATTAAAGCTTGTGTGTAAATCTTTTGTGGTTGGAAAATAGCAAGTAACTTATGAAGAGTTTTCCATGAGAAAAGATGTATGCTATGTTTATCTTGTCTTCGCCAGTGCATTAGTGAACAGCTTTTTGTCCTTTCCAGAAACCTTTCAGTAAGTGGAGTGTCAATGATTTCAGTGCTGGCAATGTCTTTTTAATGTCACGCAACATCTTAGGCCCAACATAGAGTAGTTGTCCCTTGCACAGGGTGAGCTTGCGACATTGTAATTTGTGAGGACAAGTTGAAAAATTATCAGATAATGTCTCCAAGGCTGTGATCTAACTGCTCTTCTCTAACCCTCCTCTCTGAAAAGATTGCCCTGCCAAAGCCCTCCCCTTGACATCACCTATATAGCCTTCAAGTGAATTTATTTCCATTTATGTACAATTTCTGACAACTTATAAAATGGAAATTCCTCTGTAAAATTATTTATATTAGGATTTCAGTTTGGATCAAAAGCATGCTTTTGAATTAAATCTCCTAATTTTTCCTGCTTCCAGTGTTTTGGTTCATGTTGTGGAGTGGTTTCAGTATGCATGAACTAGATTGTCTCAAATGAAGCTAAACTAAAGGAAACACACAGGAATACATTTAATGCATTCCAGCTGCAAGTTACCAGACCAAAACTTATTGAAGTAAAACCCTTTTATACATGTATAGTGTGGAAACTGGCCCCACAGCATCAAATGCTTCTCTGTGTAGATATGTTTTTATTAGTCCTCATTACTTGCTAATTTAGATGTAAGCAGTTCAAAGGGAACAATTTTAAATATGAAAAAAAGACTAAAAATTGATCCATGTGAAGCTGTTTCACATCCTCAACTGAATGAGAAACAGAAAAGACAATATTTGGCAAATATATCTACACTTCTGAGGCAGATGGCTGCTGTGCAGGTTGAGTTCTTGAAGACACTTGATCTTCTTTTACATCTGCTGTTGTGTGTGTTGAGTTCAAAGTTCTCCATTGAAAAAGCATTTCCTACAGGGGAAGGCAGGATCAGATTCTAAATGTGAAGGATTCATGAAAACATAAATATAATCTTATTTTTTTGTTATCATCTTGTCCCTTTTATTCCATTTTAACATACTATGTAGACTAGGTCCATAATCTTCTGAAATTGCTCCTTACTTGGTCCTAGTATAATACTCGAGAGTATTAAAAAATTAACAAACCAGGAACAAGAGAGAACCATCATAGCTGTGGATAGTTCTGTGTTCAGTGGTGATCGCTGGTTGTGAGTTGTTGAAATTCTCTTTGGATGGACTTGTCAGCAACGGTTAGTCACTCCAGCATCCATTAGTTACAGTTTAATTGCTTTTCACCAGTTGCTGGTTTTCAATTTCTTTTTCATTTTCTTCTATGGGGGAGGCAGATTGCATAATGACATCTGCACCGCACATGCTGTTTGTCATAGGTATTTTTTTCTACCTCATAGGTATTTGTTTCAACCTAGAAAAGTTGCACTTTTCTCCTTGTTCAGTTTTACATGCCTAACACTTAAATACAAAACCTATATTGATTTATAGAGGTTTTTAGACTTAGATGCCAGGAACTGTAACTTTTTAGAAGTAGGTTCATGACTAGTGGTAAGAACTAAGTTTCAGATTACTTTGCCTTTTGAAAATTCACTTTCAATAAAACACCGTTGGTTTAAGGAATTAAGTGTCTCTAATAAAGGCTTGGGATTTGAGTTTATAAGAGCTGGACATCAATAGATGGATTGTTATAAAAGCAATTGCAAGTTCTTGGCCTATTTCAAACCAAATAATTATATTCTTACTGTATTATTTAGTATAAATTGTACAGTATTCTTGAAAAATCAGTATATAGGCAATGAAAAATGTGAGAAGATATGAGAGTTTTCTCTCTGAGACAGGTTTGTTTCAGTTGTATAATATGCATCCATGTAGACAGCATTTAAATAACACAAAGCTGGAATCAAATATCAGTTACTTAACAGAGGACTTAAGATGAGTCAAAAAGCCCAGAATTAAATTTTCAACTCCCAAATCTGTATGGAAAATCTAGGATAACGAATTTACCCATTCTAGAAATTATTCTCTGTGAATTACCAGAAAAATCTTGACTTCATTGTGTAAAAAATAATGATTATGAGTACTATGCAATGCTCTCCAGTCTAATTTATTCATGTTTATTCCTTATTTTTTAAATTAGCTGTCAGCCACCTAGATTAAAAAATGACCATGTTCAAGACAAAGAAAAATCCATTTTAAAGGTGCAGCATTACCTTGCATCTATTTAATGTAGATTAGAACTTTTAAGGGTGGAGATCTACTCTCGACCTTATTCTTCTCTGCAGTGTCAGAATCACTTCTCTCAGGGGTTTAGATAAAAATATTCTCATCTTCAGTGGAAGATAACATTCAAAATATTCCTTACACAAAAAATTTACAACTAGCAGTTTTTTGAGCTCTTGCTATCCTCCAATAAATCCATGACATGACTGTGTACTGCTGTGCCTTGTCTCTGTGCTCAGCCATAACAAAAATGTGTCCATATTATCAACCCTGTGTTCTGCACAAACCGAAAACACAGCCTCGTACCAGCCACTGCAAAGAAAACCAACTCTACCCTGGAGAAAATAAGCACAGAGAAAATAAAACATCAAAATCAAGTTACAGATTGGTGTCACTTCAAAGAATGTTTCCTAAAAGCTGTTTGTATGCCTGAAATATTGTGGTAAATGTAAATTGTTCAGAAGTTCTGTGAAAGAAAACATAAATTGTATTGGAGTGCATTACACCAAATGGTAAATAATATTAAACAATATTATATATATATTATAATAGTAAGAAATGACTTACCATTACTCTACTTCTGATTGTACCAAAAATAAAAAAAATTATATCTAGGTTTTCAAATCAATATTTGCAATTAAGTCTTCAAGAAATGTTTCACTGTTCTTTTGCATCTATAAAGAAATATTAGGAGATGACCTATTATTAGTAGCAGGTTTCTAGTCCCTTTCCTTTTGGTATTGTTTTTTTGTGGTTTTAAACATTGTGATGGAAAAACCTTTCCAAGTTCTTTCAAAAGTTCCAGTGGTTATTTGTTATAGTGTGGCAGAGCTGAGTTTGGGGAATTTATTCCCCAAATAATGTGGATAGCCCCATTTTTGCTGAGTGCTTCCTGAAAGAAGGCTAAGAGTTCCGTAGAAAACTTTTCCCCTGTGGACTTCACACTATGTAAGCAACTGTCAGAGCACTGAATTCAGATTTTCCCCCCATCTCAAGGATAAAGTGTTGCACAGTCATTTAGCAAAGTATTAATAATCCATAGGCAGTTACTGGTCACTGTGTGGAGTGTTCTAAAGTACTCTGAAACATTTTTCAACATTTGCTGCTGTGAGAAAAGGTAAAAATACATATTTGTGTGTTGTTTTCGGTTTTAGCTAGATCTAGAATTTATTATTTGGCCTGGGATATTTAAGGAAAAACAAACATGAATTTTTACGAGTGACTGCTGAACGAATCTGAGGTTGTCATTACTCTTCAATAAAAAAAGCTAAATTAATTTATAGTTGTTCTTTTATCCAAAAGAAACACGTGACTGGTAATTAATTCAGACATCCAGTGATTATTCTTCCAATATGGCCATGCTGTTTTGAAACCTGGGTGATAGAACATCTGATCCTATTCAATTAAAAACAAGAAATAATATTTGCCTATTTAAACATTTTTTTTTTTCCTTCTTCTAGAGGAAAAAAGGGTTCTATAATGTGTTGACAATTTTCTTTGGGTACGCTGTAGCTAGACAATTTGGTTGTTTGGTTTTTTTTTTAAATTTTAATCAGCTTTCTGATATAACACATTTGTTATGATGGAGATTTGGTTTGGTTTAAGACATAATCCCGCAGAAACAGACTAATTGTTGACTTCACTGTTTCAGCTGTACATATACAAGTTACTGAATACTCATTAAAATGTTTTTGATGTTATTTAAATATTTTTTTTATAATGACTGATATGCAAAAATACCCAGCAACCAATTCTACTTCCAGAGGCACTGCAAGCAGATATCTTTAGAGGGAACATAAAACTGTGTTTAGAAGGAGCATATCTGTCACAGTTACTTATTTGTAAAATAGGACCGATTAGGCCTTGTCTTCTCCATTTAGGCTTTAGAATCCAAGTCAATCCCACCTATCTTTAAGGTCTAAAGCTTAGTCTAAACTGAGAGTTTAACCTTTTCCAGGTGAATCTTTCCCTCTAACATCCTCTGAGGATTTGTCTAGCTTTTGAGGGAATGTCAACCTCTGATACATGCATGCTGGTTATGTAAATTGTTAAGTCTAAGCAGGTGAGCAAAGTATCCAGGCCCCCAGTTTTATGGGTATGAATAAAATGACCACAAAATACTTTTGAGTTCTACAGGCTTCAGTGTCAACAAACAAGGCTGGCATGAAGGAAAGGAGAATGTGAAAGATGAATTGGAAACACCTTTTAAAACAGAAGGCTGGGACAAGAAACTCACTTGTTTTAGACCTAGCCACTAATGACTGAGACCAAAAGCTGGGTAACCCAGAAAGGCAAGACCTAAGCCATATAAAATGCTTAACAAAAAGCATTTGTGTTAAAGCAGTGGCAGCATGGCTCATTCAGACGTTGTGACATTGTACCACAGACCCCACAGCTTTGTTCTGGTGTTCCATTTTTTGTCATGATGATAGAACAATGTGCCTTCTGAGGAGTTGTGTTCACACAGGCTTGCTGTGACTTTGGAAGCAGCCTACACAGATTTGTATTGATGATACTGCAAAACTTTTCTCACATGGTGCTTCCTTTCCCCCAAATAATCTGGCATTCAGCAGAAGTTTATTATGGGATCACAAACGCCAAAGGTTGAATCCCATATGTTTTTCAGTTCTATATGAACTATCAGCCAATCAGCTTCCATTTGCCATTTTTACTACAGATAAAGCATGCCATGATTTACATGCAAAGGGCCTGTTTCACCTTGGTCTATTTAGAGACATAGCCACTTACACTGGTTTGATCCAGTAGGGTCCACAGCAGTGGAAGAAGATTCTCCGCACAAAGTTGTTTCTATTGTCTCCCTCCCTCTTGTATTTGGCAAAGGAGGGGACAGCTATAATACCTTCTCTAGGGATTCTCTGGACAAGCAATGATACAAGGTCATGCTACATCGAATTCTGTATCTGGACAGCTAAAATCTGCCATTGACATCTTGCTGGGAGGATGATCACATACTGATAGTCTTCAGCAGTGTTGTATCACTGTGTCCTTTTCTCACTTACTTTGTCTTTCCATTTGGAAGGTTTTACTGAGTGGTGCAGGCAGAATTTTAGTTACTCATCAATGGTGGGGCAACTGCGGTCATCCCAGCACATGAAAAAAGTAGTCAGCTTTCATATTTATAGTGAAAGTGCCTTTTTATTTTTTTTTGTGAATGACTCACTGAAAGTGGAGGCTGGCTGTAACAAAAATACATATGGTTCCCATGGCTCATTCAGGCAAAAGTGTGAATTAATTTTACTAAAAATGTTGTTTGGAACTGTACTGTATTTCTAAACAACAGTTCTGTGAAATCCATTTTGCTATCGTGTGTAGGCAAAGTAGACAAGAGCAACTTCTGCTGTGCTAGATAAGAGAATAACCTTTCCCCTAAATTAGTTTCAGAAAGCTGGCATGAGCTTTATTGTCTAACATTCCTCTCACATTTAAGCTTTAAACTGTTGAAATTCTTTATGTCTCTTTGGTAACTGAATAGCCAGAGCAGATTGAGTGAGTGATTGCATGGCACATACAGGACACCCAAGGGACCAGGCCCAGCCAGTAAGACTGTAGGGCAAGTCCTGCCTGACCAACCTGATCTCCTTTTGTGACCAGATGACCTGTCTAGGGGGTGAGGGGAGGCTGTTGATGTTGTTTACCTGGACGTCAGCAAAGCCTTTGACACCTTGCCCCACAGCATACTCCTGGAAAAGCTGGCAGCCCATGGCTTGGACAGGTGCACTGTTTGCTGGGTTCAGAACTGGCTGAACGGAGCCCAGAGAGTGCTGGTAAATGGTGCCACATCCAGCTGGCAGCCAGTCACCAGTGGTGTCCTCCAGGGATCAGTGTTGGGGACAGTTCTGTTTAGTATCTTTATTGATGATGGATGATGGAATTGAGTCTGCCGTTAGCAAACTCATGATGACACCACATTGGGTCAGTGTTGATCTGCTGGAAGGCAGGAAGGCCCTTCAGAGGGTCCTAGACAGGCTGGATTGATGGGCCAAGGCCAATGGCATGAGATTCAACAAGACCCATGTGCTGGGTCCTGTACTCTGGCCATAATAACTCCTTGCAGCACTTCAGGCTGGGGGCAGAGTGGCTGGGAAGTGGCCCAGCAGAAAAGGACCTGCTGGTCAACAGTGACTGAACATGAGTCAGCATGGGTCCAGGTTGCCAAGAAGGCCCATGGCATCTTGGCATCTATCAGAAATAGTGTGGCCAGCAAGACCAGGACAGTTGTTCTTCCCCTGTACCTCGAGTCCTGTGTCCAGTTCAGGGCCCCCTAGTTCAGGAACATGGAGGTGCTGGAGCAGGCTCAGAGAAGGGCAACAAAGCTCATGAAGGGTCTGGAGTGCATGANTGTTTGGTCATAAATCTCAGAGGCTCAGAGGTCTTTTCCAGCCTAATTGATTCTGTGATTCTGTAAATACAGCATTCATAAAAACTGAGACAGTTTATTTTTCCAGAATGTAAATTCAGTAAGTTCAAAATTTATTTCTGTGACCGCAGCACTTAGCATATTGCTAAAATGGGCAATCTTTTTCATCATTTTTCAATTTTTTCATCCTGATTAAGGACAAGAAATGTGCATCGATTGTGTAATGCTGAATCTCCCTTTATGAACAATATTTGTTGCTTTCTGTCTATCCTTTGTATTTAAAATGGCTTTTTTTTTTAAACGGAAAGTAGAAAATGGTATTGATAATGTTCTACATTGTACTGTCCCTTTCATATGGTAATCAAAAGATATTTTACAAATGTAGATGTGTTGCACCCTTTAGCTGTAGGAAGGTGTCATTTTACAGAAGAGGAGAATGAAATAAGATGCTTCCACCACTGGACCCCCCCCATTTTTCACTCTAAAGAGAGATAAATCTTCTTACCTATTGTTTATTTCTGTCATCCCTTTCATGGGAGAATAAGGTTGCTAAGTGCTGAAAACAGTTCAGTTTGCCTAAGAATACTTAGAAATGCATGCTGCAAGGGTACACAATGGTAGGTGCACATACATTCCACAAATCATTCAGCACTCCCCATTTCTTAGACTATAATAACAGCACATTTTATTTGAGTAGCAAAAAGTGATACTGAAGGAAAAGCTGAAAATGTTAATTTGGTTTCTGATAAATTACTTACATGTGTGTATGCATGTATTGGAACATAGCTAATGGCATTTAATGGCCAATATTCCTCCTTGGACACTAAGGATAAAAATCAGGTGACACTTAGTCTCACGATGGCATCTCACTAAAACATTTTCAGAAAAATATTTTGGAGTGGAGGAATTGATTGCATAATTACATATTGAGAAATGCTGTTGAGAATTTCCTAAATTTCCACAGACATGGATAAAATTGAAAAAATGAGATAAATAAGAAGAGTTGCTTATCTGAGTCATTAGCAGTAATGAAGTAACTGAGAGCAAATGAGCTCATGCTTTAGACAGTCAATTTTTCTGGCAGTCATTGTCCTCACTTAAACCCTTGGGTGCTGCTAACCTTTCTGGATGTGTACATATTTGAAGTGTGAATGTTTTAGAGTGACCTTTAAGCAAGATAGAACAGGAGCATTGTAAAAAATGTGGATTTTTCATCTGTGTAGTAGCATGCACAAAATACTTGTCTGGGAAGGATGCTGGGACAATTTAATAAATTCTGCCAACCTGATACTCTGTGATACAGTTATAGGAACAAGGAGATGAGCATGGAATTTCATGATATCTATTAACCATTGGGACCATAGTCCTCAGTGGAACTTTTTTCCAGCTTCAGTGACCCTGAGCTGGTACTGACTTAGGAGTAGATAAGAGGAAATACCTTTTGTTTTACTGCAGACTCAGACTAATTTGAAATCTTGCCTGCTGATCACATCTCTAAATGGAAGAAGAAAAGAGGAAAAGTATCTGGCATATTATTTTATGAACCCTGCCACATTTCCTGTCCTAACCACAGTCGGTGACCAGCTATTATTATGTGGATCAGACAAACCTGTTTTGCAAGGCAAAGTGTCTGACCAAAGCACATTTCAAAATAATGACTTCCTTGAAGCAGTAGAAGCAGCAACCTGTTCAGCATGAAACCGTGACTCAGAAGCACCAGAATGGAGTCTGATACACTCTGGGAACAGAGCTCCTTCTTGAAGACCTTTCTCTCCCTGCTGTGTATGGGATGGGAGGGAAAAGGGAGAAAGGAGTGACATAAAAGAGATGTGGACTATGTGTATTTAAATAGGAAAAATGTGCAAGGCAACACTTGTCTAGTCAGTCCTTGTTGAAAACTTGTATTTTCTTCTCAGCCATGGAAGAGATGTCATTTTTAATTTCACATATCTCAAGGCCACTCATCAGCTTCACAGTCAATTTAAGGTAAGATATAGAAGATATCAGAGAGTTGAAATGTAGATAAATTTTGCAGTTAACAAGACTGACATTAAAAGTCCTGCTACTATTTAAGAACAACAGCAAAAAAAGCCTCTGGTTCGAAATGATGAGTGTCACAGCATCAGTTTAACTTCGTGTAGAAGTTGAATCAGTTAATTCTTTTGTACCAGGGCTGGTGAGTATATAAGTGAAAAAACAACTTTTCCTTGAATAATTGTGCATGTTTTCCTTTCAATTTTGAGAGTTGGAAGTTGATATGCTACAGCAAGTCTGTGGTATGCCAATATGAAATTCACCATAAACATGTAGTCTGATGGTAGTTTGCAGATCACCAGAACCTAATGTAAAATGACAGTGAAGAGCAATTTCTTACTTCTTAGCTCCTGTGAACAAATACATTTTCAGTAACTTATGGAAGCCTTACAGGGACTGAAGCATTTTAATTTTCTGTCTAGAAGGCCTGCAGTTTTTTAAATGTTACCAAAAAGTTCATTCATTCCTTGGTTCTTTTGTTGCTCCTTTGCAGAAATTGCAATTAAATTGCAATTAAAATGTTATTTAAAAATATTGAAAAGGGAGCTGCCACACTTTCTAACTACCCCTGCAAACAATTTAAAGTTAATGGGTTCTGTGTGATCTTTCTTAGATTTCTAGCTAATTAAATGTGAAGCACAGTGTTGTGAATACAGCCAGTGTAAATGGCATGCCATAATGTACAGCTTTGGAAATGCTCTGACAGTGCATTTAGTTTGGTTCATTGACAAAAAATAAAAAGATTTTTTTGAATGTATACTCAAACTGCAATTTTTTCAAAGGAATGGGGGCAGAAGAGAGCATAATTTTAAAAGGCTCTGAAACACTGCTTCACAAAAAATAGGTCACATGTCTGCTCCTTGAATTCTGTCTCACTCCGTAAGTCAAAAGTACTTTGGATTCAATGTTTGTTTGTCTGTTTATGGTGAATCTGTCAAGCTGTAGGGAGACTGCTGGAAAAAAGGCCACCAAAGAATGTGAAGACAATTTACCATTCATAAAATTGTTTGATATAAGATAGTGTTTTAGGAGCCTGTAAACTTTTCTGAAATGCACCTTGAACTTTTATTTCTTACCTACAGAGCATTATAGGAGTACAAGATGCTGTTCATTTAGCTGAGGGCACAGTCAGACTGACAAGCTGTTGTTCTGCAAATCATGCTGATGAAGAAATATTCCATTATTTCTCAGTAACAATTGAAATGCCTCCCTTTGATTTGTTTGTTTTTCCTCACCATAGGTCATACTCTTCATTTGTCATAAAGATCTTAAATGCTTTTAAATGTAGTGCATTTGCTAAGCTCATCTAAGGAAAGCAATTAATGCCGATGTTATGCAATTAATGAAAAGAGTCAAAAATATTTGAATTTGTGCTGTTTGCACTGTCACTCAAACAAAGCAGGTATGACTCAGGTATTAGGTTTAGCATTAAGACTGAAGATGGTAGGAGCAATAACTTTATTACAATCAATATTTTATACATCTTCTATTGCCATCTAACAGTTAGCTTGCAAACACTAAGACCCATGAGGACTACTTAAATTTTACCAAAGAAAGGGGAATTCTTTCAAGGTTATATTCTGATATAACCAAAAGGAGACACATGCAAAACCAGAGATATATGCAGTGAGGGGTTCCCGGTTATTGTGTGGGGTTTAGGACAATTCTTCTATTGGTCTGCAAAATAATGAATCTAGGAAGGAAATTGTATATGCATATTCTTGGGTGCCAGCTTCAAATGAGATACACTCATTATTATTCCACAGTGCAAGTATTTCTACTTTTTGAAGTAAATTCTGAACATCTGAACATGAACTTCTGAATAGCTTTTATGTAGTTCTACTAGAAGTGAATAATTGAAGATGCAAATTACTTAAACTGATGAACAGCATTTTTTTTTTTAAATTTTTGTCCTGAAGTGTCTTGTGCAATTTGTTCTGTCTCACTATATATGCATGGTTGAAGTCTTTCATTGCCACTTTGATTTGTTTTTTTTTCCTTTTTTACAGCTGTTTTGTGGGCATACAGATGCAACTGTCTTCTTTCATTGACAGCCATTAGATCATGTGCAGTGTGGTCCCATCAGCTTTATTGCCTCTTTGGTCCAAATTAAAGGATAAAAGGATAGAAGAAGTCAATAGCAATTTCTGCACCCTGCCTCCCTTGATTAATTATGTGATAAGCTGTAGTAAGAAATCTGAAGACCATTCTTACTTGAAGCCTCTTAGGTTAAAAAAAAGGTTATATCATCTGATGCTTAGAGGACTGAAGTGTTGCCCAGTTTAGCTCTTTAGATAAACCATCGCTAATTTTGCCAGACTGATGTATATGTTTTCACAACTTCTGTCATTTCTGCACAGCAAAATCAAAATTCTCATAATGTGCAAGGCAAAATGTCATATTACAAGATTGTATCTGGGTCTATTTCAATTCACAAAGTGAATCTTTTGTTCTTTTTCGTTAGAAGCCTAAGGAGAATATTACAGTATTCAAGACCAAACAGCAGGATAACCCCAAGCAAATACTGACATCTCTCCTCTTGAGTAATGAGCAAAAGTAATCTTTTCAGCCTTGTTCAACAGTTGTCATGATTTGTATTATCTAAAACATTAAAACGATTCTTGTGATGCAGTTCTGATACAGATACAGAATTTCTTGGATCATAGGACGTATTTTGATTCTGGATATTCAGTAGTAAAGTTATTATGATACTAATTTTTTTCTAAGATCATTTTTCTGTACTGCTTCAATTTTTTTAGTTTAAAAAGTGAAACAGAAAATCTCTTGCTAAAGAACTGCATCTGAACTATTAAGATACATACTGGAAACTGCCTCCTTGAGTCTGTGGATTCCTGAAGTTTGTTTCACTATGACATGGTTCTTTTAGGTCTCAGTCTCTAGTGTTGTTCTGACATGTTATCTTCTTGTAATTTTATATAAAACCAAGCTCATACACCCATCATTCCACTGTGCTTGAGTTTGAAATCTGCAATATGTTGTGCTTGACATGATCTTAGGGAAGCAATTTTTTCTGGAGTGTACCTGTACGTATTTGTTTCTTTTAGGTTCCTACATTCTTGTTTCTTTTATTTAAAGTTCTTTGATATGTTGTAAAATAGGTACTATAAAATGCAATGGAATTGCAGCTAATGGAAGCTGGAATCTTTTGAAAAGATCAGTCAGGCTGATTTCCCTCAGTGGTAGACCACTCTAGCTACTGCTTCGGTCCTCTTAAGGTATTTAGACAACTCCTTCCATTTTGGTTGTTACCTGTATCTACCTTGTAAATTTTCTCCACATTAAAGGGTAACACTGCTCAGTTCAATCTGAATTGTGATAGGGATTAATGAGATTTCACAATATTTGAGTATAAATTAAATGCACAGAATAATGCATATTTAATGCCCTCAATGAGAAATATAAAGCTGTTGTTACTGATGTCAGAAATACAAAATTTTAAGTCTATGAAATTTAACAATAATTAAAGCATCTCATTTCAGCTGTCTTTTCTCAGTTTTAGAGCACAGGAATATATCCACTAGCTTTCAGTGATGTGTTCTTCTAAGCACTGTTTCCTGTATTTTATGTAAATCCTTAAAAGAAAACCCCTCTGACAGTTCTGAATTAAGATTTCTGAGGGTAACCGTACCTTCTTCAAATTTTATTCTGAATCATGTAGCTTAAAATGAGAAAATAAGTTATTCTCTTGTGTAAAGTCTGGATTGACAGTTCTTAAATTGACAACACTGAAACTCTTGCAATATTGAAAATACTGTCTATGCCCTGCTGTCTCATGGTTTGTAGGATACCAGCAATATTTTTTTATAGTAGGTTCCCTTTTCATGGACTTCATTGAAAACTTGAAACTGTGGCCTAGTGGAGGTTGGAAAATGAAAAAAGAAAGCACAAGCTTTTTCTGTATTTAAGAATTCCCAAAAATACAAAACATGATCTGTGGTAGAAGAGGCTTGGTTTGTTCCTTCCTCCTGGATGGGATGGAGCTGGATATCACCACTGCTTCTGATCACTGAAGTCAGTCTTTTACTTGCCTTTGTGCAATGTCACATTAAAAAAGCCCTGCCATTGGGCATTGCAGAGGGTATTTCAGCTACTATGATGTTGTGCTTTGATGGTTAAAATGTGAGATACTCTTATCTTTATTGCTTCAATGGGATTGTTCCAGATGAAAGTCATGTAAATATCATGGTCTGTCTCATGTGAGACCTCAAAGCAGGGGTTTTGCATGAGCAGAGACATCACAGTTTGAGCATTAAAATGCCCTGATCTTAATGATTATTTAGAGCAGCTGGATGAATACACACACACAAAAAAAACCCAAACAAAAAAAACAAACGGGGGAAAAGCAAGGGAAATTATTTGGTTTATAAGTTTAGAAAAACTACAGGTTTATTTTATTAGCTAGTTTGCTAGCAAATGTGTGTTAATAGAGTAGTGGTCAACTGTCTTCTGGTAAACCACATATCAGATGCTATGTTTTGTATCAGCATTGTTAATATGTGATCTTTTAAAAGGGAGTAAGTGACATATTTATATGGTCATATTTGTATTTACAAACACTTGTACTGCCAATCTGGTAGGAGCACAGTGAGAGATTTAATGCTCTTTCTGTAGCAAACAACTGAATTTAAGCCAGTGAAAATTTACTGTGAAGCTCATGGACAAGTTATGAAATAAGAACCATTGACCTGCTTTATTCCATGAATAGTTATAAGTAAGAGTATGTTAGAGAAAATGATCATTGTGTGGGGAATGCTTTTAAAATAGACATCAAGTTGTTTGTAATTCGTTGAGAGATGGTTGACAGTCCATAAGAAACAGTATGTTTAATATAGTAATGATATTAATTATGTGTTGTGAATGAAGAGGGAAGGGAATATCTTAACTACAGATTTCATGCTTACATTCAAGACAATTTACTGTTTGGAGCATGAGACCATTAGAGTATATCTGATTCATTATAGTCCATTCCTGTCCTTTAACAAATATCCTGTGTGTACATTCTGTAGGGAAATAGTCTCTATTACAGTTAACCCTTTAAATTATTAGATTCCTATATTTGCTCTCTGGTTTGGACACAATAGCAATCCACATATTCCTGTGGATGTTCATGCTGGGCTGAATTTTTATTTGTACTCAAGCAGTTGATTGCAAGTAACGAATGCCAAAAGCATTTTGTATGATTTCACGTTTCTGCCAACAGAGGCTGGCCTTGTTTAGTTCTCTGGAAATGGCTGCAGGGTATAATTGAATGTTTGCAGACAGTTGAGTCAGAGTGCTAGAAAACAGTCTAAGGAAAGTACAGAACACTGGAAAGTGAAGCCTTTCCTACAGGATTACACTAGCAATTATATTCGCCTTTATTCCAGCATATCATTGTCAATCTAGATTTTTCACCTATTTACTTATTTTTACAGGGTGTGGAAACTTTCCATCTTTTTTAAGCTGAGGGGCTTGTTAACTAATGAAAGGAAACCTATCACCAAGCACACTGATCAGCCGTTCTTTTCTTGAAGAAAATATATTACTGAACTATGTGTAATCTTTTCCTGTTTTTTAATGATCACTGAACTCTCACTGCAGCAGATGGGTTTGCAGGACACAAGAAAGTATCTGAATTATTTTTCTTTATGTAGAACTGAAGTTGGACTCAGAGTAGTCCAGCAAAATCATATTTGTCCAAATCTTGTTACAAATTTTTTTCCTTTATTTCATCTCAAAATTGCCTTTTTCTTTTTCTTTTTCTTTTTCTTTTTCTTTTTCTTTTTCTCTTTTT
>VZRF01012014.1:604779-678852 GCA_013396875.1 Vireo altiloquus | reverse complement strand
TTTTTTTTTTTTTTTTTTTTTTTTTTTTTTTTTTTTTTTTTTTTTTCCTCTTTTTTTTTTTTTTTTTTTTTTTTTTTTTTCCCTTTCCTGCCTATTTCCTCATTCTATTTCTTCAGACGTCCTCTACCTTTAATTTCTTTAATTCTCCCCAGGTTAAGATTGTCCACCCTCCCTATCGAAAAAGTAAGATGATAGTAATTAACATGTTGTGATGATACTGATTTTTTTTTTACAGTGTTGATTCTCCTTGATCTGTAACTTGTTCCCCTTGTTTTCATGCCTGGTTTATTTTTATGTCATCATTAGTCCTTTGTATCTTCTTATTGTCTTTTGCTGCACAGGGTTATATACACTACAATGATTCTCCAGTTGTATTGCTCAAGAACAGCATTAAAGATTAAGTAACATACACCATCAGGAGTAAGATGTTAGGGAAAAATTACTCTTAATTCTCAATTAGTCACCTGCCAAACAGTAAATTGGAGGCATTTAATTCAATGAGGACAGTATATTGCAACACTTTCTACATATTTAATAGATAATTCCCTGGTTTTTTAGTATATTTCAGAACTGTCTATTTGCTTACTAATGAAAGTTAGTTTCTTTTTGCTGAAATAAGTATGCTCATCTTCTTTATTAAAATAATGGGTTTTTCCTGTTTTTTTCTGAATTTTCAGAATCATTCTAGAAATAGGACTTGATTTCTCTACTCTTGAGTAAAATTGAGGCTCAGATACATCTCATTTGAATGCATTGCAGGAATTGAGAATTAGCTGTATCCCTATACAAATTCATATATCAGAGTGCAGTGTTACTGGAATTACCTGGTTTTAACACAGAAGACTTGATATGGTGCTTGAGAGCTTTTCCAGTCATATGACAAGTAAAACATTTTACAGATTCTGTTACTTCCGATAAAATTAGTGAGAGATACAGTTGCTGTTTCTGAAAAATCAGCCCACTCTTCATGGGCATTTGTCATTTTACTCTTTAAAGAGAAAGTTGTTGGATTTACACACTTGGGGTTATTAAAATTGGATTGATGCCTCAATGTCCACTGGTTCCATGGAAATTCCAGCCTGAGAAAGCAATCTTCGACCAGCAGAAGACAGAATGGAGTCAGATTTAGTCCACCCTACATCTGTATTGTCTTAAACATATTACAGGAGGTAACCATATGGTTTATATGTCTCACTGGACTAGCAGTGATGCCATAGAATAACAGTTAAGAGAATGCTTCTAACTAAACAAACTGGTGCAGAACCCTACTATTCTTTTGGTTTTTATTGCAAAAGATTGTCTTAGTTGCCAGCTTGAATTTTCTAAAATTTTATGGTAAAATCAGATTTTATGCTTTCACTATTTGTCCCGGTTTGAGACAAATTCAGAGGAGAATATCCCTGATGGAAAGCAGGTCGTCGTTACCCCTCCCCCCACCAGGATTTGGGAAAGAAAATTTCCCCAGAGGAAAGTGAAGAGAAAAAGAAAAAAAAACCCTATTTATTTAACAAAACACACAGGAAAAGAACAATAATGCCATATGATAAAAAAATCTCTTGCTGTGGAGAGAGAGAAACCTGGGAAAAAGGTTGGAGTCCTTTGGGTGTGGTCTCTCTCCTTCCCGGAGCGCTTTTCGGGCCGGTGGGAAAGCCTCTCCCTTTCAGTGAGGTGCCGATGTTCTGATGTTCTGAACAGAAAAGGGAAAAGCAAGAAGAAACCCAAAGTCCCAGGAAAAAAACTCCGTCTCTCTCTTCTCCCAAAGCAAAAACAGAGCTGAGAGCTGGCTGGGAAAAGCCAAGAAGGTGCTTCCTCCCTGTCCCTCTCTGTCCCAGATGCTATCACTCCCCAGCAGCGGCAGAACAACAGAGAAGTGACCTTGAAGCACAGAACTGCTTGGCTTTTTTTCTCCTCTCCCCTCTCAGGCTCTGTTTAAAGACACAGAAAGACATAAAATTCATTTTCTGGGCATAAAGCAGATGATATAGGATAAACCATAAAGTCACTCCAAGATACCATTCAATGAAATGAAACTACTACAATTTTCTAGCTCATGCTTACAAATACAAATCATAATTAGAAATCAGAACTCCAGAAAGGTTCTTTCAACTTTAAGCCCCGTTGAGAGGTAGATATATTAATTCCAGCTCAGAGCCGTGATGATGTGGCTCTGTTGTTTTCGTTCTGGGGCTGGCTCATGTTCTGGCACATCTCTGCTTGGGTAGAGTGCACATATAGCTGTCTGCACCCATCCAGCAAGGCAATTCCCACGTTAGTCCTATTTAGCACATTCATGAGACCTCTGTGAGAGAACAAATAGAAGTCTATTTTTGTATTAGGAGAAAATACTTAAACTGATTCTAAAGTGTCAAGCCAAGCATAAAAGTGACTTTAAAAGTAAGAAAATTACTTGCAGAGAATAAGAAGTGCAGTGCTGAAACTTTTTTTATTACTTCACGTAAAGCAACACTATCCTTTTCTCAGGTATAACTTGCTATTTTGTGAGAGCAAGTAACAGGAAAGACAAGTATTTCTAAGCAAATGGTCACTGATATGTTTCACTGTTTTGGAAATATAGTCAGGAGTTCTTTTAACATTAATTTTAAATATATTTATAATACGGTACAGAGATGTCCCATTTTGAACCTATTTTCATGGGTAATTACTGAGAAAAGAGCTAGGCTTCATAAAAGATTTTGCTGTTGGTTAAAGTTACTGGTTGTTCATCACTACTCTTTTCCAAGAGTTTCAGAAGTATATGTTGCTGATGAATATTCTTTTTTTGACATAATATTTCCCTTTATTAAACTAAAAATACCAAGTGTAAAAAATTAACCTATAATTTCTAGAAACAGTGAGGATGCTTCATTTGTTACATAGTATTCCCAATGCCATATAATGTGTGTATTCACAGAAGTCTACAATTCTGTGAAATTCACAAAGAATAAGGCTCACTGAAATCAGTGAAATGATGTGTGACTTTCTATTTCCCATGATTCAACACACTAATTCCTTCATGAAGAGAAATTTAAAAATGAAATCAAGACTAAAAATAGATTGTTACCTGTTCTCTGTGTTCTGAGGTGGTCCCTGAACAGCAGTTGATATTAGATATTCTTTCACAACAGCCTCTTAAGGGAATGAAGCACTGGCAGCTTTCATTGAGGTTTTCTTCCCCCTATGACTGTTTTTGCTACACCCTTGACATGACCATTAAATTCTGCAGCATTTCACTTTGTTATGAAAACTCGTACAAGCAGAAAATTTACCATTAGAGACACATGCCCTTGCATTATTTTAGGAAAAAGCATAAATATTTCTAGGTCTACATGTAACATTTTTGTCTAGAGGCCATTTTTATACTCAAGTTATAATAAAGACTCAAAATAGATCAGAAAATATGATGTCAGCTTGCTTTTACTCTCTTTCTGCTGTAGGATCTGTTGACAATCAGGCATACCAACTCAACATTTCTTTTAAAGACTGATAGTGAATTTGGGCTTTCTTCAGACAGTGAACTGTGACCTATTGTCAGGTAGAATACGTGGACTACATTTTTTCCTATGTCTCCTTTCCTTTCCATTTTTGTTTTTCTTTCTTTTGCTCACCTTGGATGCACTAACAAAAGATGTTTTAGCATGACTTAGTGCCTCAAAATGGGAAGAAGGGCATTTTTATTTTTTAATTTGAATGTTTTACATTTCTGCCTTGTCCTCAAGACAACTTAAAACAAACAAAACATGACAATATGGCCTCATCTTCCGTCCCCAAAGATGCAAAATAAAAAGTAGGGAAGCTGTGAGTCATGCTTGAAATGGGATTTTTCCTCTGAAAATTCTTCGTAATAATCTGAAAAATTACTATTAATACAGTAATAATTAAATGTAAATTACTGATTCAATTATATATATGTAAAGTTGGAATGGATCAAGGGTTCATGTTTAGATTCTTGCTCCCCCAGGACAACAAAAACCATACATGTGTGTGTTTTACAGATTTTTGTGTAATGTGTTCTTAAAGCCCTTCAATACTTCAAGCCTTTCAATACATGTTACGAGTCCTCATAACAATTCATTTATGTTTTATGTCTTTCTAATGTGAAAGGTTTTATACAGAAAATGTAAGTTTAATCTAATATTACTTGCTGCAATTTAGGTCCTTGATTTTTCTTCTTTCCTTAATTATATCTAGAAAACAGTTTTTTAGCCTTCTTTTTATAGCAATCTTTCATATTTTTAAAATTGCTGTTGTGTCTTGTACTTTGGTTTTCTCTTCCCTAGGTCAAACTATCACAATCTTTTCAGTCTTTACTCACAATTTGTGACTCCTGCACTTTTAATACTTTTAATACTTTTAATACTTTTAGTACTTTTTATCCATTTTATCCTTTGGATTGGATTTTCCCTTATTGATTAAGACATCTGTAAGTCGTTCCCCATAGCCAGTTACAGAAGTTCAGCTAGTACTCTTCCAGAGTTAAAGAGAAGACACAAATTCCTTTCTGAGCCTTATACAGAGAGAGTCTCTTTTTCTTTTCATTATATGGTTTGCTTTTTTTCTAGTTGCCTGATTTGGTTTATATGTGTTCAGATTAATTGCTTGAGATCCATATTCTCTTCTGAGGACCTTACAAGTCTCAGTAGTGGTTTATTTGTCTTACATTTATGCAGTTGATCAGTTTATTCTGTGTGTGATATTTTGCTCTGCCCATGTTTCCTCAGAGCACTTATTTAATCAAGATTATTTTGAGTTCTCACCGTGGCCTTAGAAGAACTACCAGACTCTTCCAGCATTATTTTTGTCTTCTTTTTGTTTTTTGTCTTCACTGACGTGCTTTATCTTAGATGAGCTGTCATAGCCAAAAATTTTTTCCCTATTTCTTAAATTTCATGCCAGCTTGTGATCAGCACTTGTAAAAGTACTCTAAATCAGTCAATAAACACCACAAAATCTTTTTAAAGACTGCAGTAGCCCTCTCTCAAAACCTGGGTGTCTTACTCTTTCAAGCTGTCCAGAAGCATCTGTTTTGAATGCTTTGTCAGGTAGAAGGAATCCAATACTTCAGATCAAATCATACACTTGAAACAACATATTTGTATTGGCACCTCGATAGCAAAAAGAGAGAGCATTGACATTTCAGTGGTCTAGCACTGTAGGAATACTGGACTATGTGGGAGCTTTGAGAAACAGGCTGCAGGAATGAGAGATATATGTTTGTTTCATACAGTGGTAGGCTTCTCCCCGAACCCTGAAGAACAGTATAGTTCCTTCTAATGCAGCATTTTTGGTGAAATACTGTGATATTTGGTGAGTGAGAAAATGGTTAACAGCACAAGTGAAGACTTATACTTCCTTTTCTGCCCCCCCATCCCAGGTCCCTTAGTAGAAAGAGATGATTGAGGTGACCTTATCAATGAATACAAATATCTTAAGGGCAGGTGTCAGGAGGGTGGAACCAAACCCTTTCTGGTGGTGCCCAATAACAGGACAAGGGGCAATAGTCACAAAATAAAGCACAGAAAGTTCCATCTGAATATGAAGAAAATTTTCTTTGCATTGACGGCGATGGAGCAGTGGAACAGGCTGCTCAGAAAGGTTCTGGAGTCTCCTTCTCTGGAGAAATTCAGAGTCTGGACACAATCCTGTGCAACCTACTCTAGGTGAGCCTGCTTTAGCAGGGGCTTAGACCAGGTGATTTCCAGAGGTTCCTTTCAACACCAACCCTTCTGTGGTTCTGTAGTATAACAGTAACAGCTGACTAGTCAAAGTGTTTTATAAATCCTGAGTGAAGCCACAGACATTGCTGTGATCACCTGAACCTCAAATAAATAAAAAGAGTGGATGTAAACAGGCAGAGATCAAAAATCAAAGCTTAGGACCTAGACTGTGAACCAGCTGCTGATTAAATCAGTGCTCTCAAAATACTGTAAATGTAGGAGCATTAATACAAATATGAGTGCTAACTTTCACAAATAAGCTCATCTCTTTGTGGGTCTTTAGAGTGGTTTCAAGAAAGTTCAAGGACAGACCTGTAAATAAGAGATAATAATGAAAGCAGCTGATTGTCAAGGGACTCTTGCAATAAAAATACAATGTGTATTTTATTGCATGTTGTGATTTATGATTTTATCTTTAACTCCTTGCCCTTCACTCCAATTTTTACTTCAATCATCCTTTAATTTTCTTCTTTAATAGTATCACCCAGCAGTGTCACTGTGTGTTCTCCCACAGGAATCTGAGATGGGGTTAGCCATCAGGAAAAGACATGGAGTGGTGATTAATACTCTGAGTGTAGAGCTAGGCTATCCTCTCATTGTGGATATTTTGTGGATGTCTCTTCTGGAGCACATCTACTGCAATAACTATTTGATTCTATGTGTTTCTTGAATAAATATTAATCATGCTCTCTTGAATGTGTCCCTGATTTCTTTTAAGAGATACAAGAATAAGTGGAAGGAGGATCCCAAGGTCATTCTTTAACTGTTTGTGAAAATGGATGTACATCAGTTTTGGGAGACATAGATAAGGCTTGCTGCCAAGGAAAAAAATTATCTTTAATTTTCTCAGTACTACTTTTCCTTTTCCCTAAATCTGATGAAAGGTGTTTTTTAACCTGTTACATGATTTTGGTTGGATTTTCCTCGCCTGTAATTACTAAATGACTGTGGACATCTGGGTTTCTAATGCCTGCTTGCCAGAATATTCCAGAGTGCTACATTAATTCTGTCATCTTATATGTGAAACAGCAAATCTCAAGTCTTATCCTCCATTTCATTAACTTCTTGCTATGATCTGCATGATATTATATAGTAATGGAAATAGGTTCCAGGCTATTTTCTGAAAAAATGTCACCTGCACTGTGAGCTTTTTTCTTTAGTAGGGATGTGTTTGTAGAATATAGTGAAATTATTTATACAGAAAACATTAAGTAATCAGGGCTGGAAAAACTGTGTGCAGGTAAGCTCTAGCTTACATCTGCTCTCAGCCAGGACATTGATGCTCTTCATGGTGTATCCTCAAATCCTGCAGGAGTCCACTGAATGATATGCTGCTTTTTTTATAGTGAAACACAATGATAAGTAGCAGAACTATGATGAAATGGTAAGTGCAATCTGGATTTGTGTTCTTTGAAATAAAACTGTAACTTTTAGACACATTTCTATTCTGAGAAAAAATAGGATATATCTACCTTTCCTAAAACACTGGGACCCCTAGATAATATTAAGTTCTGTCATTTTCAACATAAGTAATTTGTCATAACATTCCCTCTTCTTAATTAGATGAGTATTGGGTGTTCTCTGGTGGAACTATAAGTTATAAAGAGACAGAGATTTTGTCACTGATAAGTTAAAAAGATTGTCTGCTTTTGGAACGCTTGCTGTTAAATGAACAAAAAAAAATAGCAATTACAACTCCCCCCTGTTATAGAGTGCATTCATAGTTTATGGTTTGTTTCTTGTTCTCTTTTTTGCCTTTACATATTGAAATTGTTCTCAGAATAGAATAAATTAATAGGACTTCTGTTTTTCCAGTTTTTCATTCCTAAAATCATAGCAATACGTAGTGATTTTTTTTTTCCATATTTTGACCTGTTATAATTCCTGGGCTAATATTGTAGCTTTTGGTACCTGACTTGGTTTTGAGTAGTCTGAGCAGTATCTCTGGGGTTTCGCTAGAGGACTTTGATAGAAGAGATAATACTTTCGAGGTCTTAGTGTGGATGCAGATGACTCTGCTCTGCAATCATGGCTTATGCAGGATAAAGGACCAACAGTGTTGATCATTTCTGTAAAAAGATCCTATTGTTTACCCATTTCCTGAAGGTATGTTGATCCCTCTGGGAATAAGTACTTTAAAATTTGCTGATCTAGAGTTATAAGCTTCTTAAGAAATTTAGAGGAGTGTACAAATCACCATCATCACTGGAACTAGTTCCTAATCGATACATATTCACTGTTCTTCATGGGAGAGGAAGAAAGGATTTGGGGGAAAAATGTTTCCTTCTCTGTTTAGAAAAAAAATCTTTAAAATTTATTGAAAGTTTGTGTAGAGTAGAATGAAGTGAGGAGGATCTGACCTTATTCCATGTGTGCTGTCTTAAAACAATCCATCATGACTATAGCATTTCATGTAACTTGACCTCTTAACTGCTTCTCTGCTTGACCCTATCCCTTCCTTTGTTTGAAACCCTCAGGATTTTAGTTTATTCTTTATCTTAGGACAATTCTTTGGGGTAGATGTTAATAGCTCTAAATTTCACCTGTCTTAAAGAAACAGGCATAATCTCAGTTCATTGCCTTTTGAATTTATTGGAGAGATATGGGCACTCCAAAGTGCAAATGATCCCACCTAATCTGAACACCTCCTAGAGCTGTCTGTGCTTGTAAGGGACCTGATAGCCCGGAGTAGCAGAGAGGATGTGCAGCTAGGCAAAGGTCACTGGGCATTATCACAAGGGTGGCAGTGATGATATTGTTATGATGCACCACCTCTTCTGTCCCCAGGAAGTGGTGCTTCATCTGCAGCCACAGGGTGAAACCATTTTCCTGAATCTAAAGAATAATTGTTCAGTGATTCCCCTGGATTCTTGCATAGATGATACTGAAATTTTCAACTCTCTTGGTGATACTGGTGTCACTAAGTTCTTTAATTTGACTTACCACTTACTGCAGATACTCAAGTAGACACATTTGTTTTTTCCATAGAAAAGGGAGCTGCCGAGACCCTGTGTGTTAGTGAGTGTTTCTCATCTCTGCTGGTTGTATAGGACAATCCATTGCAACTGCAGCTCTTGTTCTTTCTCCACCTTGAGGAGGGAGGTCAGTGTGTGCTTGTCAGTGCTGTGTAGACATTACCAAAGTGTGCTCTGCGTGATGGTAGCTCCTGAAGCAAAACAGAAGGTGCTCTATTTTTAGACTGGTGAGCTACTGCTCTTGGTCAATTGCTGTACTCCGTGAAGGATCCAGATGCAAGGTTCCCTAAAGGCAGCTGAATCTGGCTGTCAACACTAGCTCATATGTTCACATTGCTACATTTAGCATTACAGTGTGTTTCGGAGAAAAAAATGCTTAAAAATCATCAAGTGTGCAGTTTTTAAGTGTTTATTTAGCAGAAGCCTAAGATGTTATGTATTGCACACTAACATATAGTCAAGTGATGGTGATTGCTCACAGGCTGCCTCACTGGCAGCAAGCTTCATAAAATCTCACCTGTTAAAAATCAAGCTGTTATATTTAAAAGAAAGTGAAAGAAATCAGTGTTAAACTGTTTTTAGACTAATGTGTATATGATGTGTTTTATTAAAATAATTTTTGAAAAGGCTCAGTGTGATGGATGAATGGTCTTTATGTGGTGTCCAGAATTACTGGATGGAAAGTGACGCACTGACTCTGAGTTACCAACCTTCAGTACTGATTTAATAGTTATTTCTTCAAGTAATGTTCTTTATTGCTCATCCTATCCAAAATTAAAGTAACAGTGTCTGCCTTAAGGCCAAAGAAATTAGTAGAAAATGTCCTAAATCCTATCTGTTCCTGGGGAGTCACACTAAATTTGACATTTTTAGCAGGTGGGTGTTGAAGAATGAATTACCCATTCGTGTCAGACACCATAGAAGGCCAAAGAAATGAGTCATCTGCTGCGTTGGGGCTGATCTGCACATCACTACTGCAGCTGTACCTTCACGCCAGCTATCCTATTTCCAGCCTGTCTTGCCGTTTACCTAAGAACAGGTACATCTCATCATGTTCTGAACCCATCTTCTGTGATAATTTCTGAAAGGCAGACTGGGAATCTTCATCTCAGGTTCATTTCTATCCATATCTTTTGACTTACTAGTAGATTTCTATTTCCTGAGGCCATGCCTGATTGGAATATGACCTTTAGTAAACCAAGATTGATTTTTCAGTTCTGCCAACCGTTTGAACATCCTCGTGTGAATCTCATTCAGCCCTGTGGATATTTCATGGAGTTTCTTATCTGCTGTTCCTTCACTGTAAACTGTTCTCCTTTGCAAAATGTGCTGATCCATCTGGAGGTGGACATAGGGACTCCATTTTCCTTTGAAGATCAACTAACTCACTGTGTCCTGTGTTGTTTGTAACTGTATTGTCTCCTCCATCCAGCAACAGACCTTCACTTTCCCCAGCTTTCTTTTACAACTGGCAAAGTCTTTCTAGCTCTTTTTTTCCCTCCTATTTAGAGCGATTGAAAGGGATTTTTGATTCACCAAATCTCTTCATAAAATCTTTCTCAGTTTTCTTCTTCAGCGCTGAAATTTTCACTGAGATTTATCAACTTCAAATGAAAACACGTACTCATTTGTTTGGAAAAAGTTTTGTGGATTTTTTTTGGCCATAGTATGTTGGTACTTTTTTCCTTAGTGCAAATGTCAAGAATCAATTTGTTCAGATACGTAAAATTAAAAAAAAAAAAAAATCCTAAAATTGTTATTTTTGTAAAGAAAAATGTCACTATCTTTCATTAAAAGCTAACAAAAAACCCATGAGCATTTCAAAAATCGACTAATCCTTAGAATTTATTCCTCTATCAAATTTTTTTTTTCGAGATGATGTGCAAAACCTAGAGCACATGTTGTAGAATAAACAAGAACTATTAAATATGAAAATAAACACATTTGTTTCTAATGTTTCAGAATCAAACTTTTGGGGAGAGAGAGAGAGAGAGAGGGAGAACCAGAACATTGTTTAGAATTATAAACAAGCATTCTTTTTGTGTGTTTTTTCCAGGAAAAAGGAGATGCTTGTGCAGTGATTAATTCAGACAGCCTATTCATAAAACCCTTTGTTGAAATTTGTTCCTTTTTCTTTTTTTTTTTCCCTTAAGAATATAGCTCAATGTTTGCTGATAAAACAGCTTGCTTCTCCCCAGATGGTAGTATTGAAGCTACCCAAGAGCAGATGAGAAATTACACAAATGTAGGTCTATTTCTTTCTAGGGAAAAAAAAATTGCACAAAACATGTGCTGACTCTTTGATGCCCTAAACCCTGCTTCATTCACTCAGACAATTAATGACTGTGGCTTGAAAGTATAAATAATGAACTCAGTTTATTTGGAGGAGGAAAGATATCTTCACTGTGGGCTATTGGATTCTAAATAGTAGGTCTGAAAAGATATATGAATGCATAAATCTTAAGTTTTAAAAAATTTAAACCCAGAAAATTTCTGCTTAGCTCTAAGGAAATAAGAAAGAAAAACTAAGGTGTATTAAAAATAGAAATAGTGGAGGACCCAATGGAAAATGTTCATTTAAAATGATCTTGCCAGGCAAAGCATCTGATTTGGTTTCAGTTAAATTCTGTTTTTTCCTGTCACGGAGAAAGAAGCTTTTTTATGTTTCCTTATGCTTTCATGATGTCTGTGTGGTGAGTTTGCTGCTTTAGATAAAATAAAATGAAGTTTACTATCATAAACATGAGTGTTTCCATATTCAGAGAAAATAGTGAAGAAGTTGGACAGAAAGGTGTGAATTTGATAACAGAAAGGTGTGAATAGAAAGGTGTGAATTTAGTAGATAAATGCAGCTGCATCCCAAGTGAATGGTAAACGCACACAGAGAATTATGTCTTTGGCAGAAGCAGGGGGAGGAAAACAACAGCAACAGCAACTGCTGTGTCTGCACTGAAAATTGGAGTGTTCTATCACAGCTCAGGACTACCAGAACTGATGAAATATGTTTATTGATATTCAAAATTTTAATACATAATTTGAGTATAATCTACCTTTTTTATATAGAGAGACTGTGGGATTTTTCTTGTCAGTAGAGACATACGTTTTAATTATTTTTATATTTCATCACTGAACGTGGAGCTCCATTTAAGCATTCTACCACAATTCCATGTACTCTAGAAAAACAAAAGTGATTCTATAAATATCTAAAAAATGTATAATATTCATCAAAATAGTGGCAAATCAGGGTTTGGAAAGATTCTAAAACTCAATCTATCTAAAGTTTCTATAGTACTTGAACTCTATTTAATTTTATCATTGCATATCGTGTGTAAGTAGCCATAGTAGAAAACAGTTTTTTGTTGCTTCCAGTTGTTTACTATTTCCTAACTGTTATTAGGAATAAGATAGGGGCAATTTCTGCACATGCAAACTAATCTTCATTTCAGAGAGTCCTTTATCTTGGGGGCAGACGTGAGGCTCAGCATGCCAAGGATGATTTATACAACATGACTTGATGAGGTGGTGAGCAGATCTGAGAGATAGAGCAGGCAGCAAGGTCACTGGGAAAAGTCTTAGGGTGATTCAGGTTGAACAGCTATTAAGATCCAGATTAATTTAATGTTTGTACACAAAAAGAATTGGTGCAGAATATTTACGCACTACAAATTGTAAACTCTCAGGAAAATAAGTCCCAAGAAGGGCTTTGATTCTGGCAAATCCCATAGGGTCTGGAGTTTGGAATGCAGCACCACCCATGTCCTGTGGGCTGGTGGGGCCCACCTTTCTTCCGAGAAGCCCCAGGCACTCTGCCTGCTGCTGGTTTCCCAGTCTGCTTTTCAAAAGTGGATTTTGTCTGTCTGCCAAATCAGCGGCACCTGGAACATTTTGGGCAGAAGCAGATTATAGAAAAGCTGTGAAATATTCTAGACGTTTCAGCTGGCAAAAAAGACACCTTCCTACAGATAAGTTCCTTATCTCTACAGTGTTTAGGTCTAGGTGAAATTTAGATTTCATTAGCTAGAACGTTTATTTCACTTTACTAGCCAATTAGAAAAAACCACAAATTTTCTTTAGCGTGTACTATTTGCCTGCTCAGGTTATTGCTGCTCTGGAGTTCCAGAAGAAATGTAGTCATTATTGTAACTAATTTTTTAAAAAAAAACATTATCAGATATTTTAATACTATATTGATAAAGAAAAATAGCTTTACATGTTATGAAAAGGAAAAGTTCTACTGGGTTTCCATAACAGTAGAAGAAATGAGAAAATTAAATTTGTTAAAACTGGCTCTCATATATGTTCACAGTAATTCCTTTTCTATCTGAAAATAAAGTTAATGCTGTTATTAGTGCTTTCCAGGGAAATTATTAGAAATGCACACAAGAGCAGCAAAGCCATAAGGTCAGGTTTGTGTCATTTAGATGTTCTGATCAGAGGAGTAACAAAAGTTTAAATTCACACTTTTGCACTGGGGAAGAACCACTAAGGTTCAATTTCAATTCCTTGAAATAAAAGCACTTATGATAGTGTTTCTTTCTTCCTCCCATTCTCTTTCTGACAGTTTCCACAGGAGCTATTCTCAGAGGGTGACATCTCTGAGGTTCTTTTACAGGATAATTTAAGACAATTAACATAATTTTTCTTAGTCTGTAGCTCCAGCTGCTGCAATTTGTCTTTGAGATTCATGGCTACTAAAATTCACCAAATTTAATTTAAAATGATGGAATATATTTCCATTTATTTAGCAGTGAGAAACAACTGCAATAAACACAGAGGAAAACTAAATGGAAGAAATGGATGGTGTAATCATGCATATGCCATTGCCAGCCTGATCTCCTCAGGCTGTCTGTGTGCTTTTCTACCATATCAGTCAATCAAATATTACTATATTGGGAAA
Source organism: Vireo altiloquus (assembly GCA_013396875.1). Taxonomy (NCBI): domain Eukaryota; kingdom Metazoa; phylum Chordata; class Aves; order Passeriformes; family Vireonidae; genus Vireo; species Vireo altiloquus. The sequence continues at coordinate 665,266 of VZRF01012014.1, read as the reverse complement.
GCTTCTTGGGAAGCAATTCATTTTTAATGATATTTTTTATGACTTTCACACATGCAGAGTGGGTCAATGCAGCTCTACCAAGTTTTGTCAATTTTGATAATTGCATATTCTTGCAACAGGCCCTACCAGTCACAGCATGAATGTCTTAATAGTTCAGCCCCCCAGCACCAATTGCAGGCTCCCCTGGGATTCTGTTTTCCCTTTGCCTACACCATATAATATTGTCACTCTGACTTTGTAGTCAGTGAACATCACAGACTCTCAGACTAGATCCTGAATTCCATCAAACAAAAGAAGTGTTCAGAGCTACTCAGGATTTATATTGGAGTCTGCAAATGGAATATTATCTTTCATTTCAAACAGTGCAGAGAACTTCAGGCTGGTTTTTATCACATGACTACTGAAAGGTTGTATGTTGCATTTTGTGCTTGAAGTCACGTTAGAAGGTACTGAACTTTCCTGTAACACAGATCTCAGTCTAGATCTCAAATGTGGTAACCTGACGGTTTAAAATGGATTGTAAATGTGGGTGCAGTATTTGAAGTCTGACTTCTATATTTCGTTCTGTCAAATGTGTCCAATTTTTCAGCTACTTAAACTTGTTTGAAAAAGGCATGAATATTAAACCCATTTAACTTTAGACCAGAGAGATCCTACTTTCCACTTTCACCCCTCCCACAAGCAACTGCACGTGGTCAGGAAGCAGATCCAGCTGAGGACCAAACTGTGAAATTCCCTTCTATTGTAAATGGCTGAGGGGTTGATGTGGCTCCCTAAGCACCAGGGTGAGTTTCCTGAGCAGCACAACTGCCTGGCTACTGGAGTACAGGGGCTGGTGCATGCTCTGGACGCAGGTTGACGTTACATGTTCTCAAACTGTACACATCCTACAAGATCTCTTGGAGGTTTTCTCCTCTGGTTGTCAGTATTAATGGGACAGCACATGAGGGCGGGCAATGTTTTTCAGGAGGGTTTTTTCATTATGAGTTTGCTTAATAGCCATTTTTATGGTGACTGACTGCTCGGTTAGAAAAGTAGGGAGTCATTTGTGGTCTTTCTTGCATCCAGGTGAGCTATCCCAGGCTGCATCTATAAATCATTCTCTTAACTGTACACTGAAACTGGCGACACTGTCACCTTTAGGCTTTGACAGTAACTTTTCTGATAAAAAATTCTAGTAAAAGTCAATCAGCATATTCTTTATGGGCTTTGTGAAGCATAGTTAGTGAATAATATACACAAACTACCTGGGTCAGAGTATGGGTCAGTGTGTGTGTCATACTGTCAGATTTCCTGGTGGTTTCTGGAGTTTGGATCAAATTTTGGTGCAGTTTCACTTGGTGAGTGTTAGGGTTGTTTTGGGGTTTTGTACTGGTAGGTTGTTTTGGTTTTTTCACCACCCAAAACCTGAGACCACTTCCAGTTCTTGGTAATTGGCAGTTACCTATTTTTCCCTATCATTCTCATAAGAGGTGAAAGAATTATCCTTGAATTTTTTTTAAACTTCCCCAAAAGGAGAGACCAAGCCTCAGAGGTGTTAACCTGGGAAATGACAATGTAAAAATTCAGAAAAATTTTAGGCAACTATTGTATGCACCACTGCCACCCTCAACAACTGTGTAGAAATACACTCTTCAAATATAGTGAAGAGCATCCTCTAAATGAGACATAGTGTGCCAGCTGATTCATGTTAAGCAAGTTAATATTTTATTTTAAAAGTGCAGAGAGATTTGGGAGATTTTGAAGCGTGGCTACAAGTTGGCGTTTTAAACTTTTCAGATGAAGTAATGTGCTCCCTATTTCATGTGCACTGTGTACTCTGCTCTTAAAAATAATCCCTGTCTGCTAACTGAGTAAAATAAGGCATCCTTTCACCACTTAAAAATATCTGTATTTTACGGCTATGCATTCCTGAAATGTATTTAAGTGATTGAGATTTGATCAATTTAAAATGTAATTAGATAGTACCTTTATCTTTACAAAATGTAGTTTTATAAAAATCCAATTACTTTTAGAGTACTTTTCTGGAGCCTGTAGCTAAGGAGAGAATTTATATGATTTCTAAGATGCATCCTTAGTAGTCAGTGAAGTGAAAACATAATGATAGATATTTTCTTGAGCTGAAGTGGGAATCTGCAGTATGAGTGTAGACCTCTGGGGTAAGTAATGCTAGATGCAACTAAAACTTGTTAATGGAGATGAATTAATTTTGAAAAGGATGAATAAGAGACTAACCTTACTGTTAAAAGAAAATAGCATTCAACCAATTACAGTAGGGTCAATAGAATAATAGAATAGTCATCCTTGTGTTTTGTTTACACAGAAATTGACAGAGAAAAGTATGATCACTGTCTTAGACTCTTATCCCTAATATGAAAGGCTGAATTTCTGCCTATGTGTCAACATATTGAACAATATGTGTTTGTTCAAACCCAGGAAGGAGCATTTTAGATTCCTTCGATCTCCATCATGAGATGTTTTTCCTACCTGACTCAGGCTTGGACCTTGCCTGCCTGCAAACCACAACGTTAACAGCAGCTGCTGATGCATAGGCTGCCTTATTGTGGGAACTGCTGCTGGAAAAAATGCCAGAATACACAAACACTTAACTCTCAGTGGGCAGATAGTTCCATGTAGCTTGTGATCTTTCTGTGCATGATCAGAAGCTGTTGCTTCCTTTGGCTAGGTAGAAAAGTCATAAGTAGATGTTGAGGAATCAATAGGAAAAAGAGACTCCCACCATACTCTTGCAAAATTGTATTAAAATACATTCAGAATTAAAATTTTACTATTACTTGTCCGTTGTATGCACATCAAAATAAGTATACAGCTCTAATGGAAACCTTCTTAAATATTATTATAGAGGGAAAAGAAGAAAAATAATATTTCTTGGATTCTTATTTCCTAACTCTCCTTTTTCTCTCTGTATTTTTGTGCTAGAGTTCAATTTGTATTGGAAGACGGCTGAATCCCTAATGGCCTCCACTATTTTTTCCCCTGAAACATTAAAAGAAATGCTGTAAAGGTCAGACTGAGGAGCCTGAATTCTCCTTTCACTTGCTTTGGTTTTCCTCTAGTATTATTCCACTGCCTTCTGTGTTTACTTTTGATATAAAATTCTATATGAGGAAATTGAAACCATACAACAGAATACAAGAAGTGAGGCAGCACTCTTTGGAACTCAGGCTTTCTCTGCAAATAGCTTCTGTTCCCAGACATTTCTATATTTTTCTTCTGTGTGCACTAAATTTCAGGTAGCTACTAATGTAGACAGAATGCGAACGCAGCAGCGTATATTCCTTTTTAGTTATAGCAAATGTTCTATTAAACAGGTAATGTTAATGATAATTATAAGGCTTATGAGTGTTTAACAAGTGTGTCTAAAGTCAGGCATGTCAGCAATCCTGTTATTCTGATTTTTCAGATATGACAACAAATATTGTATTGAAATGCAGCAGAATGTAGAATTATCTCTAGTATCAGAACTATCTGCAAACAGTAGTTACCTGAGTGCAAGGTACCTTGGCCAATTTACCTGCCTGAGAAGTTAATCTGAGCTTTTCAAGTTTCTGCCTTTGCTTACCTTTATTCTGTAGCAGCAGGTGTCAGAAGCATCTCCTGTGTTTCCATAAGCCCAGTGAAAAGCACTGTAACCTTTGTATGGAGAAAACCAACTTTGCTTATGCCTCCTTTGCTCTACCCAAGGCATAGTCATTTTCTATCATGATATTTAATATTCCCCTTTGCATTCTTTGACATTATCTAGCAATTCAGTCTGAACACAAGAATCTAGGGGTTTAAAAGATCAAGTAAATAATACTTCTGCTACTAGGATGCAGAAATATTCCCCCTCCACCACAAAAAAAATACCCTAATCAAAGCCCAAAAGCAATACAACATGCAAAACTTAAAGAAGAGATATTAAGACATGAATTTAGAAGTCAGTGTTACAGTTACAAAAAGACCTCAAGGTTTAATGGAATATGAACTCCATGTAATAGTCAAGAGCGAACCCCCAGCACTGAGCAGTGATGCAGTTTAGGACAAAGCTCTCCCTGGACAGTAAGGGATGCAGGTTCTTTATTTGTACCAGCCTCCATCCCAGAAACTGCATTTGGTCGTTGGAAAGCTTTCTAGTGAGAGAGGGCATGCAAAGAACAGTTCTGGTAGTACCCATGCCCATAAATTTAGAAAGTCATATTTGAGCAGTATTTCTAAGTGCATTCTACTTCACAAAGGTTTTATAAGGAAAGGCAAGTTGGCTAATTGAATTGATGTACACAGGTGTGTGGAAACAGGCATTTTGGCTGTATCCTTTTTTATTTAACATTTATTAAATTTGTTTCTCATTTCCAGTGATGGCAGTAAAAGAGTATTATGCTCTTTATGCATTTGTATAGGAAGATTGATGCTTTGCCCATATTGGTGGACATGGTAAAAGTCTTTTCCAAGAACAAACTTTTATTCTCCCTGCTTATAGAGTAATTTTTTAATAAAAGATTTCCCTATAGTCAACTTTTCTAGTTACCAAATGCTTTCTGAAGTTTGTTTGGGTCAAGGGCTGGAGCTGTCACACATATGTCAAAAATTAGTGAGACTGAATATCTGGACTGACTTAGTCAGAGAAAAAGTATTTATTAAATTAATTAGTAGAAGAACCCAAGAAAATAGGGAGAAGCCTATGTGGCTGAAAGGATACACAGTATTTTTTTAGGTTGCTGGAGAACTTGTTCACATAAATTTTTTTGATCTCAAGAATTTGGGCTTTCCTATCAGTAATATCAATGCACTTTTGGGATATAATAAATCCATGATCATGGTCTTACTTTCCATTCAGCAGAGCAATAACTTCACTGGAATTGTCTGCCTTCAGATGATGTACTAAGTTCTGTTGGCATGATTCCAATGTCTGGAAGCATTACAGTTTCATTTTAGTATTAAAAAGTGTCAAACTCTCATTTTCCTTATTTATCTTTCCATCCTATTTTGTAGAACAGATTCACGCTCCTCCTAAAAGGTTGCGTTATCAGTTCAAATATGCTCCATGGAGATAAATATCAAACCAATCTGATGGTGCAAGTAAAAATAAATTACCTGTTTAGTCTAGCAATAAGGAGTGATGACAAGGCTTAAATAGCTATGGACCTCTAAGTAAGCACTTGCTCCCAAACAAGGCTCTTCTGTAACTAGGTTAAAACATAAATAATCTGCTGTGTTTGCCTATGTTGGTCAGGAATAAGCTGACCAGTAATCTGTTTATAGAAAAACGCACATAAATCAAAGGAGATACACAAGCATAAATCTGAAACAATGTATATATGTATTGAGGCTTTATTCTATTTTTGAAGCAAATAGAGGGGTTTGTCCCCTAGAGTTGATATAATCATAATGCAATATTTTCTCTTTAAAAAGCAATACTAACAATAATATTCAGAAAATATTTCTTGCTTCCCAAAAACTCTCCCTCCTCCCCTTCCTTGTTTTTCCCACTGTTTATAGCTTAAAATAGATGAGAATATTACACAGAAGATCTTTAGGCTTTTCTGGGTTATTTCCTTATCTGAAACTGCTTCCTTTCAATCTCATAGCTGTTGGTACCCAGAAGTATCAGATGTTTCTGCTCCTTGCTCTGGGACTGCAGCCTCAAAAGGCAGCTCTGACATCAGTAGCAAGTGTGTCCTCAGGGATAATTGAATTCCATCAATTACCTGTACCATATGCTGAATATAAGAGGTGGCTTTTCCCTTTGTGCTGACGGCTGGAGTAATTTTGGCTATGGTAATACTCTCATGGTGTGTTAAATGCATATTACAACACCTTATTCAAATTAGTGTAGAATTATCCTTATGGATATAGAACATTTCTAAACTAGCTGAGGTTGATAAAATGATGCTGGATTTTCATTTGAAGTTTATTATGTTGTAACAAGAGAAAAAAACCTCTCATGCTTTAAGTGGACCCTGGATTTTCCTTTGCTTTTATGTCAGTTCTTGACTGTTTTTAGTGCTGGATTTCTTTTTTTTTTTCAATGTCTTGCCTGAATCTTGCCATCTTGCAGTGCTCAAAAGTATCCTGCTCACTCAGAACACATAGAACAGAGTATTCTAAAACAGCAAAAAAGGGAAGCAGTAAACTCAGACTTTGAGAAGGGGAACACATGGGACTAAGCAAGATAAATTAGTGAGTAGCAGATGACACCTGAGGTGAGATTTTGAGAGGAGAAGCTGACAAAATGTACGAGCCTGTAGGGAAATAGGTTACCCACCTGCCTTGTGACTGGAATATCTCTTCTTCTTGTTTGCCATCCTTAGGATTCTCTGAGATTATTTCCGCTGTTTGCCGTAAGAAACTGCTTAATGGAGGCCTAATTCTAGGGGAGGAAAGAAAAAAAGCTGGTGGTTGTATTTTTCATGGCTAAGGAAAGAGAAATAGCATGTTGCTGGAAGTCCTGCAATATGGTACCTGCTACAACACAAACAGAAGCAGGATTTTCTTTCAGGTTGCAAATTTCTTTCTGTGTCCTTGAAAATCTTCACAGTGCAAGCATTGCTTTTCATTTGCAAATTGTTAAAGTTGTTATCATTCTCGTGTTACCTTATCTTATCCTAATTTCCTTATCTTGTAATAGCTGTGGCCTATTTACTTTTGAGGTCTAAATCATCTTGGTTTAGCAGAGGCATGGTTACCTGGGGCAGTTTCTATTCCCTCTAGAAGCATGCTTTTATGATTATGATGTTTATAAGCCTCTAGCGAATGGTTGGGAGGACAACGCAGCTCTCAACTCCAGATGGCCCAGTTTTAAGCTACTAACATGATTCTTCTTTTCCTTTTTTTTAAACAATTATTTATTTCTTATTTCCACAAAGTCCATTTCTTGCTACACGTAAATTTTCTATGATTTTAGCTTTTTACCAAGGTATTCTGTGGGCTGCTTCACTCACTATGTCTCTTTTTTAGAATGACTTTTAAAGACATTGAAATATATCTCATTTGCCTTAGGAAATACAGAGCTGGGTAAACTGAGAAACCTTAAGGCTCTCACTTTTGAAAGGTAAGAGAACCATGCCAGGCTATTTAAAAATCAATATAATTATCAAAATAAAATTATCCAAAACCAAACGATAAAAAATCGACTTACACTTTGTCTCCTAAGACATCATGGTTAGACAAACCTTCTTTTGCTTATGGAATTCTGCCATTTTATGGTTCGTGTAGTTAAAAACTAGAGACTTCAACTTTTGAAGAGGCTGATATTTTTCCTTCAGTTCACATCCTTAATTTTAACATTTCATTTGAATCTCAGCTTGGTTGCAGTCCACTTGCACCACGAAGGTATTGAAAGCCAGTCACAATCCTTGCTGACACAAGAGCTCTTTTAAGACCCCTGCCTGTGAAGGAAGAGGCTGCAGAAAGAGGACTGGAGAGCTCTGATAGAGTTACCCACTACCACCACAATCTCTTGAGAGCTCTCTGTCAGTGGCATAGTTGCAAGCAGGAAGGCAGATGTTCTGAATGTTTCCTGAAGTTCCTCTCTTGAATATTCAGGAGTGAGGGGAGCTGATTTGGTTTAAGGATCAGTTTTAACCTCCTGAAGTTCATTTTTAGCTTCTAACCTAATTTTAGTTTAAATAATATTTTTTAATATTATGTTTTGACCTTTTAAAAGTGCATTAACTTCATCTCTTCTCTTTGGTGAAGAATCCTTGAGAGTCTCCATGTGAAGGCCTATTTTGACGTCTTTTTTAGCAGGTTTCTTCTGCAGCTACCTAATGTCACTTGTAATTGATAAAGTTGTCTGAAAGAGATGTTTTCTGTGCAGTCCTAGTTAGTGGTTTTGTCTGCAATTGATATAGAATAGATCTCAAATTGATCAGAGCTGAGTTTAAGGTGCTATTGATTACTCAAGTTGTTCTCTTGTTTATGAAACTCTGATTTGGACAACGTGGTCTTGGAATGTTTAAAACTTCTCTGTTTTCATTCTTTGTTTTTTGAATGCCATGTTATAGAATGGATTTTCCCTTTTCTAGAAAATTAAAGTTTATTAAAACCTTTTCAGGAAAGGGTCATGGGGCATAATTCAAAGAAGGCACCTGCTAAATGATTTGAGGCGGAAAAAACCCATCGGTTTGCTGTAAGCTCAGTTCTCTTACCACCTGCTTCAAATAGATGACATTATACATAAGTATTCAGTCCATATTTTCAATGAAAACGTTTGTAATGTTTTGGCGAAGACCATACAGTGTTTCAGACCAGACTGTTAGTCATTTGATACTCAGTGATTTTTCATAACTGTATTGTTCACATTCATTACCCTCTTTAGTAACAAAATATGGTTGATAAGGAAGATATTTGGGAAGTGATAAAGAGGTTAAAGCCCTGAATTTATTTCTAACTCTGTTCCAAACAGAAGATAAATCAGACATAACCTTTTTGAATTCATTTCTTCTCCTTTTTTGTGTGTATATGTGTGTGTGAGAGATGTCATTTTTCCTGGGACAAGAATGAAGACAAATTAAATATATTGGAAATGAACCTGAATTAAGTGGTCTAAGATCTTCATATGTTTACAGAGAAAGAAAGAAAGAGATTTGAAAACCTGTCCTTGGCAGCACAGTAATTTTGCACTGTAAGGAGACCCACCATATTCCTCCAAGGCATCCAGTACTAGCCACTGTCACTGAAAACTATTGGCCCAGATGGAGATATCCTCATTTTGAAATATTTCTTTCTTTCTCTATGCAGAGGCATGCATTACAAATTAATTGAACAGGCATGTTTATGTTAGCATTAGGCTCACTATGGAGTGCTGAGATGAGAAGGGACAGATATACTTATGTAAGCAGATGCAAGTTCAATGTGCTGGCAAATGCTTGCTTTATTTTGGTACTTTGAGACATCACTTTTTCTACAATCAAGACAAAAGTGGTGAGTCTGCTTACAGGAACAGCTATGAATAAAAGTAAAGAAAATACAGTGTTGGCAACTTTTGCTTGGGCATAGAAGGGAAAAAGAAAGCAAAAATAAAAATATTTTCATATTTTTCCAACTGTATATGTGGGCAAAATACTATTAAATGTCTTATCTGTTATGCAAGGAGCATAAGCAATAGGATTTTTGGTGAAATTGTATTTTAATGGTTGGCACACTTCTATCTGGTTAAGTTCAGTGCTTTCCCTGACCATTTAGGTTAGTATCCAAGGTTCTATTTTAGGCATTTTCCCTAGTGAATATTCTGGCAACTCACCCTTTGACATAAAAAGGTGCAGCTGGATTTTGTTTTATTTCCTTGTGCAGCCTGGTTCCATAGATAAACCCTGAGAACATCCCTTGTGAAGAGCCTTGCAGGTGAAACAGGTACATGAAAGCTTATTTTTGAATCCCAAAGTAAATTTTCACAGGGGAAAGTGTCCATGTCCCTTGGTCCTATCAAGCTGGGTACATAGGGAAGTCTCCATAATCAAAAATATTGATGCCTAGGAAGTTTTGATGTTTCTAACTGGAGTTTGGTTAAAATCAAGTATTCAAATATTTGAAAACTTGCCTCAAATTCAAGTGTTAGCTTGACATGGGGACCTGAATGGAGCCTTTAGAATTCACTGTTTGAACCTGGAGTGGCTTACCTGATCAAGAAATATTTAAAATTCAAGTTCTTCTGGAGTTCAAATTCTGATAGTAAATGTGTTTCTTGGCTGTATCAATGTCATGGCTTTATTTTCCAATGCCATATGATGCTGTCAGTTTACCATTTCACACTGTACTTCAGTGAACTGGACTCTTTAGAAGATGTACTGACACAAATATAAACAGTTAGAATTCTGCAGAACTCCTGACCACATGCAAATCTTTCCAATTACAATGTTTTGCAAGTCTTTGCCTCCAATCACAATCTAAAATTATGCTTTCCTTTTCAGAAGAGTATTTATTTATTCTGACAAGAATTTAGAGCTCTGGGCTCTTAGGAAGACCAGAGTATTTGGAGCCAGTTCTTAGGTCTGAAAACACAAAGGTTGTGTGTTCATCAACACTGATGAAGGTTGGTAACAAAATTCTTCTTCTACAGCTGATTCTGGTTTTCTAAGTGTCTCAATTTGGAGTTCTTAGGAGTTGATGTGAGGGAGTAGCTCTGTCTCCTCAAGCAATTATTCTTCCCTCAGGGATTTGAGAAAAATATTAATTTTTACCGATGTTTTGGTACAACATAATACTCCTGGGGGGGTTATGCTGCCAGGTGCTGGATGATCCTGCATCTCTAGAAGTGAGGTTGAAAACATCTGTAGCTCTCTCATGTTTGAGATTCAAACTTCGATTCGTGGTAATATTCTACAACATCAGCAGGGTATCTTCAAGAAGTAGTTTCATCTTCTCAAAATAAGTACCAGACATTTGCTTATGGAATTTAGTTTTCTATTTCAAATTTTAGAAAAAGTATAAAAGAACCTGCAAATACCCCATGTTTTCAAAAGAGATTGTAAACCTTCAGTCAGAAACTGAGTTCTTTGCTGACTTGGTGAGATTTGGATGATGACTGTAAGTGCCAGAATACATTCAGTTTCCGCCCACTTTTCTCTAGAGGCCTCCTGTGCCTGACACATGTGAATGACACCCACAGGACAGAGATCCTGTAGTGGTTGTATCTTCTCTTTGAGACACCATTTCTGGGGCTGTATCTTATTTCCAGTGCTATGGCATGAGGACACAGTGACTTATGCATTGTAGAAAATTCCTTTAAGGTGGCTTTCAAGCAGCAATTCTTTAGAATCTAAGTGACATCTAAATGGTGGATTTAAGAAACCTTTGGAAAAATATGAATTAATTCAGGGTAAGAAGTTTGTCTTTCACCACAAAGCCAGTCTGAGATTGCAAGGGAAAGTAAATGATTTGCAGCTCTCCAGAGCATTTTAGAAGCTATTATTGCGTGGCTGTTCAACAACAGAGCATTTCCTAGAGGTCAGCACAAGCTGTCAGATCTATTTGCAATTGCCCTCTGCCAGTTAGTCTCTTCTAATTGCGGACAAGACTTGTACACTGTAGAAAAATTTCATACCCTGTTCTGATAGGAAGACAGAATTAACAAGCATGGTTATTTATTTTCATATTTTTTAATGTTTGAATGCACACCAACCAAAAATTTGCACTTAAAAGGATGTTTTATATTATGACACATACATTATCATTTAGTTGTGCAGTTCTTTCAGCTAAATTTAGAAAGACAGTTTTAGGTCATGAAGTCTAGAGAAACATTTCAAATACAGAAAAGGATATGTACCATTATACCATGTATGAATTTATGTGGATAACATTTGAAATGGAGATTTTTCATCATTCCACATCCTAGCAGATTTTATTATAATGGATTCTGACTGGCATGTTACATGCACACATGCACAAATGCACACACAGAGCACTTAACCTATTCCAAAAGACTGGGTACTCTAGCATTTAGGATGGATTTAGTTAATTGATTATTGGTTTAAAGAACATGGAATACAACTGTCCTCAGTTTTTGGTTAGAACACTTCTATAGCATCCATGCTGTACAAACATCAGTTAATATGTTCTCAGTCATTGTGACTGGAATATGACAGAATAGACTACAGGAGAGTGACCTGAATTGAGAATGGGATCAGTGCTGAAATCCACTCTGAATCAACAGTGGAGTGGGAAATGCAGAGATCAAGGACTGTTGAGCGAAACATTCTGCACAGTAAGATCTCCAAGTAGCAAAACCATAAGAATCAGCTGAGAAAAGTCTGAGAGCTATATAATCTTCACTGAAGATAAAGTTTATTTTAATTTACAAGAGAGATTCAATAATTTCACAAACCCAGCAGTAATAATTACCATATTTATAGCTAGTTCCGAAGAGTTATTCTGAAATAATCTCTCTTTTCTTTCACACCAATGTATTATTATCATTTTGTTTTGGCTAGTCAGCACCCTCTCTTTATTGTGGGGAATATACACTATCTTTTACAAATGTATAAACATATAATCTTCTATGCCCATGGGCACATACATATACACATATGTATATACAAGTATACCCAGATACACTTAAGACCTTCATATTTTCCACAAGGGAATTTTTCATTACCTTGTTATATCATACTAAGACCTGAAGAGCCCTTTATGCCAGTTATAAAGATGTCAAGTTCTATAAATAAAATACTTGGACATGAGTGTGGCTTGGAAAACACATTTGTCTTTAGACATAAAAATGGCATTCATCTTCTCTGGCACAAAAAAAATACCAAAACAATCAAGGCATTTCCTAAAATCTTCTAGGAAAAAAGCAATTACTGGAATTATGTAAACCCTAAATTTTGTTACATGAGCAAATTAAAATCAATAGAAAATAGTAGTGGGAAAAGATGTTTTTCAGGTTTCAAGTTCCAAAATTACTCTTCTTCTCATAAAAAGCTTTAGTACCGAAGGCCTCTTGCCCAGTTGTGTATTCTCAACTGACTCTCATACATGTGGCCATAAGATGGATAATACTGTCTTGGGACAGATGTTTAGGGGGGGAAATGGAGTAAAAATAACCTTCAACTAACTTGCTCTGGCAAAATTTTAGGAAATAGTTTCTGTGTTTTGTCTACTTTCTGAACTTAAGCGAATCACATGGCTTTGAAATTTGTTTTTAAAAATGTACAAGCTCCAGAAAGCCAAGTATTGTAGAAGACAACTTTTTCCACACTTTCAATATCTAATAGTCCAAGGAAATGTTCCACATTCATATTCTTAGAATGCTGATGTTGAGTCATGAAGGAGAATCATGCAGAGGCACACTGTAAGCTAATGGTTTCTTTATTCTAATAAATTCTAGTTCTCATGTGCATAACTCCCTTTCTGCCTGTCAGTCTCTTGACTCAACCTTTCAACTGTTTATAGTCTAAATATGATGAGTTTGAACTTATCAGTTCACATGACCCACCACACCTGCTTGTCACTACCAGTTATTAGTGTTTAGTACTGCACTTAGACCTGTGTCTCTGTTTCCCTCTGCTGTTCTGCTGAGACATTGCTTATTTTCCCAGTCTAAGCCCTGTGCTTGGGAAGCCACACTTAGCTCACTTTAAAGCCAAATTGTGTTACTTGCTTGTCTACAAACATGTGCCAGAAGGTCTCCAAAACTATTACAGTACACGGTTTATGGTGTGTCCACAACAGACAGACACATCGGAATGCAGATGTATAAAAGCCCTAGCAGACAAAGGGAGCCTTTCGGGGTTGTGCAGCGATGACAACCACACAGATGTCATGTCCCACCTGTTGGATGAAAATGTCTTTGGCTGAAGGTGAGATGAGCTAAAAGGGAAGACCCAGGAGGGAAGCAATTTTTCCACCTGCTGCTTTTCCACCAAGGATATCCAGTGGGTTTGCAAAACCCTGTAAGAACAAGACAGGAAGGTAAAACAGAAGAGGGAAACTTCCACATGATTCCCTTGATCTGTTGCTGTGGAGGGGAAATTCAGGTTTTGATTCAGTGGAAAAAAAATTGCATCTGAGTAGAATAAAAATATCTAAAAATATCTCTTAGGTTTATTTTAATATATGAACCATCTTCAGAGAAGACAGAAACATTAACAATTACTTTAAATATGTGTTGTTTTGCAAACATAAATCTTAGGTTGGGCTGGTTGCTGAGGTTTGCCTTACTCATGTCTTGACTCTTCCTCTCATTGAAATGCAACTTTTTCATGTGTTTTGCTCTTACTTTGGGAGGTCTCATAGGCCACTTTTCTGTACCTCAGCACCCCTTGGGGCCTCAGTCCATGAGGGGTTGGGTTGCAAAGGCTGACACTGGCTCAGAGCAGTGGGGAGTTGAAGCCAGACACTTTAACCCTGAGTCATCCACTCTGACTAGAATAGGTCTGGTGTTAGAAAGGTGCTCTCATGTGAGGAGGGTGAGCTTTTGGTTGACACTTCTGCTTCAGGCTCTGAACTATATCTTTAGCACTGGCCAACTAAGAGAGCGGAAGACAACTACAAATGATTAGTGAATGCTTTAAAGGTGTTTTTAGCAGCTCTGTTAGCAGGTCATGGCCATGGCTGTGAAGTCTTAGTTCTTTCTGAAACGCAGGGATGGCTTCAAACCTGCCAGCTGAATCACGTGCAGTCGTCTGTTTGTGCCCTCACTTGAACCCTCAGTGTATGATGCTCACTCCATCTGCCGTGTCCTTCCTGGCACGCAGCCGGATGCCTTCTTAACGGAGCAGACAGCTGTACTGCAAGGGCGTGGAGCCTGAGACTGCTGCACTGCAAGGAAATCCCCCTGCACGGCAGAGCTCAGCAAAGTTTGCAATTATGAGCAGCAGCAAATTTACTCATACTTGTATCTTTTGGTAGGCAAAGCAAATTTCCTATTGAAGTCAGAAATCTAGTCCTACTTTGTTTACATAAAATTACATTTACCTTCCTTTAAGGCTCTCCAGAGGACCTGATTTCCTCCCCCTAATTTAAAAGACTTATGTGGAAATTCTCATGTTGGGGTAATTCCACAAGTTCTTTAAAAATATTCTATGAACAGAAGTACATCATTTTAATAAAACTTTAAACACTTTATAACACTATTTTATATGATACCTAATAATGAACTCCAATGTAATTTTCAAATAAACTCAGACATGAAAGGAATGTAATCTTTACTAGATTGTGGTAAAAATGCATTTAAATGTTACATCTTTGACAAGTCAGAAACTAATTGTTCTCTTAAACACGAAGAGCTGCTTCACCCATCTTTGACCTTTGCTGACTGCATTTTAAATTACAAAATGGCAAATGTCTGGTTACACAGACTCCAAAATGTAGTTTTGTTTGCTGAGTGGACACATTTACAGGATACAGTATGTAACACGATTGGCACACCTGCTCATCTGAAGATTATGGAGCGACTGACTAGGAACCTAAAGCCTCTGTGGTAACAAATATTAAACATATGTGTGCATATTTGCAAGACAATTATATTTTAACAGTTGTAAAACCAATACAATTGGGAAAGGCAAAAGAACAGTCTGGTTCTGCAGACTCCAGTTCACATAGTCCAATTTAGGCTGTATGAAGGTGAGCTCCATGTTATTTAGAAACTTCAGTTCTTCCATGTAAACAACAGTGTTAGATATTTTGAACAGAAAGAACTGGCAACTGAAAAACAGGGAACAAAAGGCTTATTAAAGTAGATCTGAGGTTCTTTAGGAATATATGAATATAAAAATGTGTATCTTTCAAGCATTACAAAGGAAAGAAGTAAGTATATGTATGTATACACAGACACACATGCTTATATTTGTAGAAGTAAAAATGTAAAGGAGAAAGAAGTAATGCAAATGCACCTGATTTTATTGATGTTTGATGAAATCACAGCTGTTCTGGGAAGCAAGAAATGCGTGAGTTGTTTCAAAGCTATATAGAAATAAATTAAACTAAGCAAAAAGGTAATCTTAGGTTACCTCAGGTATTTCACACAAACACAGGCAAATAGAGGTGCTTATTTTGACGTGGACACTCAGGACTCTCTCGCTGCAGCCAGGTTCTTTTACTCACTCAACACCACCAATTAATTTTGAGTATGAGATAAAACCTAAGGTGATCAACCTTGTTGAGATTAAGTTAACGCTGAGCAAAGAAAGAAGTGTAATGTTAACTGTTCTTAGTAATACATATGTCAGAAATTGGTGTACTTACAAACTTCATATCCTTGTTAGAAACAAGATGTAAAATCAATATGTTAGCTCATAAACTCTGTTTATAACCTGCTCATGGGACTCATTGACAGATTCCACTTCGACCTTTGTCTTTCTGGATGTCTTACTATTTTCCCTCTTGTACAGGAGACCCAGCTTTAGAAAGTATGTAGATATTGGCTATGATGGCTTTATGTCTTTAGTGCTTAAATAGAAAGCATTTAACCTTGTGAATTTTTAAATTGTATTAATAAATACAAACGTTGGTATCCCACACATTAATGAATTAATAAGACACTGCAAAGGGAAGCAATAAATATTGAAAACTAGTGAGAGTGAAATCTAATGCATGTCCTGAAATTGTTTTGACAGATGCAGTACCCATTTTCTTTTAGAATTGTTTTATGAAACTGTAGCTCTTTCATAGTTGCATTTAAATTTCATCTGTGCTGAACCAACTGTTTTTCAAATCTTGTAAGGAAAGGGATTTCTTTCAGCTCTCCACTCTCCCTGGTATGTATACAGTATTGTGCATTTCCTTTTTTGAACTTAGGTGTATATATTTCAGAAAATGTGTTGCTTACATACATCTATTCCTTTGTATAATTTCTGTTGAGAATTAGGTTACAATAGAGCATCTAAAGAACATTAGTATAAAATCCCAGCACAGAAACAGTACCACTCATGGTAAATGCTGTACAAATACTCAAATAGGCATGATTCTGATCAAATACTCAAATAGGCATGACTCTGATTTCAATTCTCTACAATTATCTTAAAAAGAAGATAAAATGATCGAGTGAGGCAATCAATAGCTGGGAGCAAGTAGGAATTTTAAAACCCAAACAAACAATGTATAATATTTTGCTAGAACAAACAGAGGATGAAAGCAAAGACTCATCAAACTTCCTTTAGGAGTGTTTTCTTGCCTCTTTCTAAAGATATCCATCCTCACTATATACAGTCTTGTCAGCTGTCTTGCTACTCAATTCCCTTGGCCTTCCTCGGGGCCTGTGAGTTTGCGGTTTTACACTGTAGCTAATGCAAAAGAAAAGGAAGTCTGCTCTTAAAATATCCTTTTGATTGTCTGGCTGTCTCTGCCCGAGTATCTCTAGAAATGATAGTAAAAAGAAGTGCTTTCCCTGAGGGCTTTTTGGGAGCATCTTGTTTTCGAGACCTATTGATGACCTGAAATACCTAAGCACTACATATTAAGTAAACAAAGACAAATAAGTGATGGAGGCTAGTAGAGCTGTCTGATTGTTGTGCAACAAGCAGCCATGACTTTTTGCTGTGAAATATATACAAAATTATGTCCCCAAGAGTAAAAATTGTCATTCAGTGAAATGAAGTAACTATAATCAAGGCAGATCTCTGCTGAATTACATGTGCTATTTTATGGTGACTGGGACACACCAGTACATGGAGACTCCACTGGAACAAATGGCAATTTCATGGCAATTCGTACAAACATTGCTCATGTCTTCTGGCAAGGTTTTCTAAGGATAAAACTGTAAAAAAAAGTATTTAAATGAGCTTTAATAGGTTGCAGGTCTGTACCCCTTTGTTTCAAACTGCCTTCATACATGAAATACATAAATATGGGGTCTTTTTTCCATTTAGTAGATGAATTAAGAAATTACATTACACAGTAAAAAGTTAAAGGGGTACTGACTTGTGATACTAAATAATTTATTATACAATAATATACTTGAAGGAATGAGCAGATATTTAACTGTATTAAAATGCAAAGAAAATTTTCCCTATTACTGAAGCAGGCATTTTTGATTTAGGGGGATAACTATTAGATTACTCAGTGTGAATGGTCCCAATAAAACTTCTCTGTAACATTGATTCATTTTATTAATCTGTATGGTAGATTTTGGACACTGAAAATCACAAATATACAGTCAGACTAACACTTAAAAACTGTGCATAATTGAAGATCCAATAATTCAAACTTGATATTTTCCCCAAGGAGCAGAATCACAGGTTCAAGGAAAGCAAAAACCACAGGTTCCTTTGCATGTTTGGTATCTCATAACGGCTTTAATAAAAAATTTCTTCTTCCTTTTTTCTGAAAACATTTATGTAGTAATATAATCAATTCTGCTGACTCCTTTGCCCAAGAGAAGACAATAATAACTTGTCAAAATAGCTGTGGTGCTACAGAAGTTGCTTTGCCTACTGGTTACTGAAAGTTGCACTTTACTAATATCTTTGTGAATGACAAACACTTGAGAACTTAGAGGTGTTCAAGGACTTCCTAATCAGCAAGAATCATTCTTAAAAACGGGTAATAGGGGGAATCTTGTAGAAGAAATTTAATGCGAATGTTAGTTTTGGCACAACACTTCCCTGCTGAACCTCTTAGAACTGTCCAAGAGATCTTTGCTGTCAATGAATGAAGAAAAAAGGAAGTAGGAGAAACATTTCAGAAACTGTATTAGAGTTGACAAAAGGTGTGCTGTATATTTGATAAGATTGTCTGAGCTCCAGAACAAAAAACTTCAAATGTGCTGAGTTCTGAGCAGAAATTATAATAAAAAAAACATCTTTTGATTTTTAGGTTTTTTTTTCTTTCAGGAGATGAGCAAGTCTGGGGGATCTTGATACCTGTACAAAGAAAGACAAGAAACAGTGTTATGGTAAACATGACTCTTAGCAAGATGTACAACAGTCTTATTTAAAGTAAACCTTCTGTGTGAAACATTCATGACTGACAGGAAAAGTACTGCTAGCATGGACCAAATAAATACTGCTGTCATATTTAGGTAGTTCTTGACAGTTTTCCCTTTTTTTTCTTACTGGTTCCATTTTCCTAAGAAAAATGAGAAAAAATGTTTGATACTTTCCAGTCTGTATTATCTGTCAGTCTTAGGATTGTTTTATACTACGAAAATGCTTCTAAGAATACCATTCTTCACCAGATTAAGACACTTTTTGTTGTATTATTTACAAATTATTTCAGCAGAAGGTGTAATGAAACCGTGGTAGGTGTATATGGGATTATTTTGCCTTCTTGCAACAATTTATATGACACTCTTGTAAGTTTGAAGCTGAAATATTAAAGCACCTTTCTTCTGGAAGAGAAGTTTAAATATTTTATTATGAAAATGAAGAAAACTAAGACACTGATTTTCTTCTTTTTGCTCCTCCTCTTGCCACTACTTCCTGTATTTTTCCATTGGAAAATAGCACGATACATAATGATACATAATTAATAAATACTAATATGTATATAACAATAGCATTAATAATAGTAATAATTATAAACCAAATAAAAACATAGCACCAGCTTGTTCACTGCTAGCACATAAATCAGAGGGGCCCAGGTCATTGCCAGGTAACTCTTGCCCCAAGCCACACAAAATCGCAGTTGCAGAGACCATAATCCTCTTATTTGGAGAGATCTTTTAGAATTCTGGCTTCACCTGACATAACTGTGTTCTCTGTGAATGGAAAAATGCATCTCAGGTTTGGCATCTCGTTTTTTGATCCAGGAAATTACTCTTAAAGTGCGTGCTTGTATTTCCTGATCCATATTTCCACACAGTACCTCATCTGTATACAGAACACTGCCATGAGTATTCTGACTTCAGCTGCAACGTAACTTTGAGGAGCAAAACCAGTTTGGTTTAGAACAGTCATTTGTAGAAATTTCCCTTCTTTCGTATCACTAGATATTGACTCTTTAACCAAAACTGCTTTGCTCTAGGCAAGGATAATTGTTAATCTCTGGCAGTACTTGAATTCAGTGAGAATTTTGGATCTCCGTTCAGAGGGGGCTTCATTTCATACAAATCCATTTATCTCTTATTCTAATGATCAAGTGAGCCTGAATACAAGCTAAGGGACTCAGTGGGACTTTCTTGGTGATAAACACCTCCTACCACATGTACATCCTCAGTTCCACACTCCTGTGCGTAAAGGCTAGAAAATGTTGGCATAGGAGGAGACATAATTCCAGTAATGATCACCCTATTTGAGAATAAACAATCCTCAGAAACCTCTAAGTGGCACATGTCACAGAATCACAGAATCATGGAATGGTTTTTGTTGGAAGGGACCTCAAAAGTCATCTTGTTCCAACCCTCCTGACATGGGCAGGGAACCTTCCATGAGACTGTGTCACTCAGACACCCATCCAGCCTGGTCTTGAACATCCAGGGATGAGGATTCCACAAACCTCTCTAGGATAAAGATCCTTTTGAACTTTGCTGGTGGCCAAAATGAGAGGCAGAAGGCACCGTATGAGGTACTAAAGATACCTGATAGAACCTGAAATGCTTGACCCCTGCTGTCTGGGCATCTGGCATAGGATGGCAGCAATGACCGATGTTGCCATTTTGCTCACAGATCTCACTCTTTAATTTCATTCAGGCTGCCTGGACCTGTCTCTCGTTTCGGGAACAACTAAGACAAGTAGTTAATTAAAGCATGCATGTCTTTGGGAAAAAAGGATAGCAGAAGTGGTTAATGAGACCAGCTCCTTGGTCCTTCAGCACTAGTAAAGGCACATTACAGTGATTAAGACTGGAAAATGAGAAGTGTGAAAAGATGCTAAGGAGCTGTGAATTTATGAGTTTCAAATAACAAGCAGACTATGTCTGGACTGTACTGCACAAGGCCACCTGTAAAAATGGCAAAGTATAATGTGTGTTATGGAACAGTAGCATTAATTTTGCAGAATGGGAAATGTAAAAGCTCCAGGTGATGAAAGTAAACAGAGATGTCCACTTACATCAGGCATTGTACAGAAGAATTAAAATGATAAATACAAAGATCTGAATTTTGCAAGTTATTTCTTACTTTTTTTTTTTCTCTGTTGTCATATCAGGCAGTTTTAGTATCTCAGAAGCAGCTTGTATCTAGCTCTGACATTTATCTTTCTGCACCTCTCAAGGATGTCAGTGGAAAACCTGGTGGAATATATTTATCTGTCTCACATACACAAAATATGTGTTTTTCTTTACTTTTTTTGAGGACAGTTAGTTTCATCTCTTTCTGAATCCCTTATTTTCAGTTATCACACAGCACTGGAGAACAAGATGGTCTTTATTTCTCTGTGGCACAGCTCAGCTTTGTACCATAGTTAATTGAATATCCTCTCTCTTCTTCTCTCTTCATTCATGTATCGCATTAATCAGGTATTCCCTCCTAGTTTCTGTCCTGAGCCTTGTGGCAAACTGGCCTAAAAACCTGATTTCCTTCAACTTTGCAACTACGTGTTGCTGATCTTGTATCCTCCTTTTGCTGTGAACTGTTTTGCAAGGCACACTCAAAGACCTTTGAATCTTCTATCTGTCAGCATTTCCAATATTTTATTCTTTTTAATTTGAGAGGACCCTTGCATAACATCTGTGATACTTTTGAAAGCATCTATAATGAAAAATCTGATTAAAACAAGACTCTAAGTTTGTAGAAATGAACCAGTAGCTCACTATTTAGAGTGCTTTTGCTCTTTTTAAGAAATTTTTGTTCTGGTTTCTGTTTTGACAGCTTTGCAGGTGGCCCAGTTACAGGTTACAGAGTTACCTGTGGGCTACAAGCTGTCTGTCCATCCCAGTAAATGCAGAGAACATTAGGACAGCCTAAAAAGAGAAACGGATGTGGTTCTGTTTTAAAGAGTCAGGTAAAGAACTGTAGTGAAATGTGTAAATTGGCTTAGATCCTCACTCTGACTCAGTAATCCTGTTGATTTTTAATAAACAATAAGCAAAAACAGTGTCACAGAAAAAGTTGTGAAAGCTTTGTTTTCATCTTGTGTGTGTCCATTACTGTAATTTTTTATATATATAATATCTGTCTAAAATGTGTTGTGAAAGAGAAAGTAGCCAATCTATAAGATTGCCTCTAAATGTGTGCCTTTCTGTGAGGCATAAATGGTACACAAATAGGTATATTCTGAGTCTGGCTGAAGACTCATTTTGGTCCATGGAAAGAATAACTACATCTTTTTCCATCAATGCATAATGAGGGGGAAACAATGCTCCTTGGAATCAGAGTCTAGAATCTTGTGCTGGCTGTACCCTTCCATATCCAACTTCATTAGCAGTGTGTATGAAACTATATTATTATTGCCCAGTTGTTCCTTGTAATGTAGTTCCCAGCAGTTCTGCAAGATGTAAAAATTCCACAAGAAGTGAGAATTAAATTCATGACCTTGAATAATGTGAATATGAGTGAATAGCAGTGAACTCACCAAGTTATTGCTCTGGAATACATGGCAATTTTCTTGGGTAAAAGATTTCTTGGGTATCTTTCTATAAATTTTATCCTGCTTGCTTTCTTAGACCATCCCAGATTTTCCTTTTTTATTTACACTTCATATCTGGTGATTCAGAATGATCCATGTCTCAGACTTTTTCTTTAGATAGAGACAGGTACTTCCACAAAACCATAATTCAGTGCTGGAAGGATGAAGTCCATGGGCTGATCAGTAGGTGTAACTAACCTGTGTTATGTGCAGGGGTTTGAGGGAGCAGGAAGATGTGACTTTTGGCCATTCTCATGCAACCTTGGTTCTGAGGCCAAGCTTGAGGGCTTGGAGGGCTCTTGCACCCAGAACTGGGCTCCACTGTTAGTGTTCTCCCACACTTAATGACAATGGCACTGCAGTCCATAATCTCATATAACCATCTAAAATGCCTTTATTGCAGTTTACGATCATATGGTGCGCTGCAAATTATACTGAGTTTCAGTCTCACGTGTTCCTGTTGCAGTGCTATGGGAGAATGCCAATATCCCAGTGTTTTCCTCGAGTTTGTGTGCTGGCATTACAAAAGTTGTTCACATCAGTTACTGGCAGTGACTCCAAAGTGACTCCTTTTTAACCCCTAAAGGTCAGATGGATGGAGTAGAAACTGGATAGTAGGTCTGCCTCTCAAGATGATTCTTCCTGTCAGGAGCAGTGTTCTGAGAGGCCAGAGTCAGCTCGCTGGTAGAGAGGAGCTTTGTCTTGTTTGCTGGTAAAGGTTTGCTCTGTTTGCAGTTATCGTGGCTTAGGTACATAGAATGAGGTTTGCATCCATCAGAGCTCGGCTTGCTCCCTAGGCTGGGGTTTAGGCATTGCTATGTATCCTTTTAACCCAGCCACTCTTGGAATAGCTTTCACTGCTGTACAATTTTACACGTAGTTACTATGTTTCATCCCATTTACTGTGTTTCCTCAATGTGTAGTTAAAGAAAAAAAATTATTATTTTAAATTATGTGGGTGCAGCATCTGGTGCTAAAACACATTTCTTGGTATTGAAGTGATTTTAAATCACCTGTCTCTTTATATCAGCTCCTTCTTGGTTCCTGTGGTGCGTTTATAGTAATGGGCAGCCTCAGAAATCTCCTGTGAAGAGCAAGTGAGTATCAATTCCGCAGCAGAATCTGGACAAATAACTCATTCAAAGCTCTGACCATGCAGTGACCAGCTTAAAGAGCTATTTCAAAATTTGGTTTCCTTAGTTGTATTTTTTTTAAACCTAATAATCTCCTATTTTGCTGAATGAAATAAATTTTCACATTTTCTAAGTTGCAGGTTAGTACATATTATTTTCTTCTATATATTTAAGAGTTCTACTGTAAGAAGTGGCTTTTAAAAAAATAGCAAAGAAATTGTTTAAATAGTTTATACTTTGAATGTTTTAAGAGTAAATTTCAGAAACCACCACAAGTGTTTTCTGTGTTACAGAAGGACTTGCTGAATTGGGATCTGTGAAATTTTTCAGGAGAACTTGAACAACTTTCACACTTCAGGCACTTGAATTTTTTCAGTGTTGTTTAATGCCTATATTACTTAAGGAAGAATGCACCAGTAGGAGATGGTTTAGAGGACCATTGTTACTGAAATTTACGTACTCTTTTTCGTAAAAATTTCCAGGTTTTATAATTAAAAAAATGTTTCTTATATTTGTGTAAAGATTATCACTTTTGAAAAAACAACTATTGATACGGAAGTAGATTGAGTATGACTTCACATAAAAAGGAAAAAGTGACATACCTTGATAGTTAAAATCAGGTGTGGGAGCTGATAATATGGGATGAAAGTGAGTCAAAATCACAACTCAGAATCAATTGAGGATATGTGTCTTGATTGTAATGTAGAAAATGTAGACATTTTTCACAGTCCAGCCTGAGTGGTCAGAAATCATGAGTCAATTAGTGATGTGTAATTAATTAGACAATGGAAGTGTACACATGATTTGGATCCTATGCCAGTGATATGCTCAAAACAGTGAGCTTCTATGAAAGAGCTGGGAAGTACAAACCCTTCTGGTATTCCACCAAGTGTGGACAGACATCTGGTTATTGGCCAACAAAACATGGAAGGCAACTGTAACAAATGTATGGTTCACATACTTGCCATAGGATTTTGCATTATTAATTTAATTTCCAAGTAGTTTTAGACATGACACATAATATTCAGCCCTAAATATAAATATTGCTATCAGAGATGAAAGTCACTTTCAAGAGAACAGCAGGCTTCTGAGTTCGTTCTGATAAGATGAGACCAATACAAAATCATTCCTCCATTATAACACAGACCAAAAATCAAGTCTTCTAGATAAAACAATAGATATTTCTCATTTTATTGTTTAGTTGACCTTGTGATGGTGTGAGAGTAAAAGAAATATTAATTCTATTTCTTAGGTTGTTTCATTACATGAAGCTGTGGAACTTCTTGAAAATTTCAAGTAGATCTCTCTTCATATATGTGTTGCATATACTTGTATTCTGCATGAATGGTATTCCCATTTCTACAGTACTTGCAGTGAAAGAGTAAAAATGAGTGTATGTAAATATATATATATTTTATATATATATATATTAGGCTTTGTTGTTATTTGGCAGAAATTATTATAACAAGAAGAGTACAGTGCCATTACAGTCATACCAAATAAAAAGGATTAAGAGTGCTGATTCCCAAGCTAATATTTACAGATTGGCCAATATAACTGGTGATACAATATGAAAACCCTAACCAAAATCCCTAAGGATGAGTCCCAGAAGGAGTAACTGTCTGCACAAAATGGGCACCAGTGACAGAGTTTGCAATTAACTTTAGCTTCTTGGCAGATAATGAAGTTTCATACATTTTTTATTAGGAATTATTAATCCAAACATTAATGTCTATCAGAAATCACTCTGCTATTAATTTTCATTTTCTTCTAATTTAAATTGTTGTCATCCCATGGAACAGCACAATTTCATGCAATTTTGATGATGAATGACATCCCAACAGTAGGAAAATACTAAGGGAACTACTTTAAATCAATTCTGGCTTGGGCCCGAGGACTCCTTGTGGTGTTTAATAATGTATATATCTAGAGAAATTATGATCCTCTAACAAATCATTTATAAATGGAAAAAGAAGGGTGGAGTGATCATAAATATTAACAGCAACAACCCTTCCAATGCATTGTATATTGTTCTTTAAACATATGGTGTTCAGCTTAGATGAAAATAAGACTTCATTTTTCCTTAGGAAGTGGCTCCTTTTCATTGCTTTAAAATCAAAATGGAAAGCATCCTGGGCACATCTAAGTATTTAAGCATTCTTATTGGAAAAAAATGCAGTGAGACAGAGATGATGGATTTTGTCCAGCTTCAGATTTTGTCCAGCTTCCATAGAAGTAATTGTTTCATACAAGGTGACTTAAGGAAGGGGACTTGATCTTAAAGTCATGTAATGTGACTTAATTCTTAATCATGCAAGTGATGATAACCACAAATTAGCATATTTGTCTTTCTTTGTCTTATGTGTTGCAGATGTGGTCTTTTTAGCTTTTTAGAATATATTCACCTTATTTTCCTGGATTTGGTTGCTATAGAGTTAATTTTCTTCCCAGTAGCTGGTACAGAGCTGTGTTTTGGATTTAGTGAGAATACCATTGATCCCACGCTGCTGTTTTGGTTGTTGCTAAGTAGGACTTACCCTAAGTCTGGAACTTTTCAGTGTCCCATGCCCTGCAAGTGAGCAAGTGCACAAGAGGCTGGGAGGGAGCATGGCTGGAACAGGTGACCTAAACTGGCCAAAGGGATGTTCCATCCACAGAAGGTCATGTCCAGAATAGAAACTGGGGGGAGTTGGCCAGGTGGAAAGTCACTGCTTGGGGACAGGCTGGGCACTGGTCAGTGCATGCTGAGCAATGATTGTGCATCACTTTTTCCTCTTGTGTTTTATCCCTTTCTCTCTCTTCATTACAACAACAATAATTATAATTATGACAATAGTAATCATATTATATTTTACTTTATGTCATTTGCTCAATGGTGGTCATCTCAACTGATGAGTTTTCGCTTTTCTTCTGATTCCCCTCCCCATCCCATGGAAGGGAGGAGAAGCTGTGTGCAAGTGACTGCATGGTATTTAGTTGCTGACTGGGTTTAAATTGCAATGCTTATTTAAAACTACAAGAAGCTCTATAGCAGTTGTAAAAGTGTATACAAAAATGCAAAGTAGAAGGAATTAAGAATGAAAAAATGAAAGCACAATTTCTTTTGTGTTTGTAAATTCTGACATGTGCCTTTTCCAAAATGTTTATAACCATTAGAATTTGACTACAGGATAAATACTTATAAATTGGACAGAAATATTGCAGAATTGATGCAAACTCCAACAGCTGAGCTGTATTTCTTAGTAAGCCAGTCCAAGCTCTGGGATATAAGGGCACACAAGCAGTTAACCAATTTTCAAAACTATTATTCAGAATTCCCAACCTTGTTGCTGCTTGGATGATGAACAATATATTTTTTTAAGTCCAACCATCCAGTTAATGGAATTAAATGCTTTTCTGAGACCATTGGCAGGAAATGCTTAGAAAGTGTTTCCATTGACTCAGTTCAGTTAACAAAGTAAAGCCTCTCCAAAGGATGTAGGAAGTGCATTTCACATGGTGCACACCAGGAATTCTCAGCCATTTGAATCCAAGTGATATGGCTCAGCATGAATGTTTTCTGATAGGATAGAGCTGGACCAAGTGATACAACTCTAATGACTATAATTTTCTCTATACCTTTTAGAGAAGAAAGTTTCAAAGAAATACTGATATTTAATTGCGAAGTATATCCACTTTTTTACAGAAAATACTATATTGCCTACGTCATGGTATTATCAATGTGTTTCCTTCAACTTTTTCTTTGTAATCCATTTTACTCTGAAATATCTATTTGTGAACAAGAACTTTGTCAACATTGTGATCCTGAAATTTAGATGAGTGAATGATGTCCATTTTTCCCTTGGAACAGTATCTCTAGGAGCACACATACTTATATGTGTACGTGGCTTATCAGTAAAGATAAGTCACCTTTAGAAATTTATTTCATAATTAACAAGGTCAGGCCTATTTGTTGCTGTGCTAACCGAAATCAGAGATAGTCTTAAAATATCTCAGTACCTAGATGACTTGTCATTTTATCATAGTGGGAGGATTTTGTTTCTGAGAAGTGGCAAAGCTTTTGTTGAATTTAGAGCTCAGTAGGAGCATTGAGCAAGGGCTGCCAGGAGATGCTTTTGATCAGTTTTTGATCTCTGTGATAGGCAGTGATTCCCCAGCAGGATCTTTGTTTCCAGCTCCAGGCTTTAATCATGGCTATATCTATCATGCCAAGCCTACCCAAAAGTTCTGTCTAAAGCTCAGGCTAGATACCTCAACTGTTCTATGGCTTCTGCTCCTGACAGAGACACCTATATCACATATCCTGACACTGGGAGTTTATGCATGTCGATGGATAGCCTTCAGATAGCACTTATTTAATTCGACCTAGATACTGTAGATCTGGGTCACATTTTAATTAGTGTGAATTAGTCACTGATTCTACAAACCACTTGCATTAAGCTTGTAGACAGCCTTGTGTGTGCTAGCAATTTCTCTGAAACCACTTGGTAATTCCCACAGGTCTCGAGAGTGTAACTATTTGTATTATGGAAGTCTTTGTGGTTCAGGCAGTCTGCTCTTTGTTATCAGCATCGCCTTTCCAAAGTAAAATGTAAACATCAGAGTTGGAAATTCTCAATGAGGCCACTGGGTCAAAACTGAGGCAGTAGCAGGAGATTTCATCTCACTTTTTAGCCAAGACTCAAGTCACTGGAGATCTTCTACCATAGAAGTGAAGTGTTACCAGTCAGCTTGTCTCCCATAAGCAGCTAACAAGGCACCCATCTCTTACAGAAATTATCTCAAGGCCTGGGCCCAGATCTTCAGACAACTATAAGAAAAGGCTTTGCTTTGACTCTTTTTTTTTTCACTTAATTTATGTCCTCAGGGCAGAACTTTGTTGTATTATATGCGACTTTACAGATGGGGATAGAATTTAATTAAAATATATTAAATTGGGGTAAGTGATGTTAATAGGAAAAGAAAAATATTAAATGAACTAATATGTTGGAGATTAGAATTTCTTAACTAAAAGTAGGTGGAATATTTTGCTAAAATAAGGTAAAAAAATTATGAAAGTTGGCATGTAGAAACTCAAGAATTATGGACATTGTATTTTATTGAAGTAAGATTAATAAATCACACAGGACAGCACAGAAACAGCTGATGGTGGGTGTAAATAAAACTGGATAATTTTTTTTAGAGTCAAATGGTGTAAGAGAATTGAAAATAATTTCAAAAGACTGATGATACATGCCATTAATCAGCCATTCTATTTCTTTTTTATTATTATTCTAGTAACTTAGTTTAACAATTTTGTGGGGTTTGAGAGGGGGGAGGGGAGGGACAGAAAAAATAGAGTTTGCTTCTCCTTTTGGAGTGGTTTGGGTCCTGATTAGCAATTTTTAACCCTAACCCAAGATTTCACAGCACAGTATTTAAAATACTGGTCTATCTTTCACAATTAAGAGGAATTTTGTTGTAAAGCTGTGTTCCTACCCAAGCCAGGAAGAGATGTGCTGCATGTTAAATTTTTGCAGAGTTTGACTGGCAAAAACAAGCAACTGTGGAGATTGAAGACAACCTGGAGAGATCTAGTTGATGCATATTTCCATTTCAGGTCTGTTGTGGGAAAATGGATTTTTTACTTTCAAGTAAAGATGTTTTGGTTTGTGTTCGTATTCATATATATCCATAAATGAGAGAGTTGCAGATCAGCATTAGACAAAGTCACAGTGAGGCAGAGTTACACCACATATCCCTGAATGTTTGTGAAATGAAATTCAGCCCCATGTCCAATACCATGTCTGCTATTACAAGGTCTGTGTGATTGGGATAAAAAGCAGAATGTTTAGTCTGCAAGTACTTTGCCTAAGATAGCAAAGTTTTGTAGTAAAACATCACAGGTTTTGTGATAAAGCAGGTTCCTATTCCTCTGGCTTGGAAGTAGGTGTTTGTTTTCATTAAGGTTGTTAAGAAAGGGTTGTTTTTGTTCATCTTACTATGTTGCTCAGACACTTGTGGCATTCACTCCAGACAGTCACCATCAGCAATAGCTGAAAACTTTGTCCATAATACAGTCTTGTTACAGTAGAATAAGTGATAAATTCAGTGGCATGAGTGATAACCTGCAGATAGTTAATGGCCCCCCAATGTCTTATGTGCCCTGGAGATTCTCAGTGGTTTTTGTTCCAAGAGAGCAAAAGGAGCAAGGTTTCGAGTGCCCTTTACTTACCACCTCAGCCACACATGTGGCTACTTCAGAAAAAAAAAAAGGAGATACTTGGGGAAATCTTGTTAAGTGTGCAGATGGTATTCGTGTAAATGTAACTCAGCTTTACAATATCAGTCTACTTGTATTGAAAATCACCAATAAATCTTTGATGATATTTGCTCCATACTACAACAGCAGGGCTTTTTCTTCACCTAACTGAAGCTATTTACTCTATGCTCAGAATGGTTATTTTCCTTGTCTAGTGAAATATTTGACAGATAAATAAAGTTCTACCTGTCAAGTGTATACTACCTGTCAACTCATGAATAATTTTCACCTGAAAGGTGATCATATAGCAAACTTCCAAAATTGCCAGTGTGATTATGTGAAGCAGGGGGGAAATGGAGTAATTTGTTGTTTGGGGTTTGGTTTCTTTGCAGTTGCACTGTCAGCAGTGAATAAATGCTTCAAAAGCGGAAGGTGTGCACATCATTTTATGAGATTTCGTGCCAGGGGTTTCAGCTGGCATGAAGCCCAGAACCTTTTCCTGATGTTTTGAAATGACTGTAAAGTGCAGGGAATGCTAGGATACATGGATATATATATATTTTTGCTCTCTTTCATTCAAATGGCTAAATATCAATTTGTAAAGCAGTGTGTCTAGCCTCCACATCAAAATTCATGTATTTAAATTTAAAAAACGTTATGTGATTACGTATTTTAGTAAGAAAATAAGAAAAAAATTATATGATTATGTATTATAGTTTCGAAAAATATTCTAGATTGTTAATTATACTACAGTGCGAGAAAACCTCGAGATTCTTCCTTTCGGTACTTTGTAACCTATCGTGGAAAACGAGCAGTTTGAAGTTCAAAAATCACAGTGCATTTCCTATCCCAGAGAGCACAGGGCGGAAATACACATTGCCAGGTGGATGCAGCGCAGAAGTGGGAGAGAGTGGGGGAGCAGTAATTCTCTTTTGTGCAGTGAGCAGCTGCAGTAAGCAACAGGTGATGGGAAGAGCTCCAAGGCCGAGGGGCTGGGCAGTGTCTGTGCGCTCGCAGCGGGGCCAGGTGGGAGGTGTGGAGGGGACAGACACTGCAGGCACTGCCCTGGCAGAGCTGTACCCACTGCTCACGTGGAGGATACCTGTAAGCATGAGTGAAGATCCCATTTAATGCATACTGAGCAAGTCTTCTGCATCTGCCTGCTGACTTTCAGCCCTGAGCACAGCATTGTGTTTCACCTGGAAGCACAAGTCTGTCTCTCACAGGCCCATCCTAAAGCTTGTAATTCTCGGGCTTGATGGGCACCGGTAGAAAGGTGCCATCAAAAGATTAATTTGACAAGGAATTGTAGTGAATTAATCCACATTTAGAAGACAGTGGAAAGTGAGAGACAATATGAAAGAAAGCTGAACTGATAGATCATGACAGCTGGCTTAAACAGAGATGGAAATGACTCAAGAGCCCATGCTCAGACCACAGGCTATACTGTACTATAAACTACAAAGTACATTCAATATGAAACTCTTTGGATCAGGAGTTAGTGATAGACTGAAAAAGAGAGCAGTCTTTTGGTGGCATTCTGGTACAGCCAAGATTCATTTAGTTGAGTGAAAGTAACTGCATTGAAAATGGTCAGGACATGTCACGATGAGAGACTAAGGTGTTGAAAAGTGAAGAAAAAAAAATGGTGATCTGGGTTTCAGGTTCAGCAATACAGACTAAGAGGAAAGGCTGAGCTTGGAGGTGTTATGCAAAAAGGAACAATTAGATTTGTTCTGGATAAATAATTTTAGAGATGGCTATGATGAAGTTGGCACCTCTGTTACAATCTCAGGAATGGGAGTGGTGACAACATCAGCAGGTTTTGTCTAGTCATTGCTGTAAGTTTCATTGCTATAGAAACACTTTCCTGAGCTCATATTTAAAAAAGTTCAATTTATGTTTATATATCAATGCATTTAGCCCCTGCTTAAGAAAATGGTTTGATAGCAGAATCTAAAATCTAAAGTCTTAGTACATTGCTACAGTACTTCCTAAACATTGAAGCTGAAGAAGAAAAAAAAGATATCAAATCTGTGCCTCTTTCCTGTGAGATATTTCCTTTCTACCTCTATTACTGTGACTAACCAGAATACTTATTTATGTCTCATAAAGGCCTAAGCTGTACTTAATTACTAGTTTAAAATAAGAAGTTTAAGGGAAATGGATTTTTCAGAGAAATTTTATACATTGGACAACCTCTTAGAATAATGCTGTGAACTAATGGTCACTATGTGTTTGTTTTAGGTGAGACTTTTGTCCTGTTTTTACAGTTTTCAGGAGACAAACCAGTTACAGAGATTGTGCAGGCTATGCATTTTTCCACACTGATACATAATTAGTTACAAAAATACAAGTTTAGAACAAGCATTAGTTAAATTAAAAATATATTTGTTTTCATTTTAAAATAAAAATACTTTATCCATGTCCCAGACTTTTATGCACAATCACTTCCTTTCCTTACTAGGGAAACTTGCTCGTTTGGATTCTCCTATGGTTTGCATTTGCTCTTTTCACTGACACTCTCTTAGGACCCAGTGCTGAGGCAAGGTTTTATGTGTGTTTATTAAGAAGAGGAGTTAAAAAAGCCATTTTGACTCTGAATCACCCATCTGGAGTCCAGATTGACCCCACTGGCTCTGGGGCTGTCAACATCCTCTGTTTGAGTATTAAAAGAGTTCATGGATTAGAGTCTTTGGAAACCATGTTACATCTACAATCTGAAAAGCAAAATGTGAGTGAAACATATTCTTGTGCTTGATTGAATAGAGAGAGATACAATTCAGACCCTAAGGTATTTTCTGGTAACATAAGTAAAGTGACATAAATGCACAATGTTAAAATTATGTGCAGACTTTGAAAGAATATCACCATTTGTTCCTCTGCTTCCCATTTCAGAGAGACAGAAAAATTATTTTTCTGGGTATTGCAGATGGATTTCCAAATTAATCCTTGGGATCTCCTCTTTTATAAACTGCTTTCCTCCTCTTAACTTTATTTGCTTAACCTATATTGCTACTTACATTACCTTATCACTTCTGATGAAGGATTTTTCTAGAAGGTTTTTGGATAGCTAAGTACAATGGACAGTGTTGGCTGTGCTTTGCTTGTGTGCTGTAATGATTTGGAAGAACTCTGATATGTCAGTCATGAAAAACTTCATTCATAAATCCACTGAAGCTTTTACTAAGAAAATTCTGGTTTTTTTCAGTGTGCCTGGTAGATGGATCCCACAGAACTAAATGGAATTTTTTCATCTGTCATTAATGTTATAATGTCTTGATATCCCTTATATTTTGTTGCTGTTCTTAGGTATCTGAAATACTGATCCAAATGGTTTTTTGAGTAATTTGGGACACTCTGGCAAGTTTCTTATTCAGAGTATTAGCTACAAGCCATTCTTTGGGCTTGCATCAAGAAAATGTTGATCTCTTAAACCAGAGAGAAAATTCTGACATTAATACTCTGTGCTTTAGTCACTCTGGTCAAATGGGCAAAGCACATCTTTCACTTTTACTGATGCTATCACAGTTTGCTACTGGCACTTTCATTAAGGACAGTAATTGAATTCCTAAATTTTAATATTCCTTATCCACTTAAACCACAAGGAGCTATATGGATCCCAGTGGTAACTGGATGACAAGATTACACTTTCCTTCTGCTATGCATGCAGGTGCTATATAGCATAAAGAGTCCTTATATGTGGAAACCAGCAATGAGTAAACAAGGTGCTGTTACCCATAAGTTAGTATACTGCTCTGTACTGGCAGAAGGCAGGCCGTTTGTAATCCTGTAAGGAAAGGAGCTGGAAACTTGAGTTTCCAGGCAGTGCAGATGATGCAAGGTATTTTGTAATGCATGACTGTTAAATTGTGCATTGTCAGCCACATTACAAAACGTGTATTTGATACCACAAAGTAGTCAGAGGCTCAGGAGGAGCTGGCTATGCAGGTGGTAGTTGTTATTGTTGCTATAATTGTTAGTGCAGACAGAGACCATTGGAAATGTAAGAAGGTTTATGCAGGGGGGAAGTGTTGAGGCTGAGTTGTAACTCTGAGAGTCCTCTAGCAGAGGAAAGCTGTGTGACTTGGAAATCCAGAGAAATCACCACTGATCACTTATTTTAGATTGATGGAGGAAAAAGCCAAAAGTGGTAACCAAAGCATAACCCAAACACCTGATGGATTATCATGAACATTGCCTATATTTAGTTTAGAGCCTGAGAATTGGATAAAAATGATCTGGCATAGATGTAACTAAATGTGGAACTATGATGATCACTGAGATTAGAGCTTGTTTTGCAAGTTCAAAGTGACTATTTTTTTCGTGAAAGAGAGAATTGTTGCTCTGAGAGGAATGAGAAGTGGTAACAGAGGAATCTCAGAATTGCACTACAGAAGTGCAAAGACACCACTTTTGTTGAATTTAAAAGCTCAACATTTTAGTGAATATTTGGTAGATTTGTTCAGAAGACATATCTGCCTCTTGAAGAAAATTGCACTTATTGTAGAGCTCAATATTGCCTAGTTGGCACAGTGTTTTAACTAATTCTCATGCCCAGTTTCTGATTGCTCACTAGTTAGCAGACCCTGAATTTAGATTGAAGTGGTCCAGCTGTGTCTCCAGGCAATGACACAGACACTGAGCAGGGACAGAGGCTCACTTATACACTACAGAAGTGCCTGCAGCCCATGTGGACACAGCCACACCTATGTCTGAAAGGAGAAGTCAAGCTTAAGCAACGTAAAATGAGGTGTCAATATAGTCTGTAATAATGTGATTAGGAATTGGTTAGGTGTGGCTTGTAACCAGCCTAAACTTTAAGGAAAAATGAAATGTCTTAATTATCCATAATTTGAAGTAACTCACTTTTCAGTAAGTTCAACATATATTCTTTAAAAATACATTCCCCTAAGCTTGAACTCAAATAGGTAGACAAGGGAACAAATGAAAACTCATGAAGTAAATAAATTCTGATGGTGAATTTGGTCACTACTTTTTCCAGTAATATAAATTACAGAATGTGGATGATAAGTGAACATAAAGAGGGCAAATTAATTTGGAGAGAAAATTTAGAAGAATATGAATGAACTCTACTCTGTATATGAGTGCTAAGACATTATGATTAAGCAAGGAATTTTGTTAGTAATATAATTTTGTCCATGAGGGCTGCAAATCCATCTGGCTTCAAGTGAATTTGTTGTAGTAGGCCACATTTGCATTATTGGTGGGACTTGTGGCCCAAGCACTGACCTGGGACCCCGTGCAGTAACATTAAGACCAGAAACAAATCATATGAATGGAGGTAAAGATTTCAATAGATACCTTAGTAATTTTTCACTCTTTTTTTTTGCAGGACTATTTAGATCTTTGACCCTAAAATGCAGCCATCGTTACTGCTGTTCTCCAACAAAGAAGAGTAAGTTTGCCCAATGCAAATAAATTGGCTAAGATATAATGGAAGGTCATAAACAGAAAAAATAGATGTCAGTTGGGACTGCGTATTTTAGTGTGATTGATGAGTTATTTTTCTTAATTATGATTTTTGTGTGTAAAAGTATTGTGCTCTGAAGGGCTCTTCTGACATTTTGATATCACACATCACCAACCCTGAGCTTGACTTTACAGCTGAAACTCTTAAAATATTGTTCACCTTCTAGTAACATTGTTTTTGGATATAGCTACGTTGTAAAAGTCAAAAGTGTGACTAAACCTGTAGGGTTTGATGCCGAAGTGTATGCTGGTACAACTCTGTGCAGTGCTGGTTATAAGAATGTGGGCCTAAATATTTTTCCCAGTATCCCAGATAGGTTTTGAAGCCCAGAAGAGGCATGATGCTGAACAGTTATGGGTATTCACCCACAACTGTTAATTATATCTGGATGTCATGCAGCCAAGGTTTAATGGAATATAGACAGACTTCTAGGAAGAAAACGGCAGTTATGTCTCTAAATCCTTGTTGTTTGCCAAGTGGTTAATGTGGCTGCCAGCTGAAGCCAATTTCATATGCTTACATTACTCAGATGCTCTCCATTGATGAAATTGTGGAATGAATGGCTGCCTAGAAGACATAACTTTAGCTCCAGCTTTTGAATGTGTGGAGTAAACAGCTTCCACTGGCATGAAACAGCCCCTACCTTCTCTGCAATTCCCACAGGAATTTTGTCCAGACAAGGTTGTCCTTCAATACTACTTCCTCTTCACTACTACTCACTGCTCCTGTGTTGGGTCGTCCTGATTAGGTTAGGTTTTAACTTTTATATTTTTTCAAATCCTGTACTGCTAGTGTAACTCTGAAGTTTCCTGTAGCTTGTTAAGTGCTGTTCTCTTACACTAAAATTGACATAACAAAGCCTCTCCAGCTCGCTCTCCGAGGACACCCAGACCCTCCTGGGCCCAAGAACTGCAAACCTTCATCTTGGGGAGAGGGGGGCAAGCTTGGGGAAATTCCATCATTGGCTGGGTTCTGCTTGGGGAATTGATGCTGATATAAAAGTGTGAAGAACTCGTGACCAGTCATCCATTTTGGGATCCACTGAGGCAGGACCCTCTGGAACCCAAAAGTGTACATCTGAAGGCCTTTCAAATAAATACCTCCTTTATTCCTTTATTCCTTTATTCCTG
This sequence comes from Vireo altiloquus, assembly GCA_013396875.1. Classification (NCBI taxonomy): domain Eukaryota; kingdom Metazoa; phylum Chordata; class Aves; order Passeriformes; family Vireonidae; genus Vireo; species Vireo altiloquus. The sequence continues at coordinate 629,326 of VZRF01012014.1, read as the reverse complement.
TCTAGTCTCTGTTTTTAGGTAGCCATTTAAGGCATCACTGCTGCATGGAAATATTGATGGTTCAGAGAGTTGGCAGAAGATTTTCAGTTTTACATGGATTTGTCACCTTTTGTATTCCTTTCCTTATATCTTTCCTTGAAGGAATGTGCGGGATGATCCTGTTGAAATTACACCTAGGTGTTTTCAGAGTCTAATCTTTTTAGTATCAGAACATATTGTCCAACTCCTGCAGTGTGTTGTGGGAAGTGAATGGGGGTTGGAATAATCTCTTCAGTTGCACTTGAAAAAAATCAGCATTTCATGTGAGTATTATGCACTGTTTGTTTTGAGAATTCTGAGGATTAAACTTAGTGCGTAAGCCATGAATAGGCTAAATCAGTCCAGCATAAGTAGCATGAAATAAAAAGATGCTTTGCTATTTTAGAACCAGGCTGTCCAGCAGGGATTACCACCTACCCTGTTGTAATCTTCACCGTGATAAACACACTGCCTTTTTACAACACAAGGGGGTTACTAACTTAACATTGACTGAAAATTCAGTCAGAAACTGAATTTTACTACATTTTGTTCCTGTTCATCTTTCAGTTAAATTATTACCAGTAAGAAAAACCACTTACCTTCATGCACAGTGAATTTTCAGTGACTCGAACAGGTTAATTGGCAGCATGTCCCCAAGTCCTTAAAGTACTGGGCATGGAGCATGTGCTTCATTTGTGTCATTCAAGTGGTGGAAAGGAAGGAGGGTGCAATGGGATGTGCTTTACTGTGCACCTCCTTGTCACACCATACAATGCTACTGAAAAAAAATAATGCATTAAATAAAGGTAATTAAATGCAAAAATAGATTTGTCTCTTTTGCACTCTATTTCCTACCTCATAGTCCTGGATTCTGCCATATGAGCATCACAGGAATAACATTATTTTTTTCCCCTTGAGTCAGTTTTCCATGGAAGTTACTGATTTACAATATGAAGAATGATAATATTTTATATCTAGATAAATAAAATATATATTTGTGTAAAAGATATTTTCAAGGAGGTAAAGATGTGGAATTATGTTCCTAAATGGGGCAGTAGCTCCTTTCGTTATGGCAGTGCCTACTAGAATAGACAGCCTCCCAGCTTCCTGGGGAGGTCTTTCTCCTGTGTTCTAATTGTGGTCACTGAGCTGGCCTGACAACTTCCTTTTAGGTGATTTAAAAGTTGCACACAGTCTGATTCAATAGCTCAATGCATTCGACAAGTGGGTCAGAAATCCTTTCTGTGTATTTGTGTCATTTTCTCATCCTAAGTTTGAGGGCACTACCTTGCTGCTTTAGAGGAATATTAAGATGTATTCATTACGGCTGGCAAAGGCCATCAAAGCCCTTCAGTGTAAAGTACAAGAGCTGCTGTTAAAATGACAAAGGCAACCAATAGGAACCTAAATGCCAGTACTTTCATAGAAAAAAGTATCTCCACTTTCCTTTTTTATCCCTTTGGCTTCAGAGACTTTTTTTTTTTTTCCCTTCTAAAGTTATAAAGCTTGATTGAAAAATTGTTTAGAATTCCTACTGCCAAAGGCTAAGTTATAAATAATTCTTTCCTCATTAGCTATTTTAAAGTTTAATAGTTGGAATGGATCTATGGAATGTATTTCAAAGGTTTAATTGTTGTAATGGGTCTATGGAATGTATTTCAAAGTTGCATATGAAGTTCTTCAGTAGAGTGAAAAATGCACATGCAATTTAAAATTCCTAATGAGGAAATGAGTTCTTGAATTAAACTTTGAAACCTGAATAATGTCATAATTTTTAAACATCTTCCAGTATTTTAATCTACATTCTGAGAGTATTATTGAAAGTAAGAAAAAATAATTGGGGGAAAAATATTTAAAAATGAGCTTTCAGAATCAAAAGGTAGAATGTGTACAAAGGGATGCTAAATTGCATCAGTTGTTACCCAAAACATTTGAAGTGTCATATATTCTGTTCTTTCAGAAAGAAAGAAAGGTAATGAATTTATGCTGCATGGGAAGCTGGGCTGCACTTCAGGATTGCACTTGTTCAATATAGCATAAAGGCCAGAAGACTTAAGCAGCTGCAGAACTTCTTTTACCTCATAATCGTTATATGAAGTGATTTCTTATCAAAGCCTCTGCTCTGATTCATGATAGATTATAAAAATGAACATCTGATATTTGCATCTTCATGGATGGTGTCCCCATCAAATTTTCAGGTTATTGTCAAAATTGTATGTGATCCTGATGCTAAATTTGAGGGTGGTCATTTTCTTTTTCTTTTCAATATCAAACAATATTATTTCATAAAACTTCTTTTGCTGTTTGTAGTAGACTTGTCATTTGAATGATGATCTTAAACCAGAAGTATTTCTGTCAAAAGATGGTGCTGCATTGCCTGATGTTTACATCTGGGATCAAACACTTTCTAGTTTCAACTCTTTCCTCTATAATTACAGACATTTAAGCTCATTAAGTCTCATATCTTACTGAGGAGAATATGAACTTGCAGGAGACAGACTTAAAACCCTGTGGAAACCCAACAATTTTCTTCTTAAATTGGGAGTATCTTCCTGTTTATTCTTGAAGGTATGCCTTTGAGAAATTGAAAAAGAGAAAGCAAGAATGCAAAATTACTCCCACTGGATGGCAAAGAAGATGGATGTATGCATGGCAGAGAAGGGGAAAGGACAGAGGCAGTGGAAAGAGTGTTAGAAGCTTTGGGAATTTCTTGAGAGTGATTTATTCAGCCAGACTTTCAGACCTAGCATTCCAACAGATGTTGTGTTTATTTATAGGTCAGACACTGCAGACAAGGTAATTCATCAGGTGGAGTCAGAAGTCAGGGTGAACAGTTGACTTTCAGTTCATGGAAATGAATACCCTGAACCATTGCATTACCTTATGTAGTGATAACTGCAGAGCATGTTGGAAAAAACCACTCATCCCTTCAGCCTGATGTATGCAGGGAGAGAGGATGCTCATTGGTCTCCTTTTCTGAGTATCTCTGTATTTACAGCGTTCAGCAAATATTCCTCACTGTGTGGCCTTGCTGTGTCAGGTACAGGGGCAGAGCATGTAGAAGCCTGGTGATTCCAGCACTCCAGGAATGATTGGAGCACAGTCCTCCTGCTCTAACTCCCATTCACTTTAGTGGGATGTTTACTTAACAAGTTGATAGCTGTTCTAGGAAAGGGGACCCAAATAAAGTGTGTGCAATACTTAAGTGGTGCTTCCAAGGTTGTTTGTGCCTTTTGCAACCTTCAGGTACCACCCAAGCTGTGTGGTTTGCCTACAGTCTTAGCTCCCCAACCATTGCACTCTTTCTGGTCTGTTGCCTGGATTTCTTTCTTTCATGGACTGTAGAAATCAGGCAAAGAAGGAGTTTCGATACATATCTCATCTTGTCTTACCATGGGCTCGGACTGTGACTTACAGGGTCTGGTGCTGTGCTGGCTACCATTTAGACATCACTACAGGGACAGAGCTACTGAGGAAGAGTGAAAACCAAATGGACAAATATGATGCTGATTTAGAATGCTTAACCACTCTATTCTACAATAACAGTATTGAGTTTTATCTTTAAAACTTCAGAATGTAAGATAATAGTCATAAATCTTCCTCACATGTGTGTGCCTAACTTCACAATGTTTAGTTTTTTGATCATAATTTGTGTACAGCATATTCTATTACCCCATGTTAATCAACACTATATTAATTTATGCTACTTGCAAATCTTTAAGAACAAAGAATTTATGAATGTGAAGCAGAAGTCTCTCTCTCTTCCCTCTCCCCAATCACTTTGAGCCACATGATATGTTAGCTTTGCTACCTTCAACAAGAAAAAGGTAGTGTGATAAGAGAAACTGCTCTAAGGTTGAAATATTTCCATTCTTCTCTGCCCACATCTGTAATAAAGTTCTATGTACATGTGTTGATTCTATGCTAAAAGAAAAATCAGAATGTAAAATCCTCCTCTGTCTATGACAGTGTTGACAGGGGTAGTCAGTACAAAGATAAGGAATATTTCTAATGCCTATGTCTGTATGATACTGATACACAAATTATTACTTAATCTCATCTTTAGGTTTTCATTTCTGACTGCGATTTTTTTATCAATTATGTTAGATGGACAGTGCTTTTTGGTCCATTCACACAGACTGCATTGACTTTCCTAATCCACCTTTCCTAAAATGAAAAGGAGGAATCCCAATATTGGCTGTAGCCATTTTGCTTCCACTACCTGATCATTCTTTGACCTCTTTGCAGATACTGCTGAGAGAAGTCAGTAGGAATAAGAATGGTATTTTTATGATAATAAAAATTACTCAACAGGAAGGTTTTGCAAATTATTTGTCTTCAGTAATTATCAGTTAATAAAGTCAGATAATATTTCCATCCGTAAGTTTTGTAATAAAAGATATAATGCTCAATTTTAGAAATCAGCATTTTTCTTAATGTTCTTCCTGGGGTTTTTTTCTCCTTATGTGAACTTTTTTTTCCTAGAAGATTAACTGGAACTGACAGCAACCAAGTCTCTGTTTTATGACTCGTGAGTACTGAGTTACCAACAATTCAAGTGCTGTTAAATAACATTTAATATGAAGTCTTTCATCCAAGGACTTCCAAATGCCTCATAGTCATCAAGGTTCACTGTAAAACATGGGAATTAACCATGGCTGTATGAGGGACAGCCAAACCAGAGCATAAAATTATACAACTGTCTTCTCCAGGTTCAGTGCAAATGCAGATTTTTATCATTCTGCAGCAGTTTTGTCTTATTAAACCACATTTTCCTGTCTTGTTTTCTAAGCTGCTTGATAAAGAAGTAGATACAATGAGCAAAGTTTGGGTGGTGTAGAAGCTACCCTTTCCTGCCTGATGTACCATTAAACATAGACAAAATTGGCAGGAAGATATTAAATGATGATTTAATGACAAAATCATAAGATGTTATAACTAGACGGTTGTTTCAGGCTGTTTTATTATGTCATGGTGTAAACCATCCACCTTGAGGTTTGTAGTTCTGTCTATCCTGTGGCAGCACACCTGTGCTCACACTACCACTCCCTGTTTCAGAGGTATTACAGACAGTATGTCCTTTCTGGATGCTGGAACTGTTTGTACATTCAGAAATGGATCTGTCATTTCATAAAACATCACCTCATTACAGAAGTACTTCCTTTATTGTCTTAAGACCCTCTAAAATGTGTCAGTTGTAGGTGACTTGATAAACTGTGCTTACTTCTTGGTGCTTGAAAGGGTGCACTGAGCATGTTTTATCCCGGTTGTACAAAAGAATAAAGCAGGAACAAACTAGTGCATTGAGTTTGACAGTCATCTTTTCTGACAAGTAATTTCAAACTGGAGGCAATAAATTGTCATGGTAGGTTTTCTATGCATCATACGTGCATGTGAGAGTATAAGTATAAAAATAAAAATGTAATCATTAGGCAAAGGAACTTGATTTGAATAACCATTTAGGCAAAAAATTATAATCCTTAAAAATTCTTTCTCATTTAATTTGTTTTCAGCCTTCCCTTTCAGTTTGTATTGGGCATCCAACTGTGAAAAAGGAATGTGCTTTCTTTTTATTTTACCAGAGTGTCTGGTTTTAATTTTCCTGCAGTTTTCTGAAGAAGATTCACTAACTGCAGAATAAGAGGACTTTCTGTGACTGCAGTTGCTATTTTAACAAAAACTGCTGAAAAACAGTGTTTGCTGCATTTGGAAGAGCTACTGACTTCACTGGCTTTGGGGTCACACACTGAGATAGCCACAGAAATGGTGACACACAGTAGTCACTACTACCTTGAAGAAACAGCAGTACTGAGACTGAAGTGCACAATTGCTTCTGGAGGTAATCATGAGACTCCACGGCTGTGAGACAGACACACAGATCTTTGTGCTTCCACAGAAAGCAATCCGTCACATCCCCCACTGTAATCTTCCTACTCAGCACCTGTAGGAACATTATGTTACCAGAATACTTCAGAAACTGCAGTAAGTTACTAGAATACTGCAGAAAAAAAATTGTAGTATAATACCAGTAGCACAAGACCAAGATGCATTCCTTTTCAAACTTAAATGAGTTGGTGACATTAGCAGGTGATTGAAATGCTCAGCCTCTCATTCTTTTTTGCCTTATGAAGAGAACAACACAATTCCTGTTTCTTGCAATGAAATACCTAGACTTCTGCAGCTGTCTTCACTAGAGTTCTTTCTCACTTTTGTAGGTGGAATACAGCTGTGATGCAAGAGTGATTTCTTGATAACTGAATGTAATAATGAATATTGAAGTTGTATCTAAACTAGAAAAACATTGAGACCATTTGTATGGATAACAGTTTATGATTAATTCATAGGATGGAAATTAAGGTACAAAGATAGAACATTACCTCATTAAAAAATGAAAGCCAAAAAGCCCAAATGAGTAATACTGCTTCTAAAAATGTAACTCATTAATCTTGACTCTGCCAGGAAATATATACGGTCTGGTACACATGCAGAAGCATTTACGATATTTCCCATGGACCCATTCAAGTAAACACAGTTGCTGTACCTCAGTGAGTTGTCTTGGGTGCAGATGAGGCTGTTTAGGGAGAAAGAAGTAGAAGAATGTGCAGTAGATATGCACTTGCACACTATTGCAGGATTAGAAGCAACCCATCTAGCACTACATTTCCTATCATACTGCAAATAAAGTATTTGTACTTGTGTGTGAGAGGAATATAACTCTGTTAAGTTCAGCTCAGCCTGTGACTTTAAACCTCATAAATGACACATTTCACTTTTATGTCTAAACAAGAGAAGGTATGCGCATTTGATTAGTGTAAATCGAGGGAATAAATTAATTTACTTATAATATCTACAAGTATCAAAGGTTCAAATATCAGAGGTAGACAAATAATAGCTCATTTCACAAATATAGGCAGCATTTCTCTTCCTCATTCTCTGCATAATGTCATGTTCCCTTCAGGGCTGCTGTTGGATCCAAGATCGCTGGGTTGGAACTTTACAATAATTTTATTTTAGCAACTGCCCTTTTTTGTAGCAGGAAAGCATCACCTTCAAGCATTCCAAAAAGGCCTGAGTTTAATTTTCTAGAACACAGCTTAAAGAAATGAAGGACTATCCCCTGGTTATGAAGTAAACCTTTGGTTTTCTTTAGAGAGGAGGGAAACAGCTTTTTTTTTTTTTTTTTTTAATAATTTCTTAAGCTCATTTGTGAAAAAATGTAGTTTCATATGAGGGAAGGCAATAGTGTTAACGTGTTTCTTCCTCTGCCAGATCTTACTGCCCATAACCCAAATATTTTGTCCTTACATTGCACTGTTTTTCATAATTAGTTTTTTTGTGAATCCCTTCTTTAAATAGTACATAGACCCCTGGAAAGAAAGGGTGCAAACTGAAATCCACTAACCACAGTTTCTTCATACCAAATAGTTTGAAACAGTTCTTTAAGATTACTTCATTCTAGGTTTTAATACAATAATACACGTTTTCCTTGGTTTCAGAGTATTATCTGAAATAATCTGATTTGTATTTCTATCCTGAAAAGCAAAACATATTACATAGTAATAACATAGCTCCTTTGTCTCCGGAATCCAAATAAACATTGTTCTCATTTTGGGACTATGTGCATTATCAGCACCTTTATATGGAAAAAAATATATTTGTAAGAGTGTTAGATATTCACATATGTTATTTTTATAAACAGCATAAAATTTCAGGAACTCTCAATTTGTAACCTAGAAGGATAGTTAAACACTACTCATTCTGTAATTAAACTGAGGGAATATCTGGCAAAACATTCAATTAATTTAGAATTAACTGAGGTTTTGCCCTATCTTTTGATATGTTCTTCTTTCTGAGATACTTTAACAATGTATTGACACCCAGATCTATTCAGAGGAAAACGGTCATGTCCCATGTTAAGAGACTGATTTTAAGTAAAGGGAAAAATTCTCTTAACTATAAATATAATAATGTTTTCATTTCATTGGATGGCAGTTGTTTTCAGTCTTTTTTTGTTCCAATCTTTTTTTTGCAGAATGGTGTTAATCCAGTGGAGGGATGAGGGAGATTACATTGTTCTCATGTATTCAAAGTTTCAGCTTTTAAGTGATGAATGGATGCAGTGCTCTTGAGTGAAATGTGGAAGAAACATTTATTCACAGAAATTACTCCCTTGGGATTCTTTGTGGTTCTAGAGGTCCAGTGCACATCCACTTGCAAGCATAGGAAATAAAAGGACAAGAAATACAGCAGGTGAAGATAGCAAGCAGGAGTGAGTGGGCAGGAGAGCTGATTCAAGGTCTACTCTGATCTATGGCTGTGGTCAGGGGACTGAGAATGGCACTGATGCACCCAGTATCAAAATAAATATCCCATGGACAATTTGTCAACAGAATTTTATAAAAATACTGTGTTTTGTGCCTTTTAAAATACATATGCTCTGGAGTTAGTAATACCTGCTGTTAAAACATAAGAAAAATTCTCGCTTACACAGTTCTTTCTCATTAAGAAAAGATGTTTTTGTGACTAGATCTTTGTGGTTACAGTTGATTCTAGTTAGAAACTTATAACATGTAAAATTACTATTTTTTTTTCTCTTGGAATAGCACACTGTAATCCCCTGGCAACCTCATTCCCAGGCTGAGGACTGCATATGCTAATGCTGAGATTTATTTGAATGGAAATGCTCTGAATTTTCCTGTACGAGCAGCGTAGTCTTTGAAACTCTGAGACTGGAAAGCATTGCAGAGAAAGCTGGAAAAGTTCTGTCTGAGAAGGACAGCACATTTTCTTAAATGTGTTTGAGATATTTAAATGAGTATGCATTCTTTTAAAATAAGAATTTTCTGTTGCATCTTGCACAAAGAAAAGTACCTATATTTATAGGTACTCCAATGACTTTTTATTTTACTTCAGTTAAGCATTATTATTAACCGAGTGTAAAGGATGGAGAATTCTTAACCCAGAAGTAAAAGACATTACAAATCTGTCAGCCTTGTTGAGCTGCAGGTATATCAGAAACCTTTTGTGTTGGGATCCTTGGATTAATTCAACCTGTATAACAAAGCTTCTATAATCACCGGTAGCTGCCTTCTCTGGAGTGTTTAAATTGAGACTTTGGGCTGCTGTGCAAAGGGTGCATCTTTCACCATCTGCTCTCTTTCCTCTGCTCTTTTGGTGTTGCACAAACTGTTCTGAAGGAGAAGGAGGTAGTAGGTGTTGCTTGCAACAAAAATGTGTTGCTTCCCATTGAAGCGTTGTTGCCCTTTATGTAACCAAGAACAAGAAAATACAAAAATTCATTCATGATTTTTGTCCGGACCTGGATCATGAAGGTAAAACTATTTGCATCATGTGCTTCCCAGCAAAATAATCTCTTTTGATTTTTATTCCTGATTTGAATGTTAGAATGAAGGCTTGGTCTGAATACTATGTAGGACAACTACCAGGTAATGTTTTTTTTCTCTACATGCATGGAGCCAATTATGCCTAATGAATTATGAGGTGAAGGGCTTATTGCAGTTCATTTGCAGAAGCATTGAACAATGGATTTGTCTTTGTCTGCCTTCAAAGTGTTAGTAGCTCCTAGGGTTATATGGCAAACAGCTGTTTTAAAAAGAAAAAGCAGAGAGGAAGGCTGTGCTCTATGAAATCTGCCTTATTGTTAGCATTTCAGGAAATCATACAACGATTTTGACTGTAAATAATCCTCATAGACGTACCATGTAGGGGATTGTTTCTACAGATAATTTCAATTATTTACAAATGGCATTACATTTCACAAAGACAAATCTTGAAAACTAGTACTTCATGTCAGCAGTTATACCATAGTACAGAAGTCTTACCCTGAGGTTGTTCTCCCTCCTTCAGCTAATTTCCACTCTTTGAGGTGACTGAGATGTGTAGTGGTACAGCTTTTAACCTGGTTTTTGCAAAATGGACAACATCTGTAGCATGATCTGTCTCCCTGAGAAACCTGCCACCTGAGGAAATGCCTTTGGTTCGCTGTTTTGCACACAGGTAGGTATGTATGCTGAAGTAAAAGTTACAAAAATATGAATCCTTTATGTATAACATACTCCATTAAGTTTTTTTCTGTGTAAGTGGATCTGGACTACTCCTGCTGGAAATAGGAGAAAAAAGAGTGCTCTGGAGAGCAGGGGCTGAACACATGCTTTCACACTTTCTTAAATACGAAAGGTTCTTCTTGATCTCTTTTTGCTTTTTGCTGTAATTGCTATGCTGCCCTATGTGGATAATGGCATTCACTGGTCACTTCATGGAGCTGCTTTGTATTTTTGCCCTTCTGGTTTACAGCAGCAACAGTTTAGCAATTTTTCCATAAAAACAGTGTGTGTCACTGTTTTTATGGAAAACACACACACACACACACATACATCTGTATACACGCATACATTTTTTTAATATGTGTATTTATTTGATGCCTGTCTCAGCTACTGCAACTGCATGCCATGGCACTTGTGGAAAGTGAAATTATAAGTATTAAATATTATATCAGTAGGTAGTAAACTAGTAGAAAACTTCAATTTTAGGGAAGACCTCAGGAAAGTTAAAGGAAATGTTCACTTGAAAAGGGAATGTTTTCTGTTCAAAATGCTAAAGAAAATGAGGTGTTTTCAGTAGTGAATTGGGTGGTTAACTGGTTTAATATAGCATAATCAACAGATTTGTAGCTTCTCTGGTTTATATGCTATTCAATCTCTTCAGCCTTTAGAAATCATTCACTAGTTAGGTTGCAATTCTCATGCAATTTAGTGTCATTCTTGACTGACAAGGTAAATGCTTACTTTATGAAGGGGCAGACATTAAAAGACAAAACCGGAATCTGAATCTCATTTCTCCTTGAGAGTATAAGAGGGTTTTTTTTAATGTACACTTGATGTATGGGACCCCTTCATAAGTGGAAGCTTTCTTTGACATAGATTTTTTGAGGGTTTCAGTTTCAGTGACCATGAATTGATTTTTTTTTCCTCCTTTACATGTGCAAACCATTCTCACGTGGCAGTTCTTTCACAAATGCGAATAGAATCCATAGTTGGCAGGATCTTAAAGTGCTTCACTGGTGAGAGGCCTTATACTTGTAACTGAAAATATTCAATAAAAGCTTAATTGGGAAACACATGAACAGGTGCAGAAATAAACTTCCATTTGGCAGACATTAAACAGGGCACTAATTCAAAACAAGGTAAGCATATGCAATAACTACCTGTAAAACCATCACCATGTGGTATTTCTAAGAAACTAAACTAAGGAGCTGCTTTTCTATTATTATCAATTTCTGTGGGTCTTTCTTGACTAGAAAATTGAAAATACAGAAGATTTTATGGTTTCTTTGCCTACTTTCCTCTACAAAAGTCAGTATAACATAACAGTAATGATTTATTTTACCATCAATCTTTCCCTTGCTGGTAGGTAAAAAGAAATGAGTAGGTAAAAAGAGATAGGACCCTATTGCAGGAGGCTGTTGCATGGAGCCTGTTGTGGTTATGAAATACCTGGGAAATTGGATTAGATTTTTGAAAGTATGAATTTAAATCAGTGTCCTTGTCGTGACTCTATATGGAACATTTCCAACAACAGACCCCAAGTCTTAGATGTTATATACAGGATATGGGCATGCACTTCCTAGAAGAAAGAAACAGTTTGTCTCTCTTTAAAACAGGCCTATACTAGGAAAAATCATTATTTTTTCTTCTTTTTTTTCTTTTTTTCTGAACACGTCATTCTTTTGACACCAACTGCACACTACCTTCTGTTAACCCAGTTCTATTTTAGTAAGAAATATCTGAACCAGGAATTCTGTCTGGTACTTGCAGAAAATGCGGTACATTTAATATTCTAAAAATGAACTTAGAATCTCATCAGAACCATTTGACATCCTGGATGTTGTGCCAGATCTTCCTAAATGTAACACTGGAATGAAATACATGACCCTTAAAGTAGTATACAAGTAATAGAAGAAATGTAAGAAGTTGCTTGTTATGTATGACAAGATATTTTGAAATACCCAGCAGGATGTAGATGAGGGAGATGTATTGAACTTGTATGTCTGATCTCTGTGGGAAAAAAAAAAAAGGAATGAATTCAGAAAAGCCATACTTTGAGGATAGAAAAAAACTCCCAACCCCTAATGTGTAACATATGAAAAATCAGCTTATTCTTTAAATGCTAATTAAAAATGCTGTCTGAGGACAGAACTGTCTGCTTGAAAACACTAGGACTGGCAGGGTTAATTTGTTTTTCTACTTATTGCCATGCAGAAAATGTCGTTATGGAAACCAAATATATGTTATTTCTTAAATAAATATTCTCTCAAGGCCTCTGAAACGGAGGAAAGAAATTGAAGCTATTAGCATTATTGTTGCTGTTGGCTGTCTGAAATCCCAAGGCTGGGATTCTAATTGAAAATCTGAGGATTTGGGCTTCCTGATTCTATAGCAAAAATGCAGAAAGCCAGTACCATTGTTATCTCATTTTAAACACTATGAAAAACTGAGAATAGGTCTGCAAGATGCCTCTGCTTAAAGCATCTTGAGGATTTTCGTGGTTTGGGAAACCTGCAAGCCAAGAATAATTTATGTAGAAATTTACCAGTTGAATTTTCTGTATAATTTTGGTGTCTCTCAAATGTTTTTGAATGGATCTGGACCCTCATTCTCATTGAAAGAATCCATGCTTGGTTTAAAGGCTTTTTGCCTTTAATCCTGTGTAAACTCATCAATCTCCAGAATTCAGATCAAACCTGCAGGGCATTTTCTAGAGAAAATTTGCTCCTCTAGAATTTTGTCATTTGTATCTGTTGTGGTACATAAATAATCATGATGGAAAGGGGAAACTTGAAGGACATTTATGATCTTCTGATGCTGTAAGTAGTGGATAAGAAAGACATGGTGGCAATCAAGGCTTGGTCTGGGATATATTTTCAGGCAGTGACACTGGTGAAGCATGACTGATGACTGATGACTGAATTTATCACAAAGACTGGACTTGTCACTTAAAATTATCAAGGCCAAATTGGTTCTTTCAGAATTCTCTGGTTTATTCATTATGGAGATGGAGAGGCTGGTCAGGATTGCATTACTCCTTCTTGGGAACAGGTTTTATGGCCTTGAATCTGTTTCATTTTCCTTTTTTTTTCACAAGCCATAAGCATCACAGAATTATTTATTTTGCTATTATGCACTAGGAAAACTCATTTAGGGAGTGAATTCATTGGAATCCAAAGCCTTGTATAGGTATCTGTTACATCAGGAAAAAAAAATTCATAATGTATTTTTTATGATGCATAATTTGGTTTTGGGGAAACAAAACTCAGAATGAAACTGTCAGGAGCTGTCAATATGTTTTGCAGAGTTATATTAAAACCAGCAGCTGCAATTCTTAAATTATTAGAGGAATATCCTTTGGAAATGAGGAGAAAATACTGCATCTGTATTATCCCTGCAGTGACAAGAATGTTATTGGAATTCCATCTCTAGTTCCAGACATCAAAAATTAGAGCAAAGCATTACAAAAGTGTCAAGAAAGTAATGTTAAAAACCTGAAGGCTGTGGAAAAATATGCGTCTTAAAAGTAGATTGAACTTTGTTCAGTGACTTTTTGGGGGAAAGATTAAGAGATAAGATGAGCTTCATTAAAGTCTCCCTACTGCGAAGGTCTGAAATCTGACAATGTCCATATATTTTATTGTATTTTTTTTATTTTACTTTTTTTACCTAGCAGCCTTAGCTAGGTACTTATAACATAGAATATTACAGCACATCACAAGAAGTAGTTTAGTCTTTTTAATCAACAATTCTCTGACCTCCATGCCAACAAAAATTCAACTGCGGCAGTGCCTTCTAAAATGTATTAATTTTAAGCAGTCTTTAGGTTCATTGCAAAAAGGTAGAATATTAAGGATATTTTCAGCATAAGAAGCCTGTGTTAGCTGCTTCTTTCATTAAAAGTATTTTTTTACCATATGGTAATACGTCAGTATAATCAGAAGTGTACATAGGCTGTTTCAGAATTAATTGCCAGATGTTTTGCATTATCCATGTAAACCTTTGTAGATGTTTTCTTGAAGTGCAGCTGTGATATAAATTTGCTTTCATTGAACTTTTAGAGTAGTAGGCCAAAACAGTACATTGAAGGAAAGTAATTGCTCTGATATTCTTTACACTGATCTAGGTAGTCATAACATGTTTTGCTTTAAAAGTCTCTTTGTATTTGTTCCAATTCCCTTTATATAAGTCTGTGGTATAATTTTTAGGGATAATGAAAGTGTTGATTATAGGGGTATTTTCAGGTTTCATAAACATTAATATTATTCCACATTTGAAAAGCTGATACAAAAATGAAATCCAGCAAACAAGAATGTAAATGGGAGAGTGAGTTCATGATTCAAGAGTATATAAGAAAACCATATCATCTCTGATTTGTCAGGCATAACTGAGTCCCTCAGGGAGATTGTGCTTGGCCAGTCATTCTGGTGAATATGCAGAAACACTGAGGAAAAGTATCTGATATAACTGGTCTTGTTTTGGTGAGGGTTTTGGGTATTCCTTTTTTTTTTCCCTTCAGTTTTTGCTGGTAACAATGTATCAAATGTGACCGGTTTCAACTTTCGCCTGATATGAATACAGCTTTCCCTTAGCTTCAGATACCAGATTGCTTCTGTTCCTACCTTAAATTTCTGCAGTCATTTTTCTTTTAGGAAATTGTTTTTAGTATTACCCATGAGATTGCAATTTTGCAAAATGGGATGTCACATCTTCAAACAAGCTTCACTCCTTAAAACTGTTTCCAGATTCATATTTCAGAACCTTTTATTCATCATTAACTCTTGAATGACCTTTCCCAGCTGTCACTGTCAGCTAGGGATCACTGTGCTTGACAGTCACTGTCAGTTCTGAGGAGATGTAAATTCCTGTGCCATATTTCACAGGCTGAAAGACCCAACATGTCTTATCTGTGGAATAAATCAAGGAATAAAAACAACCACCCACATACACAGTAAATACTATTTCTGCAGAAAATAACTTGGCCTACTTACTATCTAAAATAGTCACAAATATTTAATGTGCTGCAAGATTAAAATAGCTCGAAGTGACATTTGGATGGCATAATAAAAGGGGTGGTGAAAGGTCTGTATAGTCTGGCTTGGTGAGAAATTCTGTGCACAAGAGAGGCACAAAAGTATGTGGAGATTGTTGTTGACTGATAGAAGTAACTACTCAGCTTTTTGAGAGGGGAATGTATTTTCAGTGCATCCATCTGGTTTTTAAAAGCACTGGTGAGCAATAGAAGGGTTGACTAATACTTATAACAAGATTATTTAAAGAATGGTAATATCAGGATTCATTTTAAGTTAAAAACAAATATTAGAAAATGTCACCTGGCTAAATAATATATTCATATCCTAAATCATAGCTTCCAATTTCTGCAGTGAAAAGTAATGGAATAATACTGTCTTTGTAATATTTGCCAAGGAATTTTTCACGAATCTGTAGTAATTAAATAATTTAGACATGTGGTATTATTATACTAATTGATGTTAATTGGTGGTTTTAAACAGGTATCTATTGTAATGATATTTGACCAAGAAACTCAGAATTCAGTAAGTCATCAGAGAATCAAATTATTTGAGAAAGACTTTAAAATCTTCGCTAGGCTGACAAATGAAAGGACAGGAACGATTCAGAATTACATGATTCTCAACTGTTTGGTTTTTTCTCAGCTGAAAATGGAGGAAAGTATTAGAAGCCAATACAATGCATTGGATGTTTAACATGATCTTAATTTTTGAAAACTTCCGAATCATAAGAACAGGTTGAATAAGTTAGACTAGCAGAGGATTTGGGAAGGATTTGGGTTTTGGGAGGATTTGAAGGATTTGAGAGCCAACTGTACAGCTTTATTGCTGGTCAGAAAACATCAACAGCCAAATCAAATTGTTAACTCTCCTGAAGTGTGTCCATGTTTCCATGTGCCTGCATGTCCCTGAAGAGAGAGAAAGAATTATATTCACATATGTTCAAGTAATTCACTTTATATATATATATACACACACATAAACATATATATATTCTGGGTTGGTTTTTTTTTTTCCTCAGTTAAGGTTCATTGGATGATTCATTATGTTTCAATGCTGTTAAATCCTTCTGTTGAGATAGTTTCTCAGGGATGCTGGAAGACAAAAGGCAGAGCACAAGAAGCTCACAATTTCTTTCTTCCTCCTTTCTGTTCTACCTGTCACGGAGAAGCAGAATATGAGAGGGAATGGTGAGCTGAACTCTTAACACTTTACCATTCTAATTTTCTTCTGGTTCTTTAATCTATAGGTTTACAGTGGAGTCTTGGAGAATCAAAGATGCCCATTGCCACTGATAAAGTGATGAGGGTTTTTTCATTTACTATGCACCTTTTGATTTGTGTGTTTGCATAAAAGTAAGGACTAATACGGTGAAACCTCTTTTCCCATTTAGAATCAGACAAAAGAGACGAAACAGCTATTTCTGTAGCTTTTGAAAAATACACTTGATATAAGAATTAATAGGGGAAACTTTGTTACAATTTGATTCACTGTTTTATGAATTGTACCTCCTGGAAGCAAAAAGGAGCTTAAAATTCATGACACCAGAACTAATATTTAACAGCAAGTGGAACTGCTGAGACTGGTAATGAGAAATGTCTGATACCAATAAGCCAACAGATGATAGCTGAGTGCTAATTTTTGCTTGCATTTCCATCTTCAACCATGTATTTTCTACTCAAGATGTATTCATAATGTGCTGAATTTAATCTCTTCGAATTCACAATATTTTATATTTTTTTAAAATTTACTTTGCTCAATAACCATTGGTCTAATTAGACAGTTAAGGTCTCTATGTTGTATGTGGAGACAAGAGAGGCAGCCTGCTGTCTGAGGGAACTAATTTTCATTTTCCATAGAAATAAAAACCAAAACCATTTTAGTTCCAAACCTCAAGACACGTGCTTTTCCCATGCATACACAGTACCTCAATGGTTTATTTTCTTTTAAGAAGGTTTTCTTTTCAGAAGTTTTATTTTCTTTAGAGAATCAGAAGTATTGCAAGCTATATACAAAACTGAAAATAAGGAAAATATTCTTACTTCCATGGAGTCATCCATTACTTGGAGGAAATTAGCCCTAAGGTTTGTGGAGTGAGGAAAAGACTGGCGCTTCTTTTGCTGTTTCTTTATCATCACACTGAAATGACAACATATTCAGCTTTTAAGGATGAAGCTCTTACAATTCTAGAATCATAGAATCATTTGAATTGGAAGGGACCTTAAAGACCATCCAGTTCCAGCCCTCCTGCCATGGAAAATAGTAAAACTTTAATAGGCTGGCATTACTGTTTAATAAAAAGCTGCTTCTGCAGGCCAAGAATACTGAAATAGAAGGCCAACATAGTCCCAAATGAGCAATCTTCATGCTAAGACTATCCTGCCATAAATTCACAGATGTCTTATTGGTGTCAGTGGAAGTTCTCTGGCAAATTAGAATTGTATCAGTCCCTAAAGAATTACATGATTTAGATACTAAAGGACAACTAATAGACGAGACATGTAACAGTTGAAATAAATTAATAATTTCACAAACGTTAAGTGCCTTTTGCACTGGTGAAATAGATGGAAATTGAATATGATATCAGTTTTGAGGTAAAAAGATAAGTTTTTTCAGAGAAACAATCCAAAGATATCTGTGCAATTATATTAACTTAACTATCAGTTAGAGCATGAAAATTAAGTTGTGAAAGTGAAACAGAGAAGATTGATAACAGTTTAAGATATAACCAAAAGGAAAGACACAGGCCTTCCCATTATCACTATTTAAAACACTGATGACTGTTTCACAACCACTGCTCTGTCTCCTCCTACCTTTTCCTGACCTATTTATTAGGGTGCTGGCAAATTTCCAGCCCTCTCCAGCAGTGATAATTCATTATCTGTGTATAGAACAGGGCAGTCTATCCAGCTGTGAGATTAAATCAGTGATGAGAAACTATTTTAGAATTTGGATCCAAATAGGAAATACATTTTTATTTAAAGTTCATTTTGAGGTGAGATTTAGATTAATTTTATCCATCTGTAGTTCAAAGTTTAAAGATAAATTACTATAAGTGCATTCAAATGCTTCTCTTTCCATTTTCTCTTTTATCAGCTGTCACAGAGAATGCTTGTTTGAATAGAACTACTTATCGAGACTGGTCAGAATAGAATTTTTTTTAAACTTCTTTTCAATATGTTTCCTATGTTTCTCAATTTTTAAGCAAAAAAATCCAAAGAGATCTGTTTAAAAAGCTCTTTGGAATTAAAAATATATGTTCCTTATCAATCAATTTTGACATCTTTGCAGCTTCCTGATTATTTTTAGAAAATTCACAATTGGTTTCTCTTGGAAAAAAAAAAAGAAAAAAAAAGAAAAGAAAAAAACTAATATCTGAAGTGGTTTTTGGCCTTGTAACAATCTGAAAAAAAAAGAACATGAGCAGAAAATGTATCAGGCTAGGAGAAATGGTGCTACTTACAGCATGATTGCTTTGGAAAATATTGAGCTGGAAAATATTTTATACTGCTGGAAAACATCTGCAGTGCTGTGAAAGGCAAATAAGCAGCAAAACTTGAGGAGGAACCCCTTCTGATCTTGTAGTAGTGGTGTCACTAGAATAGAATCAGACTTCTACTACTACTACTTGTTTGGAAGAAAAAAGAATCAACCAATGTTAAAAGTAAACAAAAATCCCCAAACTCCCAAAGAAACCAAAAGAAAAAAAAAAAAAAAAAACAACACAGAAAACAAACTGTATTTAGCAGACTTTAAAAAAATTTCTAGATACCAAATAATGGAAAATTAAGAATTCACAGGACCTATTCTTGTGTAAAATTCTGAGTTGCATTTTTCTATAACAAATACTGAAGCAGTTGCACACCATTTTGGAATTCACGTTCTTTAAAAAAAAAAAAGAAACCAAAAGAAAAAAATGTACAATAATTGTGTTTATAATGGCAAAAATATCACAGAGGATTAGCAGAATTCAAGCAGCTTTTTAGTCAATGGCAATGTGGGTATGAGTGATTATTTCAATATCCAGTAAGTTAAGAAATACCTTTGTAAGAGTAAGGAGCAATTGATGTATAGAACCAAAAGAGTGGTCAGATGATATGAAGGGTTTGGTTTTTATTTCTGTTGGAATAGAAAGTGTGGGCTTGTAGCTCCCTAGGGGTTTCATAGGCTAGTTAAATAGTCGCTGAGCTTTAATATGTTTAATTTAAGTTTCCAAATATTGGCCTGAAATTTTGTAGTTGAACAGGAACTTCATCTTGTATTTAATTTATTATATTTGTTCAGCTGTAATTGCTATCCTCAACTCTCCCTCAACAATCCATCTTCTGATGTGTAAGAGATTAAAGCAAGCATAAAAGCAAATGCTGGCTACAGATACTCTTTTGACACCCTCACTAATGCAATAAAATCTCCTCACTAATGCAATACAATCTCTTCAGGAAAAGGGTTCCGTGGAAAAAAGGTATTATTTTGTAACCTATAAAGTACACTAGAAAAATTCCTATTGCCACCTGCAAAATTTGGGGGTTTGTGGCTTAGGATGAAAAGAGAGAATGAAAGTTGATACATTTCGAGTTCTGTGATGAATGCCATGACATAAACCACACTGTGGCACTCCCTGTCCACTATCTTAGTTCCCATATATATAATTTCTGGCATTTTGAAATTACTGCAATTTCATATAAGCTCCTATGGCTGTGGAGACAATTCCAGTTTCAGAGAGTGCTTTCTCAGCAGCATTGTTCAGATGTTGACATTGCCACAGCTCTGTATCAGTTCACTAAAGCAGCACTTCTTAGTGAATTACTCCAGGTGAAGGTACCTTGCTGTTGGAAGTGGATGTGGAGCTTGAGTAAAACAATTGTGTTACTTGAATCAAGATGCTGGATGTGGTGATAACAGCAACGACTGAGTTTACCTGTTTACCTGTTTATGGTGTACCTTATTTGAGATAAAAACTTTTTTGAAAAGACACGGAGGTTCACAGTTCCTCTCTGAACTAAGCAGTGCCACAAGAGGTTTTCTGCAAGGTCAATAACAGTTTGCAGCCTTCTACTAAGTTCCTTGTACTTAAGTGGTGAAGGTGACATTTGTAAAATGATTTGATAGTTTCTTGCAATAACACAGAAACTGAGTTCTGATTCAGTCATTGAATTGCCCTTGTGTTTTTCTATATTGCATTAGATTTCTGTTGCAGAGCCATAAGAAATTGTCATGCTTTGACAAAGCTATAAGTCTGTGGCAGATACTGGTTAAAATAAATAGACCCTCATAAGTAAAGCCTGCACCATTTTTTATAGTAAGGGATTCTCTGCAGATGCTGATTTATTGGAGACTTAATAATTGTGTTTATAATGGCAAACTTGAAAAGTTTGCAATAATGCAGTTAATGAAAATCATCAACTGCATTAAATAACATTATTTTAAAAATCAGTCTTTAGTGAGGTTATGTATTCAAAGATTGCTTGTTCTGTTGCTTACTGGAATAAATCAAGGAAATATTTATAACAAACTCTTATTCCATATCACTGTTTCTAAGAATTCTGGAAAGATTCACAAAGCTTTTGAGGTAAATATTTCAGATGACTGTGTTTTGAGAGCTATTGTTGAATGTACATCACTTCTGCTGGTTAACCCAAGGCAACTGTCACTGCTTTTTCTTCCAGTTCAGTTGATCACAGGCTTAGATGACTCATTTCTTTGTCCATCTTTAAAATGTGTTTAGAGCTTTGAGAAAGACTTATGGAACACCAAATCACAAAATAGAGAAATATGTTTTGAACTGTACCATTATATCTCAAATATTTTCCTATTCTGAAATCTAAACAGAAGGATCAACTAATATAAATGTATTTACGTGTAGTCTTTTACAACTTGCTGAAGAAATGGTTTCACATTGTGAAACTAGAGAGCCACTCCTAATTTCCATGTCCCTTTGTATGATGATGTCATCCTCTTGCAAGAGGAGTAATTTTTCTACAATAACTAAACTCTTCTGTTTAAATGCATTCGCTATATACTCCATTTTTTTTTCTTTCAGCTTCAACCTGCATATTTCAACTAAGTGGAATATTTGAAAATCTTATTTAGTACCTATGCTAAACCACAGATCTATCAAGTTTTTATCTGTCCTGTGGAACTACAAAAGCTTTGAAAATATTTTATATTATATAGTGTGTCCATAAAAGATATCCCAACAGTTTTCTGTTTTTTCTGTTCTAGTATCTAGAGCTAGATGCTTTAAGGAAGGTGTAAGTTTGCTTCTGTAGGCAGATGGATAATGTAATCCACATTAGGTCACAGTGAATCTTCAAAAGATTAAAACAACTTTGAATCCAAATCTTAAAATGTGAATCTTAATGATTTACTGCAATTTGGTTATCAAACTCATGGATATTTACACAACTGTACCATTTCACCTTGATTGTTATCAAATTACTGACCTCTGCAACAACTAAAACAAAATTCTTTCCAATCACAGTTGCTAAGTTTCCATTGATGTAATAAAAATATGATTATTTATTTCTCCTCTGAAACTTGTCTTTAAAAAATATAATGCTTTACATTAACAATAGGGGTTTTTAAAATTGCTTTTAAAATTTAAAAATTGCTTTTTAAAATTCTTCTATGTCTTGACATAGAATATATTGACTTAGAGGTTTAGTTAAAACATTGAATTGATGTAGATATTATTGACACAGAATTTTAGTTGCTAAAAGTCATTCATGTGCAACTGTACTTGATCATTTATAGAAAAAAATAGTGCCTCCACTTAGTGGTGTCTGCCAAAATGTTCTCTTGTCCATTTGTGCCATTGATTTGTGGTATTTCAGGCAGGACCCATCTGAGCAAGGGAATGAGGAGCAGCTTCTTGCACTGTCTAAAGAGCCTGGTAGAGTACTTATTGAAAGATTCAAGGCATGGCTTTATGCTGGATCATTACTGGGACCATTTCAAGGTACCAAGAACAGAGTAAATCATTAGCAATGTGCACCAGCAGCCCAGAAATCCAGTTGTTTCCTGTGCTGCACCCAAAGCAGAGTGAGCAGGAGGATGAGGGAGGGGATTCTGCTGCTCTGCTCTGCTCTGCTCTGCTCTGCTCTGCTCTGCTCTGCTCTGCTCTGCTCTGGTGAGATCCCACCTGGAAAACTGTATCCAGCTCTGGGGTCCTCAGCACAGGAAGGTCTTGGACCCGTTGGAGTGAGTCCAGAGGAAGCCATCAAGATGATTACAGGGATGGAGCACCTCATGTATGAGGAAAGACTCAGAGAATTTGGATTGCTCAGTATGGAAAAGAGAAGGCTTTGGGGTGACCTAATTGTGGCCTTCCAGTACCTGAAGGGAACCTGCAAGAGGGATGGAAAGGGACTTTATACAGGGGGATGTAGTGACAGGACAAGGAGGAATGGCTTCACACTGAAAGGCAGTATGTTCCCAATAGATGTTAGGAAAAATTTCTTCCCTGTGAGAGTGGTGAGACACTGGCACAGGCTGCCCAGAGGAGCTGTGGCTGCCCCATCCCAGGGCCAGGCTGGATGGGACTCAGAGCAACCTGGTCTGATGGAAGGGGATTGGAACTGGATGATCTTTGAGGTCCCTTCCAATTCAAATGATTCTATGATTCTAGATTGCAAGAGCTTCATCCTTAAAAGCTGAATATGTTGTCATTTCAGTGTGATGATAAAGAAACAGCAAAAGAAATGTCAATCTTTTCCTCACTCCACAAACCTTAGGGCTAATTTCCTCCAAGTAATGGATGACTCCATGGAAGTAAGAATATTTTCCTTATTTTCAGTTTTGTACATAGCTTGCAATACTTCTGATTCTCTAAAGAAAATAAAACTTCTGAAAAGAAAACCTTCTTAAAAGAAAATAAACCACTGAAGTACTGTGTATGCATGGGAAAAGCACGTGTCTTGAGGTTTGGAACTAAAATGGTTTTGGTTTTTATTTCTATGGAAAATGAAAAGTAGTTCCCTCAGATAGCAGGCTGCCTCTCTTGTCTCCACATACAACATAGAGACCTTAACTGGCTAATTAGACCAATGGTTATTGAGCAAAGTAAATTCAAAAATATATAAAATATTGTGAATTTGAAGAGATGTAATTCAGCACATTATGATTACATCTTCTACATTTCTGATTGGGAATTTTTTAGCAAAATCTGATAAATCTACGAAATAATGTCCCTTTGTGTATGACTTTGGAATATGTTGAGAGGTCTAATTAGGCAAGGATAATCTAAAATATGAAGTACCTTAATGGGACTTGTGAAATTTGGGTTCATTATATGGTTCAGCCACAGATTTCAATATAGTGTATTTTGTTTAAAGTGAGTGCATTTCTATCTAAGAGGGTTGTAGGACTGAAGAGTGCACAGATATTTTGCTGATATACACTAAAAATACCTAGTTTAACATCCAACTCTGTGTTTTCTCTGCAAAGGCACATTTTGATTTAAATGGGATGAGTAGTGTGCATGAAGTTAAGCATGTCCATAAATGTCTGCAAGGCTTTAGTTATTCAGTGCACTCATTATCTCAATTTGTTGTTTCATAAAATTATTCCAAGTATCTCATCTAATCAGATTCTCCTGGAGGCACAACATATGCCCACAATAGCATGAGCTATATATAGCTCCTTCCATATTTATGAAAGATCAATGGAGCATTTTTATTACCAGTGAATGTATGTATCTGTGAATTACCCTGCAGGAATTAAAATCCCTCAATGAGATCACGTTGTGAATTCCCATGGGTATAAATTTGAGGTAGAAGTGTTATTTTTTAGATAAAATCTCTATAATTGAAGGCAATATATAAACAAATGTATAACAGTGTATTATAAATAATATCAAATAGGTAGAAGTATGTAATTAGAGACTGATTTAATTAAATTTAAAAATAAACCTGACACCACTGCTTGTATACTAATCACAAATATGATAGATATAGAAAAGGCACTATCATTATGCTGAATGAAAATCAGCCACATGCTCTTCATTGAAGATGTTTTGCCCAGTAGTAAAACATGTTTGTTTCTGGTTATTCTGAATTACTGACCTTTGATATTTCACTTGAAATGGAGTTGGCAAACAGCCCAAATAATTCTGTCCTCAGTATTGTTATTGTAAATCAGTTGAATTACTCTATATTATTGAAAGGGGAGTAGAATGTGACAAAAGATTATGGCCTATTTCTGCTGACTTTGTTGCTTTCATCTACAAAGGCAGTCATAGAAATCAATGAAAGTATGTATGGAGTATTACTTGAAATGTGTAAACACAGCAGAATGTGACTCTTTAGAACTTGAAAGTACTCAATAGTATTTCTCATCTAGCCACCCTATTCTAATTTGTTTTCAAATAACGCAGCTAAGAAAGTAAATCTTCTTAAAAGATTGGTCATTTATACTGTTGCCTTTCCCTGGTCTTAA